>CM044006.1:90295453-90795453 GCA_024085815.1 Flaveria linearis | reverse complement strand
TTACTGTCATGTTGGCAACCTAATTCAGCACAAGAAAAAACTATATTAGTACAAGAAAAGGACACCAAAAATTTAAAAAAAAAAATAAAATAAAAAGTAATGGACTTCATGTTGGTATGTTTCTGCAATTTGGAAGTAGTTGGGCCATGGTTACTTTCTGTTATCCAGATTATTAAGACTGAAAAAGAGATGCAAGTGAAGCATCACCAAAGACTGCTTCCTTCTGTCCAGATAATTGCACCATTTCCAATAATTCTTAAAGTGCTTCTTCGTCAATCCGTTTATTGCACCCTCATCCAACTAGTCAAACAAAAGAACAAAAGATCGAAAGAAACATGAGAAAGGAAGAAGCATTGTAGTGTTCAAAACAAAGTAACCATACATCATATTTTCACAGGATTTATTATTGAAACCTTTTTGTGTAATTCGTGAAACATAATAATTAGTTGTAACACTTTCATTACCAGTCTTGGAAGATCCCCCATGTTAATAAGAACAACAATAGCAGCTTGCATATGCAAACATATATTTATAAGAAAAGTTTTCAAAATGATAGAATTTTTAAGTAAAGAAAAAGAACAGTAAAGTTGCAATATACCTCTAGGTTTCTCATAAGAGCATAATTTGCACTTTCAGGATCAAGAGGTGGTGTATTAAATAGAAGGTAGATCTCTGTCTTCTATGCAACTTGATCATGTGTTTCAAAAAACATGATTCTTCAATGATCGAAGGCTAACTGCAAAGAGAAAGAAAGCATAATTAAGTGGCACACGTGTCACATCATCACATCACTAAAGTTATTTCCCAACAAACCTAGGAGTATCTGTATTATGTAAGCAACTTTTCCCTATGATTTAGCATAGGGTCAGAAAAAAAGATCAGAGATTACAAAGAAAATCATTCAATAACATAATGGTTGACAAAAGTAACTCTCTGCTCTCATCAAAAAAGGAGCCTAATATAATCAAATTCTATTTTGATTAGCATAAGTAACAAAATTACAAAGAAAATATAGCATAAAGTTCTAACACACTGGAAAATCATTCAAGAAATACTCACTTAGATCGTAATATCTCTCGATCGGAAATGTTCAAATTTCCCTACTTTGCTGATCTAGCTAGGTAGCTTTCATGGAATAGTGGCAGCATAAGAATTACTTACATTGCAGGCAAACAAAACTTTCAAAATCAAAGCGAGGCACATAGAGTGTTTGGATACCTTTGCAATCGAATCATAGATAGGAGTAACCACTTTGTTCAAAAACATTTCCTTGTCTCCTCCATAAGCTGGTTTTACAATCTCACCTGCCATTATTGTCAGCTGGCATATCATACATTTCGAATAGCAACTAAAACAAATGATAGTCATTATTGTCATCAGTAGATGGTGTTTATGTACTAATATGGAAGAAAAAGAAGTTATAGTAAAGTCAGTACCAAAACTTTTTCTCCGACAATCAGCAGAGTTGGAATATGCAAAAATAACCATACATCATACTTTCATAGGATTTATTATTCAAATCTTTTTGTGTACTTCATCAAACATAATAATTAGTTGTAACATTTTCGTTACCAGTCATGGAAAATCCCCGTGTTAATAAGAGCAACAATAGCAGCTTGCATCTGCAAACATAAAACATATATTATAAGAAAAGTTTTCAAAATGATAGAATTATAGGTACAGAAAAACAACAGTAAAGTTACAATATACCAATAGGTTCTTCAATGATTCAATGCTAACTGCAAAGAGAAAGAAAGCACAATTAAGTGGCACGCATGCCACATCATCGTATCAGTAAAGTTATTTCCCAACAAACCTACGAGTTTTTTGTATTCTGTAACTTTTTCCTATGATTTAGCATAGGGTCAGAACATTAGAACAAAAGATCAGAGATTACAACATTAGTACAAGAAGTAGAACTTACAAATATAGGTCTCAGTTACGTCAGCCATGCAAAAAACGAGAGCAATCTCGACAAAAGAACGAGACACCAAACTGAGGAGCACTGAAGTTATACGCAGCCCCTTAAATAGATTGCATCATATAAATGTTTCTTTGCACAAATGGTGGAGCGAGTTAGCCAATTTAAACCAACATTAACATATCAAAACACCTGAAAAAAATTAAATCCTTAAGACAGACATGTGGTTTGGTTTTTAGATAGTTATCTCTTTCATGTTATGAAGAAACCTCTGCTCCGATACACCATGCACAGCACAATTCGCACAGATAATCCATTCGTTTAAATTAGAAAAAGTAACATAATGGTTGACAAAAGTAACTCTCTGCTCTCACAAAAAAAGGAGCCTAATATAATCAGATTCTATTTTGATTAGCATAAGTATCATCTTTCAAGAGACAAACACGCACAAAACATATAAACTATTTATTGAACTCTCTTATGGAAACAAGAAGATCAAAGGAGCAATATATTACAAACCTCGTCCCTATACTGTTTGTCAATGCAACCTGCAAATTCCTGATGAAATTGCATCCGTTAGCAATAAGCCTTCATCAATTATTAAAACAAAGCCCTAGTTCACATCATATCCCGTGTATACTATCATCATTAAACCTAATCAAAACAAAAGTACATTATTGACTTCTTCCATTCCAATAACTTCAATGATCAAATAACGAAGTAGATTAATAACACCGACTATATGATCTAACTGAAGGTGAGAACGATAAACGACCTGCAAATGCGCGATAATCTAGAGGAAAAAAAGGCAGATGGCGAGGACGATCGATTACGCAGTGAACTTGTTTCAGCGAATGAGCAAACCCTAGGAGAGATTAAGATTAAGGTTGGATTAGACGAGTGTGGGATGGGATTGATTGTGTAGTGCAAATGGTGCATGAAAGAAGTTATATATAGTGATTAATGAGAGAGATTCGGTTTTATAAAATAAAATCAAATCAAATCTTTGAACGCGTTGTTTTCACGGAATTTTACCCGACTGTTATAATAAATAAGTTTGGGTGAAAGATTGATAAAAATGATTTACGCAATCTTTTTATTTAGATATCGTATCTACCGTAATTATTGCAATGCTAGATTGCTTAAAATACGATTTGATTTGTAAGTGCTAGTGATTAACGTTTGTAAGTTTGATATTTTTTATTTGTTTAATTGAGAAACAACATTAATCTTTTATAGATAAGCAGTTGGTTGAAGCAAAAAATGATAACTTTTAGAGGGTCGAGTAAAACAAAACTACTGTTGGGTTATCATTGTTTTGAAAAATATATAATGTTCCCTATAAAACAAAATTAGGTTTGTACACCATGTATTACATGAATTGAATAATATAAAATATTAAATGGTTAGTAACGAAATTGTATTAATTATAAAACAGTAATTTAGAATAAGATATTATTGAAATTATGTATACTCAATCATTAGTAATAGTAAAATAATGATACCATTTTTTTATAATTGTTGTTTGCAAACTCTTTTTATTGTGTTCAAAAAAAATAAATAAACAATTTGTTCAAAAACAAACCATTTTAAAATGTCATTTTAATAAAAATCTTATTATAATTCCAACATTTATTTATTTTGTCTTTTAAAATTTCTATATTTAAAAACACCAATTTTGAAATATTTCGTACTTTTTAAAAACTGTTTGATGTTTTAGAAAAATTACTTGGTTTACAAAAACTTATTTCTTTAGAAATTACATATATAAACAGACCTATTTCTCAATTTATTAATAAACTATTTAATCTAAAAAGTTTTATATAATATAATTAGTAGTTAACGTAATTATTTAATAGAAAAGAGAAACGTAAAAATAGATATATAAGGTCTAAAATTATGTCAAATGTTCACCCAAAACCTTATTTTATTAAATAGATAGATTTATGTTACAACATAAAATAAATCACTTATATAGATAAAAAACCGTGCGTAGAGTTAAAAACTTGTACGACTTTATCTCAATTTAAATTGTCATCGAAACACATTATAATAGTAGTGACAAATATCTCAGTATTCGAAATTATATAAAATTGGATAAATAAAATGTCACTACATAAAATAAAACCATAAAGTAGTTTTTGTAACTTATGTATTTTTTTAATCTAAACATAATGTATGATAAAAATGATTAATCACTTGGGAATAACATAATCTCCCAATTACTTGACACGGGACTTATTGATCTAATACAATTTTACAAAAGCAAGTGCACAAACAGTTGTCAAAACACATCCAAGGGCACTACACTTGATTGCACATTAATTGCAACTTACCCCATTTTTTTAAACTCATAGCTCCGCCAACCTAACCTGAAACAATCAACGTACCTGAAATGTTCTCAAGTATTTGTAGTAAAAGTTTCATATAAAATAGATATATATTACTCTAACACATGAAAAAACTGTAGGATTGTATATGCCCAAGACACGTAGAATATTGATGCGGTTAGTACGCTATCATCCAAGTCGGGTTATACCCAATAACAAGCTTAGCAAACACCAATTAATATTTAATTGATGATATGATCATGCAATTAAATATTACACCAATTTAGAAAATGAGTTTTCTAAATAAGTTGCATATGAGATGAAACAACTTATTAGAATATTTTATTCAATAATATTATTTGTAGTGTTATTTAAGTAAGTTAGATAACATCAAATAATAAAAGGGGTGTATAAGTTATACAATTAAAGGTTAATTGTATAACTAATTAGATGACTAGTTTAAATAATGGGTGTTTAATTTAAGGGGGAAAACCCTTTTGAAATAAAAATTCAGCCCCCCCTATAACATGGTTGGCTCTTTTGCTCTCTTGAAAACACACATCATAACTAGTCTTGCACTCATCAATACACTTCTCTCAATATACATGCAAACTTGAAGAAAAAAACTCTCCTCTCTATCTCCAAAAACTCACGGCAGCAGCAAGAAGTAGGGAGTGTTTTTTTTTGAGTTCTTTTGGTGTTTATTCTCCCTAGCAAGAAGTGTTTGCTATAGAGCTTGGGGTATACAAGCTTGAGAGGACCTCCTTTGGTTTCTTGGTCAAGAACATCCTCCATTTCGACCCTCTTGCTGCTGAAAGGTAGATTATGGCAGCTTCTTTATGGCTATCCATAATGTGTTGTTTGTGATTTCATAGCTAGCATCATTCACATATATAAGATCCTTTTGTTCTTGGGTTTGTTTATAACTTATAATATTAAAATAAAACCTGAAATTTCAGTTTACAAACCATGTTATAATGTTCACTTCCGCTGCGTTTTTCATAGTGTTTAAATGGTTAAACTATGTTCATGTTCTAACAAACCCAACATTGGCATCTAGAGCCGGTTATGTGGATAGCTAGCTTGTTATGTCCTTTAAAAATTCATTTTATGGGATTTTAAAACCCTTTTAGGGGCTGCTATGTTCTTGTATTATGAATCCCCAAACTTTCAAAGTTATATCACACATGCTTGTGATTAAACTTTGAAAGACATAAATGTTGTATTGTTTGTTTGTTTGGACAAAAATAAAACCCGAAATTTCAGTTTGTGTTGGCTGAAATTTCAGTTTGTGTTGGCTGAAATTTCGTGGTTTTAGTGGGGATTCATTGTTACTTTGGATGATATGATCATTGTTTATTATGGTGCATAACCTAGCCTTGACCTTGTGTTATTTGGATGAATGATATGTTTTGGTTGATTTCATTTTTCATGGGTTGTAATAATTATCTTTTGTGCTTGTATTTAGGTGTAATTTATTTATTCATTCATTTGTAATGTAATAGATAGATCAAGTGTGTTTTCTTTATTAGAAAATTTGTATTAGGATATAAATTTTGTAAATGAAGATGTACAAGATGGAAGCACAAAAGAAAGACAAAAAGAGAAGGACTTGAAGCATATGGATGCAAGTTCAAGTGAGGGTCTTTGGAGATCCCATCTTTGTGTTGTATTCAACCCTTAGGAAAGACCAAATGACAACACTTGTGATGGCAAACAAGTGTTGTCAACATAGTGGCTATGGTTATGCACATGTGGTGTTTAGTATATGCTTGTTTGTTTATCCCTTTTGGTTGATTGTTTGATATGTGGATATGCTTAACAATCTAATAAATGATCATAACAAGCTGAATTTTCATGGTCCTTAATCATTAAAAGATAATAAAATGTTATTAATATTGTTTAATGATTTTAAAGATTAAAAGGTTTTAATCAATGTACCATAGGGTATCTATATTTGAAAGCATGCAAATATGGATACATAGAGTTTTCTTAACTAGAATTATGAATTCTCTAATATTTTAAATAAGATCAACACCGTCATTTTACACAACACTTGAGTCACTCAGGAACTCTTAGTGGGATAAAGGTCACCTAATCATTTTGAGGGAATTTATGACTTGAGGTGAGAATGTCATATTCGTGGGATAAAGATCACCTAACCGCTTATTTTGGCAAACTCACACGTGTGTGTAAGTAGGATGTCTTGATTTGCAAACCATGTCAAATGGATCACCTACGATGTGGTTTTCAAATAGTGTTGATGGGATTAACATGCCGACTTTACATATGATGTTTCAAGTCGATCCCATACCTCTAGAAGTTGCAAATGGTTGCAACCGTCAATCATTGACCACCTTATTAATTTAAACGTATGATAAAGATCACCTAACCACAATTTAAATGTAATGTTGGGTTCTAGATTTTAATATGAAAATGACCTTAAAAGGTATTAATTATTAAAATAACAATATTGAAAATACTAAAATTGATTTGTTAAATTTTGTAGATGGTCACCAATAACAATGATAATCATGATAATTCATCCACGTCCGCCCAATCTTTACGAGCGATTCTCCAAAAGGAACGTCTAAATCATAACAATTTATTGATTGGTATCGAAACTTGAGAATCGTCTCAAGCAAGAGAAACGATCATATGTTTTAGACGACCCTATCCCCGATCAACCTAGTGAGGACGATGAGGAGGCCTATAACGATTGGATGAAGTACACTGAGGACTCCGTCCAAGTGTCTTGCCTTATGTTGGCAAGCATGACTCCGGATCTCTAAAAGGAGTATGAACATCACGGAGCTTATGACATGATAACCCAGCTGAAGGAAACGTTCCAACAGCAAGCAAGGGTTGAGCGCTTCGAAACGGTTCGAGCACTCCATGCATGTCGTATGGACGACAACCAATCGGTTTCATCTTATGTACTTAAGATGAAAAGTCATATTGACCGCCTCGAAAGGCTAAATTGTCCCGTCTCGAAGGAATGGCCACGGATTTGATCCTCAATGGCCTTACCAAAAAGTTCGAGACGTTCATGTTGAACTACAACATGAATGCTTGGGACAAAAGCATTGGTGAGCTTCACTCTATGCTCAAAACGGCTGAGGCGGCCATGAGTAAAAGGGTTTTACCCGTTCTCACCATCAATGAAGGTGGGAACAAGAAAAGGCCTCATCCCGCACCCAAGGCAAAAGTTGCTAAGGGCAAGGGACCCGTATGGGGAAAGGGGAAAGGGGTGGCAAGGGTGCCACCCAAAGCACAAGAAAGAAGCAAAAGGTTGCTACCAATGACCCATGCTTCAAGTGTGGGGAGATTGGACATTGGGCAAGAAATTGTCCTGTCCATCTCCAAGAGTTGAAAGCAAAGAGGGATGCCGGGCAGACCTCAGGTACAATATACATGATCCATATTAATTTAAACTTATATCCTCTAACACATGGGTATTAGATACCGGATGTGGAACTCACATTTGCAATTTGTTGCAGGGGTTCAAAAGAAGTAGCAACTTCAATAAAGGGGATGTTAGCCTCCACATGAGCAATGGGGCTAAAGTTCAAGTTGAAGCCCGTGGTGACTGCATCTTGAAACTTCCAAATGGTTTGGAAGTAATTTTGTACAATGTTTTGTATGCTCCTAGTTTGACTAGGAACATTATTTCTGTAGCCCTATTAAAACAATTTGGATATGTATTATCATTTATTGGAAATGAAATCCATGTTACTATAAATGACACGTTTTATTTTAAAGCTATTCCCATCAATGGTATCTATGAATTGGTTCGTGAAAATACATTAAATGATAGCTTATTGTACCAAACTAGTAACAAGAGCTCAAATCGGATTTGAGTGACACTTACCTTTGGCATTGCCGTCTTGGTCATATAAACAAGAAAAGAATACAAACACTACAAAAGAATGGTCTTATAAAAACAAGTGAATGTGATTCATTTGATGTATGTGAGTCTTGTTTACAACGAAAAATGATCAAGGCACCTTTTAGTGGCAAAGCCGAAAGGGCAAAGGATTTATTAGGTATCATACATTCGGATGTATGTGGTCCTTTTAAACCTATGACAAGGTACAATAAGAGATACTTCATTACCTTTACTTACGACTATAGTCAATATGGTTATGTGTACTTACTAAGACACAAAGATGAAGCTTTTGAAATGTTCAAAATCTTCCAAAATGAAGTTGAAAATCAACTCAATAAGAAAATAAAAATTCTCCGCACTGATAGAGGAGGTGAATACCTAAGTAATGCTTTTAGAGATCATCTTAGAAGTTGTGGTATTGTCCCACAACTATCTCCACCTGGAACACCACAACATAATGGTGTGTCCGAGCGGAGAAATCGAACTCTATTGGATATGGTTCGATCTATGATGACTAGAAGCTCACTGCCTCTATCATTTTGGGGTTTCGCTTTGCTCTCAGCTGTCCGTATTTTGAATATGACCCCAACCAAGAAGATGGAAATGACACCTTTTGAAATATGGTATGGAAGGGTTCCATCGCTTTCATATTTAAAAGTATGGGGTTGTGAGGCTTATGTTAAGACTCCCACCCCAAACAAGCTAGAAAGTCACTCCACTAAGTGTATCTTCATTGGATATCCTAGAGATTCTATGGGATACTATTTCTATGATCCATTGGAACAAAAGGAGTTTGTTGCCAGGAAAGCTGAGTTCTTAGAAGCTAAGTTCCTTACGGAAGGAACTAGCAGTAGAACTGTGGATCTTGAGGAGGATCAAGAGCCACAAATCGATACACGTTGGTTGACACTAGTACTCAACATGAGAATGTTGAGAATGATCAAGTGGTTGATCAATATACACAAAACATTCGCAGATCTGGTAGAATTAGTAATCCACCTGAAAGATATGGATTTTCGTAGATGGATGCTATGTGGTAGATTTCGATGAACCAACCACCTATCGTGATGCAATGTCCAATTTGGATTGTGGCAAATGGCTTGAAGCCATGAACGTTGAGATGCAATCCATGTATGACAATCAAGTATAGGACTGGTTGTACCACCTCTTAACTCCAAAGTAGTTGGAAGTAAGTGGGTTTTCAAGAAGAAAACTGATATGTATGGAAACTTGGATACTTATAAAGCTAGACTTGTAGCAAAAGGTTTCACTCAAACTCAAGGGGTTGACTATGATGAAACCTTTTCACCTGTTGCGATGCTAAAATCTATTAGGATATGTTTGCCATAACTGCTCATTATGATTATGAGATTTGGCAAATGGATGTCAAAATCGCTTTCCTAAATGGATATCTTGAGGAAGATGACTATATGGTTCAGCCTGAAGGTTTTGTCGATCCAACACATCCTAACAAAGTATACAAGTTAAAGAAATCAATCTATGGATTGAAATAAGCATCAAGAAGTTGGAATCACCGTTTGATGAAGAGTAATTAAATTGGATTCATTAAGAACGCTGATGAAGCTTGTGTATATAAGAAAGCTAGTGCGAGCATCATCACTTTCCTAGTATTGTATTTTAATGACATACTGTTGGACCAAAAGAACCAATGAGCCAAGATCAGGAAACCTCTAAGTCCACATGACATCACAACAACTGCTGAAGACTCCCATCAACTGTTCTGACAAAGTCTGAAGAATCAACAGCTGAAGTTCAAAGAACTGAAGTACAACAGCTGAAGATCCCAAAGTACTGAAGATAAGTACTGAAGTCTAAAGTACTGATAAACACAAGTACTGAAGACTTCAAGTACTGAAGACAAGTGCTGAAGATCAAAGTCTAAAGAACTGAAGAACTGATGATCAACTGCTGATGCACAAAGTCTGAAGACAACGACTGAAGACATCAGCTGATGACAACTACTGAAGTCATCAGCTGATGAATCATCTGAAGACCAAAGTCTGAAGACCAAAGTGCTGAAGTTTCAGAGTTTGTCACAACAGCTGAAGAAGTCTTCAGTTGTTGTGATGGTTTATTTTCTTTTCAGTAGTTTTATGTTTTCATTTCAGTAGTTTGTACAACAGCTGAAGAGTTTGTTCTTCAGCTGTTATAGTTCAGTAGTTGTAAACGACTGAAGAGTTTGTTCTTCAGTCGTTGTAGCCTTTCAGTAGTTTCCTTTTCAGTACTTGTAATAGGTAGAACACTTAGAAAATTTTGTAAGAAGATGTCAGCTGTTGTGACATCTTCAGTAGTTGTGTTCTATTAGTAGTTAGTTAAATAACTATTTAATGTCAGTGGAATCTGACAACAGTATGGGTCATTTGCCTATAAAAGGGCAGTGACCTGAATGAATTCCACACCGAAACATGTGAAATAAACGAATATTATTCCTTTTAAGGCAGAATTATTCTCTCTCTACAATGTACTTTACATGCAATATTCCTTATGTTCTTGCATTAATTGCTAATTATCATGCTAAATCCGCTGCGAACACAATCTAATTGATCAAACTAGAGGCTGAGATCCTAACAAATGGTATCAGAGCGGGTTAATCATTGATCGATTTCACTATTGATCATTTGAAACTGCTCTTTTGATCTCTAAGTTTGATCGAATTAGCAATTTGCAAGAATTAGCTGTAGAGAGAGAGATTCTGCTGTTTCTGACCGAAAACTTGAGGTTCTCTGGTGGTTTTGAGCTATATTTGTTTTGTTTAAACTTGAGTTTGACTAAAAACTGAGATGACTACACCAACAAACGATCCTCACAATACTGGTTCCTCAACCAAGCCACCGATGCTTGTGAGAAATGAGTATAACATATGGCAAAGACGTATGCTTCACCACTTGTCTGTCAACAGTGCTGGTTGTTGGAAGTCAGTGGTGCATGGACCATACAAGCCTATGGTGAGCGTCCCTGAATCTAATGAACAGGTTCCAAAGAAACCTGAACAATATTCGGACGAAGATCTAAAGCTGTTCGAGATTGATGCTAGAGCCCATGGAATTTTAGCCATGGCTATTCCAAATGAGATTTACTCAGGGCTTTTGCATCATGAGACTGCTCATGACCTATGGGTTGCTCTAAAAGAACAATTTGGAGGAACTGATTCGGTCTTAGCAAACAATAGGGAAATCCTCGCCCAACAATATGAGACATTCTCATATAGAAAGGGTGAGACTCTGACCCAGCAGTTTGAGCGGTTCTCTTGTTTGATTTCTGAGCTGAAGATGGTCAAACAAGAGTACTCCAACAGCCAGATGAACAACATGTTCCTCAGATCACTACCTGAGAGATGGGACACTTATACCATTGTCCTATGCTCCAGTGCAAATCTGGAAACTCTATCTCTCACCCAACTTCATGGGAAACTGCTCACTTTGAGAGAGAGATAGAGCAAAAGAGGAAGTTGTCCACCTCTGGCAAGCTCGCTGATGACTTTGTTCAAGGAAATGCTGCCTTGATAAGTAGGAGTCAGAATATGCTTCATCAGAAAGTTCTTATGATGAGCATATTGATTTCTCTACCAACTCAGAACAAGCTTTTGTTGGTGTAGGTAGTAGTTCAGGAGGCAGCAGTGATAACTGGTGCTTCTTGTTGGATGATTTGAAGGGCATTCCAGATGATGATCTGGAGGAGATGGATATTTTGAGCCAAATGGCAATGATCAATATCAGATCTCAAAAGTTCTACAAAAGAACTGGTAGGAAATTCCCTGGTCTCTCTGGCAAAACCAAAGTTGGTTTTGACAAGAGCAAGTTGAGGTGTCACAAGTGCCAAAGGCTTGGACACTTTGCTAGAGAGTGTAGATCATCTGGATCTAACTCCTCTGCACCCTTGTGACTTTTCCAAGCAATAGCTCACAGCACAGAGGGCAACCTTCCTCCAGTTCTGGTCATCCATCACAAGCACAGACATCACCTGCTTATTTTGTACCTCAGGGGTATATGCCATACTCATACCCCTGCTACTATGTGCCTCAGCCCAGTCAAACTCAAGCACCTTCGGCTCAACCACCACAGGCTCTTCCTGAGCCTCAATCTTCCCCATCTCATCATCAAACACAACCTCAACAACACAACTTCTTCACCCCAGGAGTTGTTGACTGGAGTAGTCTACTAGATGATCTATCTGGTCAGGAACAACTACTCCAAGGTGTTGGTCAACATGGTGGTGATAGTCCTTTTGGAAATCTTGCTCTGATGGCCCTTGAGTCTGCTGAGGGGTCATCATCCAATGCCTCATCACAGGTATCATCTGAGGCCAAAGCCAAGCTTTGTTCTGAATCATGCATAGCAGCATTTGCTTCTATTAGAGAAGCAAATGTAGCTTTAATAGATAAAAATCTTGAGCTAGAGCACACTATTTCCAAAAGACAAGCTGATTTTGAGGTTGTACTAAAAGAGAAAAATGATGAGATTTACAAGCTTAAATGCCAAATCAAAGATGGTAAAGCTAGGGAAGATGTACTTCTAGAGAAGTACAGAGACCTCAAGGAAACTCTTGCAAACACCCAAGTAGAGTGTGATCGATGGGTGCAATCATGCAAGGGTTTGAAATGCTTCTTAGCAAGCAATCAGCTTCCAATGTGAAGTTTGGGATTGGTTATAATCACACTGCTCCTCCTACAGATTTCACTTCAAGAGCAGAAGTTGAATCTGATGGAGAGAGCAATAACCAATCCTTCTCATCATGTGACCTACTATCTTCTGATTCAGCATCATCAGAGATAGAAGTCAGCAACCAATCAGCAGATACTACAAGAGCTGATGGTTCAAATGCTGACTGTCACATGATCAAAAGGTTGATCAACTCAGGTTTGTCTCTAGAAGTACTGAAAGTACTAGAGAGCAAGTGATAACACTGAAGTTCAAACCTCAACTACTGCCAGCACTGAAGAGAAGAAAACTGACAGTAGAAAAGGTTTGAAGACAACTAAAGAAGAGGTCAGGAAAGCAGGTACTAAAGGAAGAAAACTGCTAGTACTGATAACAAACAGCTGAAGAACAAGTTTTAGCAGTTTCATCTTCTTTGGTTGATGATCAACACAAGATGAAGAAGAAGCCATGTGAGATATGTGGCTTGTTCAATCATCTTACTGATGATTGCTGGTACAAAAGGGGTTCCAAACTCAAACAAAAGGAGAAATTAAAGGGCTAATAAATGAAATGAGAAATGATTTTGAAACCAAGTTTGTACTAGCAACATCAAAGCCTGAAATCCCTAAGCCCAAAGCTAAATCTAAAAGGAAAGTAGGATTACTCAGGCAACAGCTGAGGTTGCTCAAAAGAAGATGGTACAACATAGGAATCCATCATCAGCAAACTCCAGTGTGTCTGAAGAGCTGAAAGTTTTATCACAAAGTCAGACACAACTGGTGATGATGGTTCAACATCTAATGGAAGAGTCAACCATTTAAATGCTCCTGTGTTGAAACCACAGAAAAGGAAGTCAAAGCCAAAGGGTTCCTCTTTACACCATCTTCTTCACCTCAGGCTGTTACACATAACACACCTGTTAGTGCTGCACCTATAGTTGAGTACAGACCCAAAACCAAACAGGTTTGGGTTCTAAAACTAACTAACATGTGGTTATGATTGCAGGGTTCTTCAACATGCCAAAGAGCATCTGGTATGTAGACAGTGGAGGATCTATGCACATAACAGGAAGCAGCTCCCTTCTTAATGACTACTCTCAAGGAAAGAAGGGATTTGTCTCCTTTGGCAATGATGCAAAGGGTTATCATCGGAAAAGGCTTTGTTTCCAATGGGGAAATAAGGTTTGATGATGTTAACCATGGGAGAATCTCAAGTACAACCTCTTGAGTGTCAGTCAAATGTGTGATAAAGGCCATATTGCCCTTTTCACAAGCCAGAACTGTCGGATTCTGTCATCCAAAGTTCTAAATTTGATTGACAAGGTGTTGGATGAATACACTCTCCTGAAGGCCAACAGGACAGGAAGAGTGTATGCCTTAGATCTTTCCAAAAAGATAGATCTAAAAGGCCATCCTTGCCTATTCTCCAAGGCATCTTCTCAAGAATCTACTCTATGGCATAGAAGGCTGGGGCATGTTAATTTCAAGAACATGAATCAGTTGATAAGCCATGGTTTAGTAAGAGGATTGCCTTTGAAGGAGTTCAAGTGTGAAGACAACTGCACTGCTTGCTTAAAAGGAAAACGACACAAAGTTTCATTCCATTCAATAGAAGAACCAAAGTCCACTGCCTGCTTGCAGCCTGCACATGGATCTCTTTGGTCCTGTCAGAGTGATGAGCATGGCAAAGAAGAAATACTGCCTGGTAATTGTGGATGATTATTCCAGGTATGTATGGACTTTCTTCTTGCACTCCAAGGATGAAGCAGCCAAGACAATCATGAACTTTGTGTTATTTGTAGAAAAGCAGTATTCCCTACAGGTCAAGTGTGTGAGGAGTGACAATGGAACAGAATTTAGAAACCACACACTTGATGACTTCTACCTGTCCAAGGGAATTAAAAGGCAGTTTAGCATTCCTAGAACTCCTGAGCAGAATAGAGTGGTGGAGAGAAAGAACAGGACTCTCATTGAAGCTGCAAGGTCAATGCTGGCTGACTCAGGATTGCCACTGACCTTTTGGGCTGAAGCTGTCAATACAGCTTGCTATGTACAAAATAGAACTTTAGTGAATAAGAGGTTGATAGACTCCTTATGAAATTCTTCATCATTTGGCTCCTCTAATTTCATTCTTTAGAGCCTTTGGGTGTCCATGTTTTATTCTCAACACTAGCAACCCACTCCAGAAATTTGCTAGTAAGGTGGATGCAGGGTATTTTATTGGTTATTCATCAACTTGCAAGGCATACAGAGTCTTTAACTGTAGGACAAAGGTGGTTGAAGAAACTCTGCATGTTAAGTTCAATGAATCTCCAAAGGACAAGATTCCACAAAACCCTGTGGAGTGTTTGATCTGGACATACTGCAATATGTCCTTATCAACCTCCAGCTGTTGAGCCTGTCAACAGTTCTCCACCTGGTGGTACTGATGATGATGTAGTCAGTACTCACCTCTTCAGGTTTAGTGACAACCTGCCTGAGTCCACTAAACCTGATGCTCCTGTAGCTTCAGCAGCCCCATCCACAACAAATGCTGATGAGATTTCTGCAAGCTCTACTTTATTTGAGCTGCCATCTCCTACATGGTTTCAAGAATCTCCATCACCATTTGTTGCTGCTGAAAGTCCTACAAACACTTGCACTGACATTATAGTCTATCAAAAGCTGAGGAATCACCCCACATCTCAAATCATTGGTGATATCAATGCTGGAGTTTCAACCAGGAGTCAATTGTCCAATTTCTGCTTCTATGCTCTCTTCATCAGTCAGCAAGAGCCAAAGAACTATCATGTTGCTTTAAGAGACAATGGATGGGTTGAAGCAATGCAGCTTGAGCTTCTTCAGTTCAAGAAACAGCAAGTGTGGGAGCTTGTTCCTTTACCCCAAGGAAAGTGTGCAATAGGCACCAAATGGGTATTTAGGAACAAAACAGATGATAGGGCCAAATTGTCAAGAACAAGGCCAGGCTGGTTGTCCAAGGATTTGCACAAGAGGAAGGCATCGATTATGATGAGACCTTTGCTCCTGTGGCAAGACTGGAAGCAATCAGATTGTTCTTAGCTTATGCTGCCTTTCACAGTCTTAAGGTTTATCAAATGGATGTCAAAAGTGCCTTCTTATATGGAAAAATAAAAGAAGAAGTTTATGTGTGTCAACCACCAGGCTTTGAGGACAACAAACATCCTGATTGGGTGTACAAGCTTGATAAGGCTCTTTATGGCTGAAGCAAGCTCCTAGAGCTTGGTATGAGACACTCTCAACTTTTCTTTTAGAGAATAAGTTCACTAGAGGCACCATTGATAAAACCTTATTCATCAAGACTGTGGGACAACATAAGCTCCTTGTTCAAATTTATGTAGATGACATCATCTTTGCATCCTCTGATCTAAAGTTGTGTGATGAATTTACAATGCTCATGAAGCAAAAGTTTGAAATGAGTGCTATGGGGAATTACAGTTCTTTCTAGGTTTGCAAATCAAACAAAGGGATGATGGAATTTTCATCCATCAGTCCAAATACACCAAAGAGTTGTTGAATAAGTTTGATTTACAAACCTGTAAGCCCTGTTCTACTCCCATGAGCAGCATCACACAACTAGATGTAGATCAGAAAGGTAAAGCGGTTGATGAAACCCTTTACAGATGTATGATTGGGTCCTTGATGTACCTTACAGCTTCTAGACCAGACATCATGTTTGCAACATGTGTTTGTGCTAGATTTCAGGCTGCACCTAAAGAATCCCATTTGATTGCAGTCAAAAGGATCTTTAGATATCTGCAAGGTACCAATCACTAGGTCTTTGGTATTCAACTGGGCATTCTTGCAAATTATTGCTTTCTCTGATAGTGACTATGCAGGATGCAAAGTCACCAGAAAATCCACTTCTGGTGGTTGCCAATTCCTAGGCAATTGTTTAGTTTCTTGGCAGAGTAAGAAACAAACATCAATTGCTACATCCACTGCTGAAGCTGAGTACATTGCTGCTGCAAGTTGTACATCTCAGATACTCTGGCTTCAGAACCAACTCTTGGATTATGGCATTACAGAGACTAAGACTCCATTATTAATGGATAGTGCTTCAGCTCTTTGCATTGTCAAAAATCCAGTCCAACACTCTAGGACCAAACATATAGAGATCATACATCATTTTATTAGGGATTGCTATGAAAAAGGTCTGATTGATCCAAAGTTTGTGCCTAGTGCTGATGAGCTTGCAGATATATTTACTAAGCCTTTAGATAGTGCCACTTTTCAAAACTTGGTACTAAGGCTTGGTATGCTGCAGCTCGAATAATTTGACCAATACTGATGCTCTCAGTTCACAAGTACTGATGAGCATTAGTATACAAAGGTTAAATATAAGTACTGATGAGTAATTTAGTCTTCAGCATTTTCACAACTACTGAAGACTAAAAGGCTTCAAAGTACTGATGTACATTATTTGTTGAAAACAACTGATGTAGTGGATTACAACTACTAATGTATCATTTTCCAACAAATAAGTACTGAAGAACAAATTTTGTTCACAAGTACTGATGTGTAATTTACACAAGTACTGAAGACAAAATTTGTTCACCAGCTCTGGAGTATTTCATCAGCACTTGTGAACATCTGATCACAAGAGCTGAAGGCATAAAAACTCACAAGAGCTGAAGGGTCAATGAAACATCTGAAAGTCAGCCAAAGAGCTGATGAGTAAATGTGGAGGTCAGCATGAAACAACTGATTTGACGGAAACAACTGATGAGTAATTTTATTCTTCAGCTGATGCCAACAGCTGCTGTTTCATACCCAAACAACTGAAGGACAAAACCATGTCTTCAGTAGTTTCACAACTACTGGTGACTAACACCAAGTCCTCAGTTGTTTACAACTGAAGCAATACCATGTCTTCAGTAGTTCACAACTACTGATATCAGTAGTTCACAACTACTGAAGGCTAACACCAAGTCTTCAGTTGTTACAACGCCTGAACAACTGAAACTAGGTCTTCAGTAGTTTATAACTACTGAAGACTGATAACAAGTCTTCAGCCGTTCACATCTGAAGGACAAAACCAACGTCTCAGTAGTTTCAACTACTGAAGACTAACACCAAGTCCTCAGATGTTACAACCACTGAAGGTTAAAACCACGTCATCAGTAGTTTCAACAACTGATAACTAACACCAAACCTTCAGTAGTTTTCTTTCAGCCTTTGCCATACCCTATAAATACCCAACCTTCAGAGCTTTTCATTCTCACTTGACCTAACTTTTCAAAACCTCTGAAAATCCCATACACCATTAATGGCGGCCATGCAACTCAAACCTCGACACAACTGTGTAGCTCATCTCACCAAATCGCCATTATGGCCCAAGTTTCACTATGCCGTCGATCTAATGACCGACTCACCATACCAGACGACATTCCTTCTCAACCCCACCATATACACAGACTCCCTATCGGAGTTCTGGACGAACATCATCGTCCAAACCGGAGAGAATGATGGCGAGGTCTCTCTCCGGTCCTCCGTAAACAACCACCAAGTGGTTATCACTCCAGCTACCATTCGAGAAACCCTAAAGCTGAGGATGCCACCTACCCAACCTCTTACCCCAAAGGCGCCCTCGATCTATGCTTCACTGCCAACGACTATCAGGGCGACCTCTCTGCCACCACCTTGTTGAAGAAACACTTCCTAGATCCCCAACGACTAATCTTCCACATGGTGAATGTGTGTCTGGCTCCCAAAACTTCTTCATGGGACCAGATGTCAACAAGGTGGCAACAGGTATTGTATTCTATCCTTGATAAACAACCCCTAAATTTTACTGATTTATATTTTTGGGAACTCAAGGATATGGCCACAAAACCCATTTCTAACCGTTGGATCTTGTATCCTCGGTTCATAATGGCCATCATCCAGAGCCAGCTTCAAGCAGAGGGACTTGTTGGCACTGGGGCCCCTGCCATGGTTGTTCTAGCCGAGGTATACTCCAGGCACAACACCGACCACACACTCAAACAGGCTGGCCGGCTGCGAAAACCCACGCAGCAGGAACCCACAGCCTCCACCTCCAAATCCAAAGTCCCCACCAAGCCAAAAGCCAAGAAGAAGCCCAAAAAGGCTACTCAGGGAAATGAGTCCCCTGAGGATGCCCCTGCAACACAAAGGCAGGATGTGGCTGCTGGTTCGATTCTCCCAGCAGCTACCATGACTCCACCCACCACAACCGCACAGGTCTCCTCTCATCAGGAGCCTGATGCAACCACTACTGGGGCACCCACACATCTGGGGTCTTTCTCACTTGAGGAGACTGCCATTGAAATGCACACTCCTCCCCATGTGCACTCTGCTTCTAGCCCATCTCCTACAGAAGCCGCCCCACAAAGTCCAACCCTAATAATTGCCAAAGTGTTGACCCACTGAGCACTCCACCCTCTCCCCAGAAACCTATTACAACTGGGAGACTCCAACCGAAGAGAGGATGATACAAGTGCTGGTGGGAGCCCCCAACACAGAGAATCACATGTCCAATCTCCCAGTGTGGCTAGGGAGATAGGACATTCTGGTGAGGCTGCCACTTCCCCTGCATCAGCACATGAGCAGGGAGAAGCTGTTACAAGCAATAAGACCTCACCAGAGGCAACTGCCGATGATGGATCCAATCCGAAGGCTGGAAGTCCCCAGTACCAATACAAAGGGGCACATGCTACTACTGAGCCACACTCAGAGCATGTATATCCTGACACAGTCAGGAGGTCAGGTGATTCAGCTCATACTGATGATGACCTGAGCTTCTTCTTTGATGTAGTTGCTCACAACACTATCTTAGAGGATGAGATAAGCAGACTCAAAGAGCTGCTTGCTCAAATGACTCAAGATAGAAGTCCATCTGCCACCACAAACCCACAGATGGCACCTTCACCCGAAGGTCTCACAAACACTGAGCCACTCCCACAAACTCGGCCACCAGCCCCTGCTTCTGGCACTAGCTCTCAGGGTCAGAACCCCCTGAGCAGCTGGATGCTATCCTCCAGAAATCCCTGCCTCTCATCACACCCATACTAAAAGATATAGTCATTCAAACCATTGATGAGAGGCTTCCCACTTATATCCAACCCATGGTGGAGGTTGCCATTACTAAGGCGCTTGCTGATAGTCAAACCCCAACCAATGCACCCAAAAGGGGGAGACATCAGTGCAAGCCAAGAGGAAGAGGGAGAGGAGGAGTTAGAGGCAGAGAAAGAGGTGATGGTTGAGAGGAGAGAGGGCTGAGGAGAGTAGTAGGGTGAGGGAGAAAGGGAAGAGGAAAGAGAGGGAGGTTGAGCATATAGAAGTGGCTGGAATCCAAAAGGATTTCAGTGTCACTTATAAGAAAAAGGGAGAGGAGGGAAAGAAGGTGGCTGACTCCGATCTAGCAGCCCTTGTCAAGGAGGCTGATGCTGAACAAAGCAGATCAATGGACTCTGCCATTGGTCAGCTGTTCAGGCAAGGCTTTGACAAGGACACAACATTGCTAGATCAGGAGCTCAGGAAGATGGAGACTAGGAGATCGAACACCGATGGTCTACTTATAGCCAAGAGGATAAAAAGAGACTCGAGGCTATGAGTAGATTCATTTCAAAGTATCTGGGCAGGCCAGTCCTTGATGTCAAAGCATGGACCAGGGACAGAATCTTGGCTATAGCCGCCAAGATCTGTTCAGCTGGTGATTTCACAAAAGGACTGGTCGCTGAGGCCCTCTCAGAAGCCGGTGCTGGGAACAGGACACTGCTAGTAAAACAGACTAAACCAGCTCTTATCTCTAGGTTACTAGCAGTGCCTGCCAACATTCCCACACCAACAACCCAACCACAACCACTAAACCAACCCCTTCACCATCAAAACCCGCAGCCAATGATCCACCCTTGAAGAAGAGAGAAGGGTGTTAAGGCTGCAAGAAGAAGAAGAGGAGGAGGATGAGAGGATAGTCTGCCCATTTCTGCAGTTATACCTCTACCTAAAGCCAAATCACAAACCATCACTCCCACCTCACAGATGGATACTGTGAGGGTTAAGATAGAGGAAGAGGAGCAGCAGCAGCTTCATGATGCTGAAATGCTTAAGTTAATTGACCAAGCATATGCTGCCTCTACCTCTATCATGAACATGAAGAAGGAAGCTCTGAGACTCTTCACTCTCAAACAAACCTTCCAATATAACAAAGAGAGAGTGAGGACTTGGCCTGATCCTAGGGTGGCTCACAGGATCACTAAGAAAGATATTCCTGTGAGGTACAAGAGCCAGATGAAGAGGATTGTAGATGAAGTGATCACAGTGGCTCTTGTATTAACACCTTGGGAATTGTGGATGAGTTCGAGAAGGCCTATAAGTCTAAGCAACCACCCGAAATGATGTTGGAGAATAGGGTGGTTAGGAAAGGCTTAGTTTATAAGAGGCTTGAGAACTTCCGCAAAAATGAGCTCAACTTGTTGCTAGAGGGCAGACATCCAGATGAATTTGCTTATTGGCAAATCACAACAGTTGAGCTCAAGAATGGCAACAGGTCAAGTTTGTCTCAGAGCTGTACGGCCGTGAGGGATTATTTGATGGTGGGGCTGAGGACCTATCTAAAGAAGAACAAATGATTTTTGTCCGAGCCTACACCAGAGAATCCTACAGGCTTGTACGTGGGAGGTAGGTTTCATGGATGGGACAACAGCTCTGTGTCAAATTCCCCAAAACAGGGCTCCCATCCATACTTAGCCAAACAATACCAGAAACCATCCCAGGCCAGTGCTTATCAGGGTCAACTTCTGATCTGATCCAGAAGGAAATAGACCAATCCTTATGCCAACAATAAGTGGGACAACAAATAATTAGAGGTTTTGGCTGCATTGGTTCAGGGGGAATTTGTTGGACCAAAAGAACCAATGAGCCAAGATCAGGAAAACCTCTAAGTCCCACATGACATCACAACAACTGCTGAAGACTCCCATCAACTGTTCTGACAAAGTCTGAAGAATCAACAGCTGAAGTTCAAAGAATTGAAGTACAACAGCTGAAGATCCCAAAGTACTAAAGATAAGTACTGAAGTCTAAAGTACTGATAAACACAAGTACTGAAGACTTCAACTACTGAAGACAAGTACTGAAGATCAAAGTCTGAAGAACTGAAGAACTGATGATCAACTGCTGATGCACAAAGTCTGAAGACAACGACTGAAGACATCAGCTGATGACAACTACTGAAGTCATCAGCTGATGAATCATCTGAAGACCAAAGTCTGAAGACCAAAGTGCTGAAGTTTCAGAGTTTGTCACAACAGCTGAAGAAGTCTTCAGTTGTTGTGATGGTTTATTTTCTTTTCAGTAGTTTTATGTTTTTCATTTCAGTAGTTTGTACAACAGCTGAAGAGTTTGTTCTTCAGCTGTTATAGTTCAGTAGTTGTAAACGACTGAAGAGTTTGTTCTTCAGTCGTTGTAGCCTTTCAGTAGTTTCCTTTTCAGTACTTGTAATAGGTAGAACACTTAGGAAATTTTGTAAGAAGATGTCAGCTGTTGTGACATCTTCAGTAGTTGTGTTCTATCAGTAGTTAGTTAAATAACTATTTAATGTCAGTGGAATCTGACAACAGTATGGGTCATTTGCCTATAAAAGGGCAGTGACCTGAATGAATACCACGCCGAAACATGTGAAATAAACGAATATTATTCCTTTTAAGGCAGAATTATTCTCTCTCTCTACAATGTACTTTACATGCAATATTCCTTATGTTCTTGCATTAATTGCTAATTATCATGCTAAATCCGCTGCGAACACAATCTAATTGATCAAACTAGAGGCTGAGATCCTAACAAACTACTATTTGGAAATGACATTCCAACCTTGGAAGGTGTAAAAACCTGACTTGGAAGTTGTTTTTCCATCAAGGATCTTGGTGAAGCCGCCTATATTCTGGGAATTAAGATCTATAGGGATTGATCAAGGAGGTTGATTGGTTTAAATCAAAGTGCATACATTGATAAGATCTTGAAAAGGTTCAAGATGGAGAACTCTAAGAAAGGTACGGTACCTATTCAAAGAGGAACGATATTAAGTACGACTCAATGTCCTAGCTCAAAGGATGAGCAAGATAACATGAAGACAATCCCATACGCATCTGCTATTGGATCCATCATGTATGCAATGATATGCACTCGGCCGGACGTTTCATGCGCCTTAAGCATGACAAGCCGATACCAGCAAAATCCTGAAAACAGTCATTGGATGGTTGTTAAGAACATACTTAAGTACCTAACAAGGACTAAGGATTTGTTCCTAATCTATGGATCTGGTGATGAGGAACTCGTTGTAAAAGGTTACACGGATGCGAGTTTCCAAGCCGATCGTGATGATTAACGATAACAATCGGGATACATTTTCATTCTGAATGGAGGAGCGGTCTCTTAGAAGAGCTCCAAACAGGATGTGGTGGCTTTATCAACTACAGAATCTGAATACGTCGCCGCCTCATTGGCAGCTCAAGAAGCTGCATGGTTGAAGAAATTCATTGCCGATCTAGGGGTTGTCCCTTCCATTCAGGACCCCCTAGAAATCTTTGTGATAACGAGAGTGTGATGCTTAAATCAAGGAACCTCGTGCTCACCAATAGACTAGGCACATTGAGCGGAGATTCAACTACATACGAGATGAAGTTGAGAAAGGAAAGATATGTATTCGCAAAGTTCACACAGATCAAAACATTGTGGATCCTCTTACGAAGCTCCTAGAAAAGGCAAAGCATAAAGGTCATACTGTGCCATGGGACTTCGATATTCTAGTAATTGGATTTGATCTGTAATTTTGTATTTGGATATATGAAACTCTCTATTACTTGAATAAAATTATTTGGTTATAATATTTTAATAAATGTTCCAATTTAATATGTTTAATCCATGGGTAAATAGTTTACTCTAAATGTCCGTAGTCGTTCATATTTGTGGGAACAAGTATGAGGGTAAGATTATTATGAATTTGGATTGGTGGATATTCATAAGGATGAATATAGAGCAATTGGTTGCTGCCAAGTTCATAGATATTTGTGAGATACAAATATTGGACTGACCCGCATCTTAAATTTTACAACATGGAATCTTCTAGATTGATCATAAGTAATTTGAGTAAAAGGCGAATATCATTTGGTATCCTCAGACCTGAGATACATATTGGGTTTTGATATTCACCAAGTGCTATACCTTGGGCTAGTCCTTCACTGCCCTGAAATAATGGACAGTACGTAAGGCTATGTTCAGGTGTGACGCGAAGTGATTGTGAGAAACGTATGTAGTCAAGATGAAATTTGTTCCTCTTATTCGTTCAGAGCAAGATGTCTAACGCCTGATTAAGTTAAATCAACAAGGATTGATCATTCTGTCCTTGGATTAACATGACATTTGTAACAAAAGGATAAATGATTGATTCACCTAAATCATTTCAAGTAGGATACTTGAATGGGATGATGTTATTGAATGGCTATAAGTCATGCGTATTAAGGGTAGTAAACCGTTGTTAGGCGGTATTTACTGCTTGCATCAATCTTCTATGAATCTTGTGCAAGTGGGAGATTGTAGGATTCTATATGCCCAAGACACGTAGAATATTGATGCGGTTAGTACGTTATGATCCAAGTCGGGTTATACCCAATAACAAGCTTAGCAAACACCAATTAATATTTAATTGATGATATGATCATGCAATTAAATATTTACACCAATTTAAAAAATGAGTTTTCTAAATAAGTTGCATATGAGATGAAACAACTTATTAGAATATTTTGTTCAATAATATTATTTGTAGTGTTATTTAAGTAAGTTAGATAACATCAAATAATAAAAGGGTGTATAAGTTATACAATTAAAATGTTAATTGTATAACTAATTAGATGACTAGTTTAAATAATGGGTGTTTACTTTAAGGGGGGAAACCCTTTGAAATAAAAATTCAGCCGCCCACCCCCCCCCCCCTTAACATGGTTGGCTCTTTTGCTTTCTTGAAAACACATATCATAACTAGTCTTGCACTCATCAATACACTTCTCTCAATATACATACAAACTTGAAGAAAAAAAACTCTCCTCTCTCACTCTAAAAACTCACGGCAGCAGCAGAAGTAGGGAGTGTTTTTTGGAGTTCTTTTGGTGTTTTATTCTCCCTAGCAAGAAGTGTTTGCTATAGAGCTTGGGGTATACAAGCTTGAGAGGACCTCTTTTGGTTTCTTGGTCAAGAATATCCTCCATTTTCGACCCTCTTGCTGCTGAAAGGTAGATTATGGCAGCTTCTCTATGGCTGTCCATAATGTGTTGTTTGTGATTTCATAGCTAGCATTATTCACATATATGTCACACCCGACCGACGGCGGAATCATCGGAGCGGACGAGGGAATGATTGATTGTTCATAACTCATGATGTCTAATAGTAAAAATAATATTAAGATCAGATTACAGGATAACATGAATTTAACGGATACAAATACAACAGTTAAAGTCACAAATAATAATTGTCTTTTGTTTTGACTAAGTCCAGGTCTTATATGATCAAGTAGAAGTCCACTAGCTTGCTTAACCTGAAATCATGTGAGAAAATAAAGTCAGCTAACGAATTAGCTGGTGAGTAATCATAGTTTTGAGTATACATATAGATTGATTGATTGATTGAGAATAATTCAATTCACCAGGTAACATTAAGACTTATATTGCAATAGCAAAGCATATAGATAACTGACACAATAGAAACCCCTTGACTTGACACTTGCATATAATAGACTCCACACAACACCATAGATTGACTCTTGCCTCTGGCACAATCACCACTCGACTATTCATATGGGGTGGGTTTGTATAATCACCACTCGTAAGCCATGTGGGGTGGATTATCCCAACCAGTAGATCTACCATTGATACCAGGATTGATTGATTGATTGAATTAGGGTTTTACTGTCGTCCAGTTTATCAAAGTATGTTCACATAATTGCAAGTAATAACATAACCTGTCTTGAATTGAATTTAAAATGAAATACAATAGAATATCATGATTGAATATATTGTATCACATGATTTCCCCCAAATAGTAAATGATATAAAAAGGGGATATGAATACTCACATGATTGATGAGATTGGATTTTGATCGTGATAGGTTAGACACCTGTGATTTCCTTACGGTTAACCTAATGAACGGTGTCTCGTGTTAGAATAATATGATTTGAAAGTTTGGGAATGTTTTAAGGTTTCCATTTTGATTTTGAATGGTGGTTTAAATATTCTATCTAATTTGTATGTCTTGAAACAAATAGATTTATTGAAAATGATTATGTTTAGATTTTAGAAATAAACATATTAGTTTACGTATCTGTTTGATTTATTGTGAAAATGTGGAAAATAATAATTAATCTTATTAATTAATTATGTGGTAATTAACTAATATGTTTAATTATTTAATTTATTAAAAGAATGAAATTGTTATTTAAAATGATTTAAATATAATAAATTATATATTTAATCATTATTTGAACAATAATAAATATTGTGTGAATTATTACAAATAATATTGTGTCAAATAATAATTCAATAAATTAAATTATTATTAGGAGTTCATTTTATTTAATAATTTTGTATTATTTATAACTTTATTTATTTAAAACATTTATTAAAAATAGATAAAATATTGAAATAAATTCCAGAAAATAATTTAGTTGTTTAAATATTTTAATGTCTTAAAAATATTTTTTATGATTTTATGAATTTTTTTAGAATTTTTAGAGGCTTTTAAAGTCTTAAAAAAAATAGTTGAGGTGGCCGGGTCTCGAACCCGCGACCTCAAGAATGACACGGGGCACAGAGACCATTAAGCCAAGGCTGCATCCGCGAAAGAAACCGGGGTTCAATCCTTTTTAAACACACGTTCAAATCAACCCCAATTTCCACATAAGAACCCTAGATCGAATCCCCCCAAATTGAAATCGAATCGATTTCGATTGCATCTGCAACCATGGGGCTTTCATTCCCCATGTAAAAACGAGTATGTGGGTGTGTAGAATTACCTATATGGTGTCGATTTGAAGTTGATCCCAACGAAGAACAGGTCGCGGCACCGTGATGATCGTTTGATGCTCAAACAGTGATAATAATCCAATTAAACTCTAGTGAAGCTTTGAATGACGATCGAGAAGCAACGCCTATTGCCAATTTGAGTTAAATGGATCGGAGATGGGGTTTCAATCGCGTTGCAGGTCCGATGATGAAGATGATGTTCGGGTGGTAGTTTTTGCTCGTATGAATGAAATTGAATTTAGAGAAGGATTATAAACGAATCAAGGTTTGTTAGTGCGTGATTTCTTTTGAGTATTGAAAGCCAAGTGCGCGTTAATGGATCAATTCTGGCCGACAATGGTGAAAGGAAAAACACGGGAATACAGCGAGGGAGATGGGGGTGGGGTTGGGTTGTTTTTGAAAATTCATAATTACACTAATGGTCCCTATACTTAGAGTATTATATAAATTGAACTTTTAAATTTTACAATCTATTATTATTATTATTATTATTATTATTATTATTATTATTATTATTATTATTAACATTATTGTGGGTATTGTAATTATTAAATTTATTTGTTTACAACGATTAACATTTTTTTTTTTTTTTTTTTAAAAAAAAACGCGATGTTACAATATATAAGATCCTTTTGTTCTTGGATTTGTTTATAACTTATAACATACAAATATAACCTGAAATTTCAGTTTATAAACCATGTTATAATGTTCACTTCCGCTGCGTTTTTCATAGTATTTAAATGGTTAAACTATGTTCATGTTCTAACAAACCCAACAAAAACCATATGAGAAATACTCATTTGGTATTGTGATAACGTGTCCACTAGGAACGTCTTGATTCCCTACTTTGCTCGAGGAAGCTTTTTATGAAATGGAGTTAAGGAATTACTTGCAATGGACTATATAATTTAACATGTAAATTAATAAAAAGTTAATCTACATAAATAGATCTCAGAATGAAAAAATATAACTGTATTTCTCGCTGAAATTTGAAACTATAATAATTTAAATGTAAAAGTTATACAAATATAATAAAAAATAAACGGTTAACTTCAAATACATAATTTCTCTATGACGAGGGCTTCCACACAACACAAAGTGTCGTCATCTATCTTTCCTGCAGGTGCCCGAACCATATTTAAATGTAAAAGTTATACAATGTGTCAAATAGTGAATCCATGCAAACTTCATTCCTTATTCGGTAAAGCATTATGTGCATCCCCTTCAAACATAAAGCCGAGGACAGACGATGTCATATAGTTGTACACAAAATTTCTCTTTTATTATCCTTCCTAGAAAGTAAAAAAAAGCTTGCGTGTGTCCCTCTTTCAACATAAAGCGAAGGCCATCATATATCTATCATATATTATATTATTGTAATGTAATACTATATATTGTAAGGGAGATAAAACTGTCTTATTTTCAACTAGTAACTATGCCCCGCGCTTCATGGCGGGATTATTTATTTAAATAATTTTTTGCATTTAGATAACATGTTTAAACAATAGCTTACTATTAGTTATAACTATATACAACCACCGCTAATTTATATCATTTTTAAAACAACCTGGCAAATGTCTTTTATACAAAAGTTTTAATAGTAAGAACATAATACATTTCATGCATACTTGAGCACCTGTCAATAAATCCTTTATTGCTTAGACTTAATTCAAGCATTTAAGCAAAACCAACATTTGGTCCATCTAAACATCACAATAACATTACTTATCAATCTTTGTCGCAACACAACCGATCTTTGAAGCAACACAAATAACAAAGAGAGTTTCAAACATCAAAACCAAACATTGAACTGATGAATCCACATATAACGGATATAAACAATAAGCATACATATGATAGGAATTAAATTAATAAACCAATATAATAGATGAAAACTATCACGGCATCAACATACTTGAAACAATTTAGAAAGGCTTACAACAACACTAATAATAACTCCTTGTTTAAAGCTTGTGCTTAAATTTAGATAATATTAATTGGTTTAAGACTTCGCAACAGCGCAAGAAAGAGGTTCTGTAAGACCATACCACCAATTCAATAACATTGTCCTAATTTTGCTCGTTTTATGAAGCATTTACTCTGTTGCTCTCAAGACATGATTATTGTGAAGGTTTGAAAGCCAAAATCAAACCTTATGTTAAATGCATGTAAAGCCACTTACAAACAACCAATTGCTAGGAAACTTTATAATCTTAAATTTATCTAACCCTATGTCAAATAATACTATGTAATTTAAAGTTGATAACCTTGGTCTCCAACGTCATATGCTAAAAACGTTTCCAACCACATAACAACCCAAAGTTATGATATGTGTCAAAAAGATACTGTGAAAATACGAATTCTAAAATTGAAACTAAAAGTACAAAGGAACGACCGAGTTTTTGAGTTTTCATGTCTAAAAACCGCTTGTATTAAAAAGATGAGTTCAAAACCAAAAAAACTTTGTATGATTCTTGAAGTAAATGTGCAATAAGACCTTTCCACGGGTCATAGATTGAACACAAAAATTGATATAGGAGGTAAAACCTATTAGGAAATGAAGCTCCTTCGTTTAGAACCCCCATCGTAGGCAACAAATACCACAAAATTCAAAACGAAACTTCATTTCAAACAATCAATCACATTAATATGGTCATTATGTGGATAGAATGTGCAATGCGTGGTGGTCATGTGGTGGTCATTTGAGGTCGAAATCATCGATATATCCATCGATTCACTTCAATGGAATGGAGATGATTACTGCAAATGGGAAGGAGTTAAAGAATGCCTAAATGGCAGAGCATCATAGCTATTAATTTCTTGAGAATTTGAAGTTGAAAGGAACATTAGATTCAAAGTTAATTAGATCAGATTGTGTATATATTGAGCTTCGTACAAACTCGATCTCCAGTGAAATCCCCAATCTTTCTGGCTTAGTAACCTCTAATCACTCTATCCTTCCTATAGCAGCGAGCTTCCAGCCTCTCTCACCACCCTCCAGCGGCTGAAAACCATCATACTCTAAAGTATCTCATTCTATCAAACAATCAACTCTTTGGCGAAATTTTGGTGACACCGGTCTTGGATTTTATTCGATGCCATTTTCCTGTAATGTGGGTCTATGTAGTAAGGCATTTAACATCCCCTGCATCTTCGCCCCTCCATCCTTTCCACATCGTCACCGGATAATCAAGAATGTAGTGATAACACCAACATCTGTTGGTGGGTTTTTCTTATTATGTCTTCTAGTCGGGTATTACTCATCTTCAAATCTTACAAAAGAATCAGAAGTTGCCGGATGTAACATCTCATATTTTTTTTAAAAAAAAATTAATTTTGTAAACAATACGTTGATGTTAATTCAAAAATTTCAATAATAATAATAATAATAATAATAATGTTAATAATAATAATAATAATATAATAATAATAATAATAATAATAATAATAGTGATAATATAAGTTTTAATATGTTAAAGCTTGTAATTAATAAATCCTTTACATAAATGATAATAATAATAATTTCAAGGACCAAAGTGTAATTTATAATAAATCTAAAAACCCAAACTTTGGGTGGAAATTAAACAAAAGGAAATCGCAGGGACCATTCTTGTAAAATTCCAAAAGCCACCCAACCCCACCCCTTCTTCCCCGTTGATCGGCTTCACCATTGTCGGCCAAGAATCCGACCATTGTCGCGCACTACGGCTTTTAAAATCAAAAGTAATCTCGCATTAACAAACCTTGAATCGTTTATAATACTCCTTTGAATTCAATTTCATTCAAAACGAGCATAAACACCACTCTCGAACACCTCCCCTGTTCACGACCTGCCCCAATTCAAACACCACCTTCGGGACTTCGGAACTTGGAATTGATTGAGAGCTTAGCTTCGTGCACGTCTAGCAAAGCTCCACACAAAGTTAATTGAATTATGATCATCATTTGACTCACCATAAATTCCACATTGGTCGCGGATTGTTCTTGAACCTCAGATCATTCATTCGAACTTAATAACGTAAGTATTATACATCAAAATGCTCGATTTTTCATGGGGAACAAAAGCCCCATGATTACAGAAGCCTTCGAAACCGAATTGAACCGCAATTGATCCGGATTCGAACTAGGGCTCGAATGGAATTGGGGTTGGATTGAAGCTATGTTTAAAAGAATTTGGAACCGGATCTAACCGCGGCTTAGGCCTTTGGTTCACCGGTTCAAAGCACCCTTGTCATCCGAAAGGTCCCGGGTTCGACCCCGGGCAACCTCACACATTTCTAAAAATTTTAAAAATGTTTTTGCAAACATTAGAAATTTTTAAAACCACCTAATTATTTTCTGAAATTTATTTTAACATTTTATTTATTTTATTAAATGTTTTAAATAAATAATATTACAAGTATTACAAATTATTTTTATAAAAGTGAACTTGTAATAATAAATTAAATATTAGATTATTATTGGACAGTATATTACCTGTAATTATTCAAGATAATTGCAGTTATATGTATTTTATAGCTTCACAGATTAATTACAAAAGTCTTTTTGTGCTATTTAAATAATTACATATTTTTAATTAATTATCATATAATTAATTAATAAAATTAATTATTTGTTTTTCCACACTTTAACAATAAATCAAAAGGTTATGCGGATTGATACATTTTATTAAATTCTAAACATAATTACTATCAATAAATTCATTTTATGTATTTCAAGATATTCAAACTAAATAAATCAAAACCAAATGAAAACCCTAATCTAATTCTAACTCTCATATTATTATTATCCTAACTCGAGACACCGTTTCTTAGGTTAATTATAAGGAAATCGTTGGTGTCTAATCTATCACGTTCAAATTCTAATGTCATCAATCAAGTGAGTATTCATATCCCCTTTTTATATCATTTCTTATTTGGGGGAAATCATGTGATACAATATATTCAATCATGATATTCATTCTAAATTCAATTCAAGACAGGTTATGTTACTACTTGCAACTATGTGAACATACTATGATAAACTGGACGACAGTAAAACCCTAATTCAATCAATCAATCCTGGTATCAATGGTAGATCTACTGGTTTGGATAACCCACCCCATATGAATAGTCGAGTGGTGATTGTGCCAGAGACAAGAGTCAATATATGATGTATGTGTGGAGTCTATTATATGCAAGTGTCAAGTCAAGGGGTTTATATTGTGTCGGTTTATCTATATGCTTTACTATTGCAATATAAGTCTTAACGTTATCTTATGAATTGGATTATTCTCAATCAATCAATCAATCTATATGTATATTCAAAACTATAATTACTCACCAGCTAACTCGTTAGCTGACTTTATTTCTCACATGATTTCAGGTTAAGCAAGTTAGTGGACTTCTACATGCTCATTTAAGACCCGGACTTAGTCAAAATAAAAGACAATTACTATTTGTGATTCCAATTATTGTATTTGCTGTTGTAAACTCATGCTATCCTGTAATCTGATTTTAATATAATTTTCACTATTAGACAATCATGTGTCATGAACAATCAATCATTCCCGCGTCCGCTCCGATGATTCTGCCGTCGGTCGGGGTGTGACACCGGAGGTGGGTGTGAAAGGAACAGAACCACCATCGGTGGGTGGCGGCGGTGAAGTAGCAAGCGGCAGAGGGAAGGACGTCGGAGGTCGTGGCGAAGATGGCGGTGAGACGGGGAAGCTGGTGTTCTTCTCCGCCGGAGATGAGTCAGTTTGGAGGATCTATTGAAAGTTAGAAGGACAGCACTAAAAGGTTGTACCGTACGTATAAAAAGTAGTAAAGTTAGCTAGAGTGCTTATCTCTCACAAACATTAGTTGCTGTTTAATATTATTGAATATGTAAGAAGATTCTTGAAGAAACAAGCAACAAGATTTCTTATGTGCTCACCTCACAGTCAACTTCCACTACTTATGTTTGACTAAAAGCCTTTAAAACCTCAAACAGAACAATAACAGTTTGGTATGCTTTAGTAAGTCGTGCACTGAACATTTATACCAGTCAAGTTCCGAATAAAAATGAAAGAGAAAAAGATGCAAGAGCAGCAGCAAATACACCGCGTAGAATCACTTTGCAAACTCACCCATCTATCATGTCAACAGCACTTTGCAGAGCATGGATGTAATTTGAATAATAATAACGTTAATGTGCTTGCAATTATTACCCTCCCAACATAAAGTCAAGGCCATAGTATTTCATCATGTATTGAAGTTAGCAGACCACTAATTAAGCTGTAGACATCTAAAGAAAAGAGGAAAAACATACCTGAGACCACCAGATCATTAGCATCGCAGTCAAGTAGTCTAAACTCTCTAGCAAACACCTTATGAAGAGGAATAGAATCAACAAAGCGGCCGTCATGTCTGGTGTCATAAATAATGATCAAGATGTAGTATATGGTATGGGGAGATATATCTCTTACTTATGTGCTACTTTATCATGTGCTTCAAGATTCTCCATGGCAGTTATTATAGACGTCATAAAAGGGTATAGCCGCATCCAACTAGTCAAGCAAAAAAAAGAAGAAACATGAGAACGAAGAAAGCATTACGGTGTTTAAATTAAAATCTAAATGGTATGGAAGTGTGAAAATTAGCTAACGCGAGATTTACTACACATTGAACTTATAATTGACAGAGCTTGGGCCGCTGAACAAATTTTGGAATTTGCCAAATACGAACATTTGCAGGCAACAAAGTCAGATGCTGAATAAATAAGTAAACTCAAAGAAAAAAAATAGAAAGTGAAACAACAAACCGATGCAGGAAAAGGCTTTTACTTAATCCCAGAGTTAGAACTTGATCCCAGTCCTGCGTATTTATTAAATGTGAATAGCAAATAACGTTGTGTTAGCTTTAGATTATTATCCTTATACCCTACTTAAAGATTATAAAAAGCAATTACAAAGATTGATTTATTCCGATAAAAGGAAGTGGGCTTCATCTCACGACTGCCACAAACCAAAAACATTAAAATTATACCAAATGAAGTGTGGCTTTCACAAACAACGGAAGTAGATGTTTTTGACGGCATACCTGGTCCACGTCTATAGCCTGCAAGCCCTCCCCACTCGAAGATGATAGCATGATTCTGAATCTTATCCTAATATTGCAAGTCCAATCAATTTTATCTTATAAAAAAACCTACACATTGAAATTACCTCTATTGTCACCAAACCACTTCTGTAAACCAGGTGAAGTAGCATTATTGCTCTACTTCTGTTCAGTGTTGTTGATTTCATTCACCTTTGAATTAATTAGCTGGCTTATGATACTTGTAACCATATTCAAGAGTTCAAATTTTTACCCAATCCAAGTTTTGTCAAGCTTTCGAATTTGCACATCCATCAAGTTAATGTTCTGGCATAGTAGTGAGACTTAGTTCCAAGTGAAGATGTGCAGAACACAGGGGCAAGTTGCATTTCATACGAATGAATTCACTTAGGTATGACCATAAAGGATCCAACTTGAACAAAATATTGTCAAGCCACTTGAAGTCAATTATTGAGCCAAAGTTACAGGCTGGGTGCTGGCCCTGTTCAACTCCAACAAGAACAAAGATCCAAGTACACAGTCAATATAGTGATCTGCAAAAGGAAAATGCAATTAGCTAAGAACTTAATGAAGTAATTATACTGCCTAGACATGACACTATTGATCCATTCACTTATGAATGGGCCGATTTTAGTTATCTTTAATCCGTGACAATTTACACGGGTAAAACAAAAAAATATCTTTAAAAGGAAAATAGCTCGAAATTCGACCTATAACATATTTGACCTTCTAGTGTGTTTCTGGTCAACCAGCTCAACCTAAACATATTTGACCTAAACCACCTTTAGTGAAGTGACATGATAACAACCTGAAATAGTCGAAACAGTGTCCAATCTATTTGTAATATTCGCCTTAAATGGAGATATTTGATTAACACCAACAGCCTCCCTTTACCACCTTGTATATATTTTGTGATGTGTGAGCCTTCACATAGGGTAGAAAATTCAATGGCGGAGGATTGAAGGGGCCGGGGGGGCGCCCCCCCTCTTTTTTTCGTCGGTAGTGTTAAATTTTAGACCGGTAGTGTTAATTTTTGGCCCGGTAGTGTAAATTTTTATATAAAACTCGAGTCCACCCCCCCTAAAAACATTTAATTTTGCCCCCCCCCCCCCCCCCCACACACACACAAAAATGTTCAAGCTCCACCCCTGGTAGAAATGGCCAGCTTTTGAGTCAAAAGTCAAAAAAATCAGTATAACACCGGACACATTTGAGTTTGAAAGTCAAAACAATCAGTATAATCGTAGAGGCTTTACTCACACCTTCTCTTTTAAGAATAATATGAAAAAATAATTGTCAAGTATGAAATAAGTTTTGAGAAAAAAATGTGTAGAAAGTCATTTTTAATTTATTTAATAAAACTATGATATTTTTTATAATAAAAGGGTACATATGGCATTGTAAATTTGGTTGAGCATATATGATATTTGAAAAGTTTTGTGAAGGGTATATATATGATATTTTGGAAGTTTGTAGGGTATATATGATGTTTTTTGTTTGGTTTGGGCATATATGATATTTCATATTTTAAAAGTTTTCTAAGGGTATATATGATATTTATGAAGCTTTCTAGGGGTATATATCATAATTTTAAATTTTCTTTTGGTATTATGATATTTTAAAATTTTGTAGGGTTATAAATGAAATTCTCCCTTAAAAACGTAAACAATATGGTCACAAAAACTATGCCAAAATAGTAGCCTAACCTTTTAAGAAAATGATTTAGTATGTTGCACATTTTTAAGCTGATTTTCAAATGAATGCACCTGAGTAATAAAGTGCCGCTAAAGGACTTGATCAAGTCACAAGAGCAACATATAGCAACACCAAAGAAGATAAATAAGCTAAACTAAAAATTTTGCAAAGAGGTATTGAACGGACCTGCAATGAATAGGGCATCCATTTGGTATTCCTCGCAAGCAGACCATCATCAAGAATCTGCAAACAATCCTGGTTGTATCTCACCTTGCTGAATGCTGATTTGAATAGAAATCCCTGAAAAGCTTTTCTGACTTCTGAGTTAGTATAACATATAATAACTCAACACCTCACTAAAACTCTATACCATACCCTACTTGATGTTGATACTACTCTTACTTGGATATTTGTTCATTAATAACTACTCTTGCATTTTAATTAACATATCACAATTCATGTTCAAACTGAATGAAGTTTCTAAGCAAATTTAGTCCTAGCCCTCCTTTTGATCTTTTGACACTCAACAGTCTAAGCCTACCTAATTTGGGCATTGTGATTGAGCCAGGTGATCCAAACCCAACAGAACTAGTTGTCACGTGTCTTCGCTCAAATCCGAACCACTACTAACCAGTCAAAAACGATCATCATTGACTCCCACACATACGTGCACGCGTCGCCTCAAGTAGGCCCTTCAATGGAAACCTTGCAGACACAAATCAATTATATCATCTATTGTACTTCCAACAAGGGCAAATTGACAATAAAAACCAAGAATGGAAGTTATTTTTTAAGAAAAAGGGCATACCTCCATTATGTCATGACATTCGCTATGCTGTCACTAACAACATCAAGTCACCCACGCTTTCTTATTTTTTCATAAAATTGCCTCACATCTTTCCAACAGTCCCAGCTGTCTATAAAATAATACAAACAAATATCAATTACCAGTCAGCTTAACTTTGGTAATTCTTTTAGTCAATAATAAAGCAAAGAATCTAAATTCTAAAATAAACTTTTTCATTTATCATGTTTGTCATTTCGATAAACATTTAGTTATTAACAGGTTGATATCTTTGACAGGTCAAATGTGCCAACGAAAATAGACGTCAAAAGGAAACCGGTTAAAGCCTGCTCATAGTATATAATGAGTGCATAAAGCCTCCCAAATCACTTTATTAAAAGTAAAAAACAATTACTAATTTTTGTAAATCACAATTGATGCACTAAAAAACTTGAACAAAAAGTGAATTTAACCCCACATGGCCCGTATTGAATCATACAAAAAATACTACCTGTTCTAACACGTCAAAGTCGCAAACAACACTCCACAAGGAGCTCTGTGCTGCCTAAGAGCAAAAAAAATAATGAACACCCAAAACAAAGAAAAAAGCACAATAAAAGTTAATTAAAGATACATATATAATAGAAACGAAATTTTAAGAAAATAGTACCATTCCAGAGACAATTTATAAACTTACTAGATATTAGCAATTAGAATCATCAAAATGATTCTGAAATCCCAAAAGTAATAACTATTCATAGAAAGATAAGCAGATAATGATCATCATCACTTGAACCAATCCACATGTCTTGCCACATCTACTTATGCCTATCCAGGAAAGATTCTAGTTTGCATGTATGTCACCAGTTGTACTTTTAGAGTTTTAGTAGGATGAATGCAGTATCATGGACTTTTATAGTTTCCTTAGGATTTAGTACAAGAGATGACACACAATATTCTTATTTAGACCATCTACAGTCAAGCATCCTTAGATTTGTCTTCACAACTATTAAATATGATACAAACGTAGACTAATTTAACAATAGTAATCATCTCATTTAAAAATGTGAACCGTTTGGCCCCGTTAAACATAAAACATAACCCAAGTTGTATGAAACCAACACCTATATTTTTGTTATCATATCAATCCATGACTAAGCAAATGAAAATTTCAAATATAACAAATTCTCTACCTCAAAGAAGTTGATGCTGGAGTAGAAAACCACATGTAGCTGAAGAAGTTAGAAAACTGCCTCTGGTACAAGAAAAATGTTAATAAAAAATACATCTTGCAATTATACCTTCCAAGTAGATCGTTCGACCCACACAAAAAGAAGAAGACAATGACCAGGATCTTTCTCTGATGGCTTTTTCACAAAAGTATTACCACTGCTGAAAGCATTTGGAAACATCACACAGAACTAAGAACTAACAGGGTAAAAACAATATTATGAAAACATGCCAATCAAATAATTAAACTAATTATAATACGTTAAGGATCCATGGCACCATTGCAGAGAATGTGATATTGACAAACATACAGACAAAGAAATTATTACCGAGAAATTGAAGGGGCACATACGCGAATTGGCTCGATCTCAACTGCTGCAGATATCAAAATTCCATAAACATTCAGAGAAACCTGCCCATGCTCATCCCAAATTCATAAAAACAACAGGTGATTGAAAGTAATTCATTAGAAAAAACAACATACATTAAACTACTATAGTACTATGTGTTGTAGTTCTTCTAAGATGAAAATAATAGGAGTACAAGACAACTCACAGTAACAATGCAGGATTGTCTGGGATGGTAATTTTAAAAATGGAAGCATCAAATAACTAGACCTTAATGAGGCTGAAACTACAACATTAAGAGAAACCTGTGTCATAGATAATATAGTTGAAATTTTATTCCAAGTATAACCATACGCAAAAAGCCTCCAAAACCTTTTACCCGAAAAAATTTATAATTCTGACAATATAGTTTAGTAAAATATATCTAAAAATAATACTAACAGAAATGGTTGCAAGCCGACAAAACCCAACCCCTTTTAATCTATAGCAAAAATATTAAGTATTTGGCCCGAACCCGTATTGACAAGTTACCCGGGTTCTTGACCCAACCTGCTTTGCCACCCCTAGTGTACGTTTATCTTCTTGAATCTTACAAACCCTTCGGTTTTGCATCCAGCTTCATCTGGTGCAGGTCTTTTAGCATTCCTGAAATTGTTCCGGATTTATCCTTCAATTTCGCTACCCGAGTGCAATCGTTTCACCCAATTCCTCCATTGTCCATAGGGATCCAGATCTTGTAATAGCATTCAATTATTGAGCGAGTCTATCTGCTGAAACTTCATAATACAGATTGATTTAGTGTGTATATCTTCTGAAACTTCACAATACGGTTTCATAAAGCATGTATATATAAGTTTTTTCCATGTAATATCTATGTTTGCACTTGGCAGTCCCAACCCATCCTAACCAGACTGGCTGACTTGAACCTATTTTCTCACTTTTGTTTGTACAGTAGTACAATTTATATTTTAGGTTGTATTTTTAAGCAAGTATCAAGTTAAAAATCAAAACATTTAATTATAATTAAAATTTGACTATATGAAGATTACGCATATGCTATTTTTTAACAATACCTCATAATAGTTTTGCAAAGCATAAAAAATAAAAATAAAAAATTAGACTTATATTCTACATTAAAAAAAACTTGACTCGTAAACAAAAAAAAATACTTATATACTAAATCCAAAAACAAATGTTTAGGACTAGACATTTCATGCCTAACCAGGCTTTGCCAAGGACCGCAACAGTCCAAATATTTTACCTTCTAGACAAGTAAACTTCTTCATAACATTCAACATTCTCCATAATGGAACAGCCATCCATTTTCGGATCATGTCTAATAAGATAAGTATGCAATTAATATTACAATAACAACCATACCTAGTAAAATCCTATGCACCCATAAAAAGCAATTCCATTAGTAACTGTAAGGGATTAAAATTTACCAAAACTAAATTTGTATTTTGGCAACGTGCTCCCATGAGGGTTTCTGACACAATATTAAAAAAATGTATTAAAAATGTATATCTCAAGTGTGTCGTTATCAATTGAGGATGTGAAGGGTAATTGGTTGATTCAGAAAATGCATCCAAGAGGCAATGATAATACTAGGCGGTTTCTCCAACAACACCAAGGAGCGTAGAATTTTAATTCAAAATTACATTCATGAAATTCTACCAAAACAAAGTGTTGCTAAAGTCAAACAACAAATTAAGAGTGTTAATTGTTTAAACTTAAGATTTTGTTAATTCAACGTATCTCCATTTAGAGTAACAGATCCTTCACCATATTCATGGTCATTTTCCTCATCAGGTTGAACACAATGAGTAACTGGTCCAGAGTCAAAATTAAAGTATGTAGATGTGTTGTGTGTGTGTTTTTGTGCGTACAAGACATTTTAGACATTTTATCAAAAATCCAAAAGTCTATTAAACTTACATATACTTACACACACACACTCTCTTTACTATAATATTGCACTTCCATTTTAAATGATAGCAAACGAGATAAGATACTGAAACTTACGGTTCTCAAGCAGCACTCACGTTCATGGATGCAAACTCACATGATAAAGCTGGAAAACTGCAATGGAATAATTCAACCACTGTTAGACACCAAACAAAACATAACTCACGCATCTGATTCATTGTACAGGAAAAAAAGTATAAAAGAATTATTACTTAAGATGATTGATATATTAGATCATCGTTGGTAAAAAAAAACTTTGTGTAGTCCCGCCAGAAATGGCTTTAACAAATCCCTTCACTTTTGCCTGTATAAGAGTGTGTGATGCAGATCAGCATGTGTAGTAACTTGTGGACCTTGATTTCTAGTCACTAATGATTTGTTAGATATTAGATAACCATTAGTATAAAAATTAACTAAAAAAGGCTTAAATGAGGTACTAAACAAAACTTTGTGTAGTCTCGCCTGAAATGGCTTTAACAAATCCCTTCACTTGTGCTTGTATAAGAGTGTGTGATGCAGATCAGCATGTGTAGTAACTTGTGGACCTTGATTTTAGTCACTAATGATTTGTTAGATATTAGATAACTATTAGTATAAAAATTAACAAAAAAAGGCTTAAATGAGGTACTAAACCAACTTCGGCTTATTAAAAAGATTTAGACAGAAGTACTACCTTCCCGGGGTGTTTGAATGATTAAAGAAATAAGCAGATAGTTAAACGCCTTTCCGCCTTTAACTAAGAGCTGAAGATGGTCTCATTTCTTCCCTAAATTCACTGATTCCAGATCATTTCTTTCAGGAAATGCTGCAACTAAATGTATAAAGCAACTCGTCTTCAGGAAGTCATAGTTGAATCTGAATTATTTTCGTTGTCATTCAGATGAGATTGAGCTGTGTGGCAGCTTTGATTGATGTCATATTAGCAAGTGCTTGATCATGGAAGGTCAAGAAGCTGGTCAAAAAAGTCCTAAGGAAACTTAATGTTAGATTTAACACATTGAACGAATGACATGAAAAACTAAAAGTTGATACAGAGTACTTGATAGACGAACAAGAGATTTAGTGGCTTAAGGCTTCTCTTAGGATCTCCTAGGCCGTTTCACGTTGCTGGATGACTCCCTGAAGAAATATTGTTTGTAAGGTTAGAAAAATAAAGAAATTTAAAATGGGTAACAGAACAGTTAAATGTTGAGGGTGACATTGTTGACACGAAGCGCTGAGCTGTTTAATAACGTTTGGGACATGAATGAAAGAGCAAACAAGCAGATAAATACCCCCCTTTACAATAACCTCTACAAACAAGAGCTCTATTGCCTACAAGAAAGATTAAAGAAAAAACTATTTAACATAATACAATCTTTGAATCTTAATATCAACTAGTAAGTTTCCTCGCGCGTTGCGGCGAGAATTCCATGTAAAAACCTGGCAAAAACCCGATTTATATCTTCGACGATCCTTACCATTGTTTTTTTATTTCAAGCTCTGATCTTATTATTGTCTTTTGTTTCGAATCATGTATTTCCCAATCAACTAAACATAAAGTAAGATCATGTGAACCCAACATCAAAGCCCCCCCTTAGAAAGTAGAAAAAGAACACGTAGAAAGCTTATGGTTCGTACAGCAGAAATGATAGCTTACCCGTGATCATGCACCTAACTATCGACAAACACACAAATATATACGGACATAGAGATATACACACACACACGTAATATTGTTGAACCTAAAAATTAGTAGATGTAAGTAAGTTACCATCTCTCATACCTTGATGTGGAACATCATATCTATCCATTGTAGTAGTAAGCTAGCATAATTGCTCCCGGTACTCCCACTCCCCTAAAATACAAAAGGCAACATGAGTTGCAGTTCAATTAACAACACATAAAATAAAATAGATTATTAAAATGATAATAACTTTATTCATATTTAAATAAAACTAGCTTTTTCTAAATAAAAAATTATGTTGGGTACAAAGAATTACTTGACCAATTTTGACCCTGATTATGGACAACAGATTCATACTGGTACCCAATTCATCTACAACAATACAAGCTAGGCGGAATATATATTATCTTTAACATACACATCAGCAACTAGCTAGCTAGTAACACGTAGAATTATAGAAAAGAATCAACAGTTTTAGTCTATCAAGTGAGTCAAGAGACAGGCGTACATAGAATTATAGAAAAGAATCAACAGTAAGTACGTTTTAGTGAGTGGACTGCCATTCACAGCGTAAAAGGATGAATATACAAAATCACAAAGCAACTGATGATAAGTTAACAACGTACATAAATTGAACATACATCAGTGAATATATAGTAAATTTAACTTACGATCACTGCACCATGGCTTGATTTCTAGATTCGACCGACGGCGTGTTTAGAAAATTAAGATCGCCATCAGCGTCGTTGAAGATGTTGCGTACCACCGTACGAATTGAAAGATGTACGTCTTGAAGATGATTTATAGAAACTGCGATTGTTGGTAGGGTGGGTTTTGAGTTTTATAAAACCCTAGTTTAGTTGTGATCGGTGTGATTATGGAGGAAGGATTGGGTTTTTTGAGCTTTATAAAACCCTAGTTTAGCTGTGATTGTGGAGGAGAATGGTGGGTTTTTACTTTTTACCTTACCTTTTATGAAGATATGAAGATCCCCCCGATCCCCTATGCCAGATACGCAATCATTCTCACGCGTAAAGACAAAACTGAACCCCACCTTTTCACATTTCATTCGTACCGAGCCCTTTTTATTTAATTAATTAATAATTAATAATTAATAATTAATTTTCCAATCCTAGCCGGTTATTATTTACATTTTCTCTTGAACAAATTACAATTTTCGTCTTTTATTTTGTACAAATATTAAAAATAAATTTGTTATTATTTATTAGCATTAAAAATAAATTTGTAATTTATAATTCTTTATTAAATCCTTAATTCAAATAAATAAGTCAAATCCGTAATTCTATCACTAAAAAACTCTAATTAAAATAAACTAGGAAAACTTTCATCAAAGCATTGAGCTATTTCTATAGCTTTTATAAAAGCTAATGACGATAAGTGGAGCAAGGTAAAGATAATGCTTTACTATGAATTACGTGGTGAATAACTTGAACCGATTATGGAGCATGGTAGGATGAAGATTGCCATCTTTGGTTGCATATGAGTGTAATATAGATATTTTCTTATACTTATCTGATTTAACTTTTAAATTTTATAGAGCGTTGTGGATAAAAGCATGATCTTTCACTCGTTACTTGCGATGTGGATAGTTGTAACTACAACTTTGTTTCAATCTACTTACATTGACTTAAGACATACCATTGTGCGACTTTTATGTGAATTTTTCTTCAATGCCATTTATAATCAATATAATCTGGTTGCGACTACACATGTTCATTAAAGCAGTAAGTTTCAATTCTCTATAACTATGTTTTTGTGTACCAAATTTCTTTGAACATTTTATCCTGATTTTAATTTTACAATCTCTTGGGCTTGTGTAGTATTGATAAATGTTGATTAAGTAAAATGCAGGAACAATAACTTTTGTCTGAAGCATGAGATTTAGGATTTAGATTCATGAAACTGTCTAATTAAAACTAAACATAGCAAATATAAACTAAAATAAACCCTAATATGTTGGACCAAATCTTCACACATTAATCTCTCTATCGGCTCCTCCATTTTCTATGACCACCACGATCATCCATCACTGACATCACTCTAAATAACCATCAATGCTACCGTGGATCATTAGCATCCACACCCTTCACCTCTAGAACTCATCGCTTGATCAACTTCTCGTTTGTTACTCACGGGGTAAATATGTTTTAGGATCATACTCATCACCCAAGCAACACATAAAAAAAAAAGAAATAGGGCAGAAATCAAGCAAATATTTAGGAAATAATAGTTAGAGCACAAGTTTCAGATTAGGTCGTTTACCTTGTCTCTTCAAGGCTTCAAGAAAGAGCAATGAACATTTAGCTCCAACACTTCACGCCTCCTACAATGATGCTAGGTTCAGCAATTCAATTTTTTTTGAAACCAGATTCAAATAAGATTTAAAATGCAAGCATAAAATTGACTAATCCAAATATTTAAATCATGTGATTATCACTAAACTCCCATTGAACAATATCATGCCACTGATTAAGTTTTAAGGGAAAATCATGGTGTTACCTGATCCACTTAAAAAATAGGGATAAGTGAGTGCTACCAACCTCATTTGTCGGGTATGAAAAATCCCCATTTGTAAGCAAGCACCAAGCAACCACACAAGCTTCCTCACCTACAAAAAGATTAACAAAACTAACATAAGTCACAAGGCTAAGATTTTCATCATGGAGAATATATTCTGGTCTACATCTGCGTGATCAATGTTTGGGACAGCAATCATGGTGTAAATACGCCGACCTGTGAGCTGAAGAATAGATTCTAATATACACCTGTGTAAAGATTGTTGGGTCCACAATCATGGTGTAAATACGCCAGCCCATAAGCGGAACCATAAGTCACTTTTAAACAAGCATTCTACGCTAACATTTGATTTCCATCTTATTACTCTAGAAACAAAAATATCCATGGACCAAACAAAAAGAAAAAAGCAAAACAAAGACCACCCATTCTTTGTTTTGTTTTCACATCAGAGTATGAAGATTACCATGTAATCAAACTTGAGAAGCTTTGAATCAGGAAATATAACAATCATATGATGCATGCTTCAATCCCCAAAGAAGCTTTATATGTTCTTGTTGAACCACCAAGTACTAAAGAACAAACAAATTCAAATAGAACAATACTAGGAATGTTAAACAAACTCAAACATGAATAAATCAAAGAAACATAAGCTAAACACTCCAAGGGCTTTTAACAATTTAATTAGTAATCTGCAATATTTCACTAGTATTGAACTATAAAAGTATAAAGTATACCCTATGAAAGTTAGATTCAACTATGCAAGGAACTTAATATACAGTGGCATGATATGTGGATAATATTGATGACTTTCGGGTTTTAAACGCCCTATTTTTGATTTTCTGATCATTTTATATACATCCATTCATGCTTAATATCAGCATAATGACACAACGAGTATTTAAGTACCTAAGGTTATGAGGATCATATTGATGATTTCGGGTCTAAAACGCCCTATTTCGATTTTATGATCCTCAATAACCGCATTGATTTTTTTTCCTTTTTATATATATCCTTTCATGCTTAATACGAGCAAATGCTGACTTGCAACCTGTTTGGTCAGGACTTGGTTTCTTAAACATGTATATTAAGATGGGAAGCTAAACACATTCATATATTAGTTAATTTACACAAAGGACATTAGAGTTCTTTCTTTGTGTAACACCCGTATTTTTTAAGGGAATAAAAAGACAAAAGAGAAAGAAAAAGAATAAAATGAAAGTCAACCCCAAAGTTGAGGGACCAAAAGTGTTAAAAATGATAAAAATCTTGAAAAGTTGGTGTAAAAGGTGATATGGCCGCCCATAACCCTCTGCACACTCTTTCTTGTTCGGTTTTTAGAGAGAGAAACAGCAGAGACTTCGAGCTTTAGAGAGAGAAAGAAGAAGAATTCGAAGTTTGAGGTAAGATTAAGTGTTTTAAGTCGTTTTTGGTCTATCTAGCCTTGGTTGTATGCTCATATGTGTTATTGCATGTTCGGGTTGTGTGTTTCAGCGGGTTGTAGGTGTTAAAAACATCTGAGAAATTCAAGTTTTAGAGTTTGAAGGTTTAAAACAGCAAAGGTGAGTTCTAGACCCCGGTTTCTACTTGTTTTAAACCTTTTTGGGGCTGAAAATGTTTTTAAACGATTTTTACTATGATTATGTATGTATACCCGTATGTATTTTGCATGCCTGATGATGTTTATTAGATGTTTATGTGTAGTTCATGCTTAGAAGGACTTTGGTAAGCTTAGAACGATTAGGCATGATGTTTGGGTTTGGAAATTTCATAGTAATAAGTTGGACGGAAGGTTGATGAGCCCAAATAGTGCTTATACGCCCAAAAAATTTGCCTTAGAAATGTTCCAAGTAGGGTCATGAGTCCAAATAGTTCTCATAATCATGAGCCTCAACAGTGCTTATGTGTCTGAAAATAAGTTAAGTATAAGGTGATGAGCCCGAACAGGGCTCTTACGCCTGAAAAATAGGCTAAAAAGTCTAAGTGTAAGATGATAAGCCTAAACAGTGGCCTCATTAGTCTGAACAGTGGTCATATGCCTAGAAAAGTTAGCCGGATGACTAAGTGTAGGGTCATGAGTCCTAACAATGCTCATACGCCCGAATAGCTTATACGCCCAAAGTAAAAATATTTCTAAGTGTAGGCTGGTGAGCCTACATAGTGATGAAAAGTCTGAACAGGGCTCTTGCGCCCAAACACTTAGAATTTTTACAGAAATGTTTCTGGGAGTCTGAGCCTAAGGGTTTTGACCGAGGTTGACTAAGGACTTATAAATGATGATGTTTTATGCATAATATGATGACTACGATTGTTCCTTATTATAATTATTGCTACTATTATTATTACTTATAGTATGTGGCTTTACGTGGTATGTTATTATCGTAACGTAAAGTATATCGTAATAATAAAGTGAAAGAGCAATAAAGCAAAGAAGAGGAACATTAATAAAATGTTAATAAGTCTTGCAAGCACATAGGAGGGACACGACCGTGTTGTCGTTAGCTCAACTGTGTTGCGGGTTAACTACCCATTATGCACACAGGGTCAATCAATTGAGATTGGCAGGACCTTTGTAGCGTGCCCTGGGTGATTGGGTCGGCCTTGTACATAGTCCACATAGCCCTTTCGGGGGATACAGTTGAACCCTTCGGGGGGATACCCATAGCCCTTTCGAGGGATTCAGTTGAACCCTTCGGGGGATACCCATAGCCCTTTCGAGGGATACAGTTGGAACCCTTCGGGGGGATACCCATAGCCCTTTCGAGGGATACAGTTGAACCCTTCGGGAGGATACCCATAACCCTTTCGAGGGATACAGTTGAACCCTTCGGGGGGATACCCATAGCCCTTTCGAGGGATACAGTTGAACCCTTTGGGGGGATACCCATAGCCCTTTCGAGGGATACAGTTGACCCTTTCGAGGGATATAGATGGCCCATCACCCGTTTTTCCATCGCGCACATAGTTGGGGCATTGCGCACTGGTCCACATAGACAGTGGAACATAAAGTTAAAAAGTTTACATACAAGGCATACAGTACAGAGAACGAACAATATTCGTTCACATAGTTAATGCGTGCTCGCATACACAGTACAGAGTTGTAATTTACAGAAAATAGTATTTTCATATACAACATATAGAAAGTATTTTATTATGTATAAAACTAGAGCTCACTCAGCAACGCTGACTTTTATACATTTTCAGTTGGCAGGTAATTATTGCTGAGGATGGCACGAGGGCGAAGCTACTCGGCAGGGAAAGACTGACATCCATTCTTAACAGGAATCACTGTTGTTTCGTAATGCAGTTAAACTAATCTTTTGTAAACTGACTAACCAGGGTGTATTGCTTAGCAACAGTGTTAATAATGAAATGAATGGCTTTTGTTTAAATTAATTCCGCTGCATTATTTTATGAAATGTATACTAGTATGTATCTATAGTGCTGTGAATGACCAACTGTGAGGTGCCCGGGATTGGGGCCTTACAAGTTGGTATCAGAGCCATAGTTTAAGTGAAACGGGTAGATTTTCAAAATAAACCTTAACTTAAATTGAAAATGGGACAGAAGGGGGGATGTCAGCCCGAGTAGCTACGTGCCATCAGGTATTTCTTTTCATAAAGTTAACCAGAATTATGTGCGTGTGCTATTTGGCTTATGTGTTCTTAGTTGATTTAGATACTGATGTAGTCAGGATAGGAAATGCTTGGGGTGTGAAGAGTAAAGTAAGTGGCTAATCACAACTGGCCACTGTCATTAGGGACTTACTATACTCAATATAGACTGAGCTACTACCTTGAATGACCATATCGGTGTTTGAATCTTATAGTGCTTAAGATGGCTGAGAGGGGATTCCGGAAGGTTGCTCGAGGTGGAAGTCGTGGTGGACGTGGCACTAGGTCGCGTGTTATGAGGGGCACGATGGTGAATGCTGAAACGTTGCCTGAAGGGCTCGGGCTTCATCACCATGTAGATGGGGATGGAAGCCCTAATCTGACAACCTTAGTGAAGGAGGCCATAGCTGAGGGGGTGCAACAGGTCATGCACACGATACTGCCGGCGGTGGTGACTGGGGTCATGAGAGCCGTAAGGGAAGATGAAAGGATAGGAGGCAACTTGAGTGAGAAACGTTTTGGTAACGATGGTTTCACTCCCAAGGCCAAAAGGACGAAGGTCGAGAGTCCTAAGATGGCCATTACTGTGGGAATGACAAAGATATATAGCAAGTGTGGAAGGAACCATGCGGGAGAATATAGGTGGGGGTCAAACGTCTGCTTCAAATGTGAAAGGAATGGCCACATGGCAAGGGATTGTTGTGTGGTGAAGTGTTATGCCTGTGGTAAGAAGGGGCATATGAGGAGGGACTGCAAGGAACCAGGGTGGAGAGCTCCAGGGTAAGGGATGGAATCGAGCAGGAGAAAGAGAAGACTAGGGCAGATCTCGATGTCATGACAGGTTCTAGTAGGAGTATCTCTGTATTATTTGATTCCGGTGCTAGTAGGAGTTTTATTTCTACCACCTTTTGTGTTAAGTTGTCTGTTAGAAGTAGGGGTATTAGCGAGCGTTTTGATGTAGAAACTGCTATCGGTAAGTCCACCAGAGTTACTGATGTAATAGAAGATTGTGCCATAGAATTAGAAGGTCATAGGTTTGCTGCCAAATTACATGTGATGCCCCTAGGTGGATTTGATGTAGTACTAAAGATGGATTGGTTAGCAACCCATGAAGCGAATATCGTATGTCGTAAGAAAATGATTAGACTGACGGCGCCTGACGGAAGTCCCGTGACGATATATGGCGATCGGGTTACGACGGTCCCGAAAGTGATTTCAATGGCGGTGGCAGGAAAGTACATGAGGCGTGGATGTAGCGCTTACTTGGCCTACGTGAAGGATGTGGACACGCCGACACCCCAATTATCCGATGTACCGGTGGTGTGTGACTTTCCCAATGTATTTCCAGAGGACCTATCAGTTGTGCCACCAGATCGTGAAATCGAATTTCAAATCGACTTGATACCCGGTGCCCAACCTGTCGCCAAGGCACCGTATCGATTAGCTCCTACTGAGATGAAGGAGTTAATGGAGCAACTGCAATAATTGCTCGATAAGGGTTTCATCAGACCGAGTATCTCTCCTTGGGGTGCTCCGGTCTTATTCGTGAAAAAGAAGAACGGTAGCATGAGAATGTGTATCGACTACCGTGAGTTGAACAAGTTGACAATAAAAAATCGGTATCCGTTACCGAGGATCGACGACTTGTTCGACCAGCTCCAGGGTGCCAGTTGGTTCTCGAGGATAGATCTTCGATCTGGCTACCATCAGTTGAAAGTGAAGGAGCAGGACATTCCTAAAACAGCTTTTCGTACGCGCTATGGTCACTACGAGTTTCTCGTCATGTCTTTTGGGTTGACCAATGCGCCAGCTGCTTTTATGGATTTGATGAATCGAGTGTGTCGGCCAATGTTAGATAAATCAGTGATTGTGTTCATCGATGATATCCTGATTTATTCAAGGAGCGAAGAAGAGCATGCCTGTCACATTCGGGAAGTGTTGGAGACTTTGAGAAAGGAGAAACTGTATGCTAAGTTCCCCAAATGTGCTTTCTGGCTATGCGAGGTGCAATTTCTGGGTCACGTGGTAAATGCTGAGGGAATCATGGTGGACCCAGCAAAGGTTGAGGCTGTGATGCAATGGAAATCACCAAAGACGCCATCCGAAATTCGTAGCTTCTTGGGATTGGCGGGCTACTACAGGAGATTTATTCAAGACTTCTCCAAGATATCCTCACCTTTGACTAAGTTGACTTGCAAGGATGTGAAGTTCGTGTGGGGTCGAGAGCAGGAGAGTGCCTTTGAGGAGTTGAAGACGAGACTAACACAAGCTTCTGTCTTGACATTGCCCGAGGGAAATGAAGATTTAGTGGTATATTCGGATGCATCCTACTCTGGGCTAGGTTGTGTATTGATGCAACGTGGAAGGGTAATAGCCTACGCATCCCGACAACTGAAAACCCACGAAGTCAACTATCCCACACACGATCTAGAACTAGCTGCGGTGGTTTTTGCGTTGAAGATTTGGCGGCACTATCTATACGGGACTAAGTGCACCATCTTCACAGACCACAAAAGCTTGAAGTACTTCTTCGAGCAAAAGGACCTGAACATGAGGCAGAGGCGATGGTTGGAACTCATAAAGGACTATGACTGCGAAATCCATTACCATCCGGGCAAGGCCAACGTGGTGGCAGATGCCCTTAGCCGAAAAGAAAGGCCCGAGCCGATCCGGGTGAAGGCTTATCAGTTAATCATGACCTCCGACGTGATGACACAGGTTAAGGAGTTTCAAGACGAGGCTTTGAAAGAAGATCGTATTAACTCCGAAAGGATGAGAGGTCTAGTCACGGAATTGGGCGAGAACACTCTTGGTGTTAAGACCCGATTCGGGCGGATGTGGATTCCTCGATACGGGGATCTACGTGGGAAGATTATGGATGAAGCCCATAAGACTCGATAGTCCATCCATCCCGGTGCTACCAAAATGTATCACGATATGAAGAAAGATTACTGGTGGTCGGGCATGAAACGCGACGTAGTGGAGTACGTGAGTAAGTGCCTCACTTGCCTACAAGTGAAGGCGGAACACCAGAAACCGTACGGGAAGATCCAACCGTTGGACATATCCGAATGGAAGTGGGAACACATCACCATGGACTTCATTACTAAGCTACCTCGCACATCGAGGGGATGCGATACTATTTGGGTGATTGTCGACTGACTAACAAAGAGTGCCCACTTCCTACCGATCCGCGAGACGTATTCATCCGAAAGATTGGCGGATCTGTTCATCAAGGAGATCGTAGCTCGTCATGGCGTTCCGGTGTCTATCGTGTCGGATCGTGACACCCGGTTCACGTCGAAGTTTTGGAGAAGATTCCACGACGCAATGAGGACGAGGCTACACATTAGTACAGCATATCATCCTCAAACGGACGGTCAGTCTGAAAGGACGATACAGACGCTCGAGGATATGATTCGAGCATGCGTGATCGATTTTGGAGGAAGTTGGGATGATCACTTGCCGTTAGCAGAATTCTCGTACAACAATAGCTATCATGCCAGCATTGGTATGCCACCCTACGAGATGCTATACGGTAGGAGATGTAGGACGCCCGTGTGTTGGGGAGACATTGGGCAGAAAGAGTTAGGAGGTGTTAAGGTGATCGAAGCTACGATTGAGAAGTTGGAAAAGATCAAAGCCTTCATGAAGGCGGCGAAAAATAGACAAAAGTCGTATGCTGACAAGTGGCGAAGACCAATAGAGTTCAAGGTTGGCGGCCGAGTCATGTTGAAGGTCTCACCTTGGAAAGGGATTATCCGATTCAGGAAACGAGGTAAGCTAAGCCCGAGATATATAGGACCTTTCCGAATCATCGCACGAGTAGGAGAGGTAGCCTATCGACTTGAACTGCCAGATGAGTTAAGTGGAATTCATCCCACACTCCATGTATCTCATCTGAGAAAGTGCTTAGCTGATAAGGATATGATTGTACCACTGGAAGACATTGAAGTTGATGAGAGGCTCAATTATGTGGAGCAACCAGTGGCAATCCTCGATCGCAAAGAGAAGAGGCTGAGAAATAAAGTGGTTCCTCTTGTGCGTGTACAGTGGAAGCACAGGAAGGGATCCGAATCTACATGGGAGACTGAGGAAGAGATGAGGCAGCATTATCCTCATCTGTTTGAGGAATAACAGGTTTCGGGGACGAAACCTATATAAGGGGGGTGGACTTATAACACCCGTATTTTTGAAGGGAATAAAAGGACAAAAGAGAAAGAAAAAGAATAAATGAAAGTCAACCCCAAAGTTGAGGGACCAAAAGTGTTAAAAATGATAAAAATCTTGAAAAGTTGGTGTAAAAGGTGATATGGCCGCCCATAACCCTCTGCACACTCTTTCTTGTTCGGTTTTTAGAGAGAGAAACAGCAGAGACTTCGAGCTTTAGAGAGAGAAAGAAGAAGAATTCGAAGTTTGAGGTAAGATTAAGTGTTTTAAGTCGTTTTTGGTCTATCTAGCCTTGGTTGTATGCTCATATGTGTTATTGCATGTTCGGGTTGTGTGTTTCAGCGGGTTGTAGGTGTTAAAAACATCTGAGAAATTCAAGTTTTAGAGTTTGAAGGTTTAAAACAGCAAAGGTGAGTTCTAGACCCCGGTTTCTACTTGTTTTAAACCTTTTTGGGGCTGAAAATGTATTTAAACGATTTTTACTATGATTATGTATGTATACCCGTATGTATTTTGCATGCCTGATGATGTTTATTAGATGTTTATGTGTAGTTCATGCTTAGAAGGACTTTGGTAAGCTTAGAACGATTAGGCATGATGTTTGGGTTTGGAAATTTCATAGTAAAAAGTTGGACAGAAGGTTGATGAGCCCAAATAGTGCTTATACGCCCAAAAAATTTGCCTTAGAAATGTTCCAAGTAGGGTCATGAGTCCAAATAGTTCTCATATGCCTAAACAGTATCTAATACGCCTAAAACTCATGAGCCTCAACAGTGCTCATGTGTCTGAAAATAAGTTAAGTATAAGGTGATGAGCCCGAACAGGGCTCTTACGCCTGAAAAATAGGCTAAAAAGTCTAAGTGTGAGATGATAAGCCTAAACAGTGGCCTCATGAGTTTGAACAGTGGTCATATGCCTAGAAAAGTTAGCCGGATGACTAAGCGTAGGGTCATGAGTCCTAACAGTGCTCATACGCCCGAATAGCTTATACGCCCAAAGTGAAAATATTTCTAAGTGTAGGCTGGTGAGCCTACATAGTGATGAAAAGTCTGAATAGGGCTCTTGCGCCCAAACACTTAGAATTTTTACAGAAATGTTTCTGGGAGTCTGAGCCTAAGGGTTTTGACCGAGGTTGACTAAGGACTTATAAATGATGATGTTTTATGCATAATATGATGACTACGATTGTTCCATATTATAATTATTGCTACTATTATTATTACTTATAGTATGTGGCTTTACGTGGTATGTTATTATCGTAACGTAAAGTATATCGTAATAATAAAGTGAAATGAGCAATAAAGCAAAGAAGAGGAACATTAATAAAATGTTAATAAGTCTTGCAAGCACATAGGAGGGACACGACCGTGTTGTCGTTAGCTCAACTGTGTTGCGGGTTAGCTACCCATTATGCACACAGGGTCAATCAATTGAGATTGGCAGGACCTTTGTAGCGTGCCCTGGGTGATTGGGTCGGCCTTGTACATAGTCCACATAGCCCTTTCGGGGGATACAGTTGAACCCTTCGGGGGGATACCCATAGCCCTTTCGAGGGATTCAGTTGAACCCTTCGGGGGGATACCCATAACCCTTTCGAGGGATACAGTTGAACCTTCGGGGGGATACCCATAGCCCTTTCGAGGGATACAGTTGAACCCTTCGGGGGGATACCCATAACCCTTTCGAGGGATACAGTTGAACCCTTCGGGGGATACCCATAGCCCTTTCGAGGGATACAGTTGAACCCTTTGGGGGGATACCCATAGCCCTTTCGAGGGATACAGTTGACCCTTTCGAGGGATATAGATGGCCCATCACCCGTTTTTCCATCGCGCACATAGTTGGGGCATTGCGCACTGGTCCACATAGACAGTGGAACATAAAGTTAAAAAGTTTACATACAAGGCATACAGTACAGAGAACGAACAATATTCTTTCACATAGTTAATGCGTGCTCGCATACACAGTACAGAGTTGTAATTTACAGAAAATAGTATTTTCATATACAACATATAGAAAGTATTTTATTATGTATAAAACTAGAGCTCACTCAGCAACGCTGACTTTTATACATTTTCAGTTGGCAGGTAATTATTGCTGAGGATGGCACGAGGGCGAAGCTACTCGGCAGGGAAAGACTGACATCCATTCTTAACAGGAATCACTGTTGTTTCGTAATGCAGTTAAACTAATCTTTTGTAAACTGACTAACCAGGGTGTATTGCTTAGCAACAGTGTTAATAATGAAATGAATGGCTTTTGTTTAAATTAATTCCGCTGCATTATTTTATGAAATGTATACTAGTATGTATCTATAGTGCTGTGAATGACCAACTGTGAGGTGCCCGGGATTGGGCCTTACACTTTGGGTTGTGTCTAACACATCAAAAATATTTTGCTTTTTCCTCCCCAAAGATCCAATCCATGTATAAGTATTAATATGTCAACTTCCTATCATTTCCCGTATAGTTTCAACTCGAATTCAAGGGACGTCATTACAATTAACTTCAATCATGCATAACCATCAAAATCATTACCAACAAAAGACATAGATCAAGAAACAAAAGTCTCATATGCATGCATTTAACCTAAGCTGATCCTACCTAACAACATAAACATAAAACACACCAAATGCAAAACACATATCATTCAAGCTAATGAAATATATAGAAGAGAAAGACTACATAACCTGATTAGGAATGATCGCCAATGCTTTGCTCAATGGGAACCACCTCCTAAAACATAAATTGCTGAGAGCTCTTTAAGAATGACAACGTCAAGTTTCTCCAATGGCTTCTCTAAAGGCCTCATACCAACAGACTATAAAGAGAAATTGGAAAGTGATATACAGTGCAGGAAAATATAGAACTTTAGACTAATTTGCAGATGAAAAGCATCAGGTTTCTCTAATCACTTCTTTAAAGGCCTTAGCATACGAAAGCCCAAAAAAGGGAAGCTAGAAAGTCAACTCTCATAGTGTAAATGACAAGTTAGGTTCCCTTATGCATATGTTTACCACAAAACAATCAACTCGTATATACAGGTTTATTACCAGTTTAGTGGATCTTGGTAGCTGAAATCAACTCGTATATATAGGCCTTTCTTCTATACTAGTTTTAACGTTCTTGCAACAGCCAATGTCTAATAACTTTTCAAATAAAAAAATAATGACAAGCGAAAAGCTGAAAACTAATATAAAAGAAAGGTTTATCAATATATGCTTGTATGTGTGTGTTTGGCACAAGGAACTCACCTCAAAATCTTCATGTTCAACTTTTTGGTTTACTTCGTTCAACTGCTTTCTTGACAACACCGTCCTTTGTAGGTTCTTCAATATTAGCAACAGTTTTAGATAAATATGAGAGAAAACTAATATCAAAACCCGTTTGACCTACTTGAATATAGATAAGCCATCTATTAAGCTGTTTGTTTAGCTTACCTGGGATCGCCCTTTTAGATCATAAAGCCTCAAAAATCATTTTATATGCATAAAAATGATATGTTAGTTAAATAATTTTAGCAACATCTTTTTACAAGGATATAAACGCACCTTCAATTGGGCATAAGGAGAATGTGTAGAGGCCATTGGGTCAACTCAGATTACATTTTCATATCAAAATGAAAAAAAATAATAAAAAATAAAAACTAATAAAAACTAATAAAGAAAGTAAAAGTTACTCAATATTTTAGAGCATAAAACCCACCAAAATCATTTTATATGGTAAAAAGTATATTATTATTGAAATGGCATAATCTTTCAAAACAATTATTTATAAAAATAAACTCACAATTCCAAGACTATTAAGTTTTTTTTAGTGAAACCCAATATTTTAAACTCACCTTCAACTGCGCATGTGAAAAAGTGTAACGGTTTAATCTTCATCCAATCACCCTAATGTGTTTGGTCACCAAGTCAATTGGGATCAACGTTCTTGCAGCAGCCAATGTCAAACAAAAACAGAATATTGATGAGAGAAAACTAATATAGAAGAAATATTTATATATAATGTGTGTACGTGTGTGTGTGTGTGAGGTACAAGATACTCACCTCAAGATCTTTGGGGTTCATCTCTTCCTGTTTGACTTGGTTCAGTACTTACTTTCTTGACAACAGCCGTCTTTGGTGGATCTACAATATTAGTAGCAGGTTTAAATAGTGATAAGAGTAAGCTATATCAACAATTCAACACCAAAAACAGGGATTAATATATTTCAAACATAAAACAAAAAGAATGACACAGAATTTTAGTGATACTCACAGTAGCAGGTTTAAGATTCTTCCCACTAAGCATGATTGGTTGTCCTTCCCACTACTAGCAACACCTTAAAATAAACTACTTTACAAAAAAAACTTGAATAAGAATGATTGTACTAGATAGTCTTAGGAGCACATGTTAAGAATAATTATACTAGATAGTTTTATCAACACATTAAAAATAATAGACATGATTCATAATAACATGGGTTAATCAAATCAAACATTAGACGATCACACCATTATTTATTATCCTAATCAAATCCAACACTTCATGCATAACTTTTGTTGGTTCTTTCTTGTGCACATGAACTTTAAACTACTTCCTATCCATCGATATATATGCCTAAAACATGAATTAAATCCCACGCGATCACATTCCCGAACTTAATACTTTTTCATCCCCAAAAAAGAAATGTGATGGGATCATAATTAACGTCTTAACCTTTCCTTCCGAAACTTTGCAACCCAACACGGCCTTTTATTCCGCTTCTCCTGCCCTCAAACCTCATCCCAAAACGGCCGCGCGGAACGCATGATTCGCCGCCTTAATGACGTTGTTCGTGCCCTCTTGATCCATGCTCACCTTCCGCCCATCTTTTGGGTAGAAGCTCTACACACGACGGCCTACCTTCACAATATTCTTCCAACCAAACGCCTTAATTTTTACACCCCAACTTTTGCCCTTTACCTACGCCATCCCACTTACGACCACCTACGCGTATTTGGATGTGCGTGTTACCCTAACACTTCTACCACCCAACCACATAAATTACATCCTAGATCCGTTCGGTGCATCTTCCTCAGCTATCCACCTGATTTTCGAAGCTATCGGTGCTTCGATCCGTCTACGGCAAAGTTCACATCTCTCGTCACGTGACCTTCGATGAACATGTGTTTCCTTACACCATCCCCCCCCGCCCTACTTCTTATACCTTCCTTGATGACCCCCTTCCCCCCGGGTTTACCTTTCATCCACCAGAGGTTCGACCCTCCACTACCACCTCCTTCCCAATCACCAATACTCGGCGCCCCCGCCCTCTACCTCCAACCGCAACCCCGACCCAACCGGCTGTACCGTCGTCAAGCGCCGGACAGCCCCACTCCAACCCTGCTGCCCCCTCACTCAGCTCCAACCAACACCCTATGAACACCCGGTCCAAATCCCGTGCCACCCCTCCCACTGCCCTCAACACCGGTGCCCTATCCCCTATACCCAAAACCTATGCTCAGGCCATCGCTGATCCAAATTGGTTAAATGCTATGCACACTGAGTTTACTGCATTACAGGTTAATGAAACTTGGGAGCTTGTTCCACGACCCACGGATCATCCCGTCATTCGGTGTATGTGGCTCTTTCGACATAAGTTTAAGTCGAACGGGTCTCTCGAGCGGTACAAGGCCCGATTGGTGGTGAATGGAAATACCCTGACGGTGGGCATTGACTGTGACGACACATTCAGTCCGGTTGTAAAACCGGCTACAATTCGCACGGTTCTATCCCTCGCTGTCTCACGATCCTGGCCCATCCACCGGTTGGATGTAAAGAATGCCTTTTACGCGGGGAGCTCAATGAAACTGTATTTATGCATCAACCACCAGGGTTCGTTGACAAGTGATTCCCTACGTTCATATGCCGTCTTAAAAGTCCTTATATGGCCTCAAACAGGCGCCACACGCGTGGTATACTCGCTTTGCCACTTTCATTACGTCCCAAGGTTTTCGGAGCAATGCATGTGATCATCTCTATTCATACTTAATCGTGATGCCTCTAATGTCGCATATTACTATTATATGTCGATGACATAGTTCTAACAGCTTCCAATGACACCTTTTTGCATGAAATTATTGGCACACTATCACGTGAATTCGCCATGACTGACTTGGGCCGTCTGCACATTTCTGGGCATTAAAGTATCTCGGCATGCACAGGGTTTGTTCTTATCTCAGCCTCAATATGCAAAGGATATTATTGCTCGTGCCTCAATGTCCTCCTGCAAGCCTTCCACAACTCCGCTAGATCTGTCGGCCAAACTAAGTGCCACTGATGGTCCATTATCTCCTCCGATCCGACACTTATATCAACAGGTTTGTTTATTCATGCACGAGCCCAGAGATCCTCACTTCACCTTCATGAAAAGGATCATTCGATATATACAAGGTACTATTGACTATTCGGATTACTATTCTTCAGTAGCCTATTCCGATGCTGACTGGGGTGGATGTCCTGATTCCTGAAGATCGACATCGGGCTACTGTGTCTTTCTGGGTGACAATATAATTTCTTGGTCTTTTAAGCGTCAACCGATAGTGTCCAGGTCCAGTGCAGAGGCAGAATATAGAGGGGTTGCCAATGCTGTAGCTGAAGCTACATGGGTTCGGAATTGTTACTTGAACTTCATACTCCTTGCGTCAGGTTTCGGTGGTTTATTGTGACAATGTGTCGGTTGTCTATTTGTCCAATAATCCAGTCTAACACCAGAGGACTAAACATATAGAGATCGATATCCATTTTGTTCGTGATAAAGTTCGTATGGGCCATATCCGGGTTCTTCATGTCCCCTCTTCACTTTAGCACGCTAATATTTTCACCAAGGGGCTGCCACGACAGTTGTTTCAAACGTTTCGCTCCAGCTTGAGCATCTGTCCTCTGCCCGCTCACACTGCGGGGGTGTTTTAGACAGTTGCTTATCATTAGATTCTTATGCCTATAATTTAGGAATAGATATGCATTACATAATTTGAGTTCATGTATATCTCTGATGTTGATATCTTCTACATTTACGGTTGTATGCAACCCTATTTAAAAGGTTTGGATTATTCAATAACATCATCAAGAATTCATACCATAAACCACTTTTAAGATTGAACACAAAAATTGATACAGGAGGTAAAACCTATTAGGAAATGAAGCTCCTTCGTTTAGAACCCCCATCGTAGGCAACAAATACCACAAAATTCAAAACTAAACTTCAATTCAAACAATCAAACAATGTGCAATGCGTGGTGGTCATTTGAGGTCGAAATCATCGATGGATCCATCGAATTCACTTCAATGGAATGGAGATGATTACAACAAATGGGAAGGAGTTAAAGAATGCCTAAATGGCAAAGCATCATAGCTATTAATTTCTTGAGAATTTGAAGTTGAAAGGTATATTAGATTCAAAGAAGATTAATTAATTAGATCAGATTCGTGTATATATTGAGCTTCAAACAAACTCGATCTCCGGTGAAATCCCCAATTTCTGGCTTAGTAAACCTCTAATCACTCTATCCTTCCTATAGAGCGAGTTTCCAGCGAGTTTCCAGCATCTCTCACCACCCTCCACCGGCTGAAAACCATCATACTCTAAAGTATCTCATTCTATCAAACAATCAACTCTTTGGCGAATTTCCGGTGACACCGGTCTTGGATTTTATTCGATGTCATTTTCCTGTAATGTGGGTCTATGTAGTAAGGCATTTAACATCCCCTGTATCTTCGCCCCTCCTCCATCTTTTCCACATCGTCACCGGATAATCAAGAATGTAGTGATAATACCAGCCTCTGTTGGTGGGTTTTTCTTATTATGTCTTCTAGTCGGGTATTACTCATCTTCAAATCTTACAAAAGAATCTGAAGTTGCCGGAGGTGGGTGTGAAGGGAACAGAACCACCAGCGGTGGGTGGCGACGGTGAAGTAGCAACCGGCAGAGGGAAGGACGTCGGAGGTCGTGGCGAAGATGGCGGTGCGATGGGGAAGCTGGTGTTCTTCTCCGCCGGAGATGCGTCAGTTTGGAGGATCTGTTGAAAGTTAGAAGGACAGCACTAAAAGGTTGTACCGTACGTATAAAAAGTAGTAAAGTTAGCTACGGTGCTTATCTCTCACAAACATTAGTTGTTGTTTAATATTATTTGAATATGTAAGAAGATTCTTGAAGAAACAAGCAACAAGTTTTATTTATGCTCACCTCACAGTCAACTTCCAATACTTATGTTTGACTAAAAGCCTTTAAAACCTCAAACAGAACAATAGTTTGGTAGGCTTTAGTAAGTCGTGCACTGAACATTTATACCAGTCAAGTTCCGAATAAAAATGACAAAAAGAAAAGGATGCAAGAAGAGCAGCAAATACACTGCTTAGAATCACTTTGCAACCTCACCTATCTATCATGTTAACAACACTTTGCAGAGCATGGATGTAATTTGAGTAATAATAACGTTAATGTGCTTGCTGTTAGGATCAATGAGCACAAACACACGAACACAATCACGAGAACAATAATCAAAAGCAATAAACAAGACACGAGATTATAGTGGTTTGGTTACGGTGTGTAACCTACGTCCACTTGGGGCAACTAGGGTTTTCTTTTATTGAGGTGTTAAATGTTTACAAGTACAAGAGATGTATTTATACTAACTAGACAAATTAGGGTTAACGCTCTTTGCCTAAAACAGCAAACTGGGCTTTAGGGCGGACGTCCTTATTAATCTCCTAATTCTGTCTTCGGTTAATACCGGGCCCACCCGAGATGGGTTGGAGCCCACAACTTAACACTTGCAATTACCCTCCCAACATAAAGTCAAGGCCATAGTATTTCATCATGTATTGAAGTTAGCAGACCACTAATTAAGCAGTAGACATCTAAAGAAAAGAGGAAAAACATACCTGAGACCACCAGATCATTAGCATCGGAGTCAAGTAGTCTAAACTCTCTAGCAAACACCTTATGAAGAGGAATAGAATCAACAAAGCGGCCGTCATGTTTGGTGGCATAAATAAGGATCAAGATGTAGTATATGGTATGGGGAGATATATCTCTTACTTATGTGCTACTTTATCATGTGCTTCAAGGTTCTCCATGGCAGTTATTATAAACGTCATAAAAGGGTATAACCGCATCCAACTAGTCAAGCAAAAAAAGAAGAAACATGAGAATGAAGAAAGCATTACGGTGTTTAAAGTAAAATCTAAATGGCATGGAAGTGTGAAATTAGCTAACGCAGGCATTTACTACACAGAATCTTAAATATCGTAGGTACCCATGGACAACTTTTCTAATATCACATATTCCAAACCAAATTTAAAATATATAAATACCACTAGAATCTTGCTAAGATCACATCTATCCAATTTAAAATCAAAATACCATATATACCTTTTCTTAATATGAATAGCAAATAAATATGAATAGCAAAAATTAGATAACTTTTCTAAGATCACATCTATCCAATTGCTATCAAAATACCATATATTCGAACATTTGCGGCATTTTAATGTTTTTGGTTTGCCAAATTGAACTTAATCCCAGAGTTAGAACTTGATCCCAGTCCTGCGTATTTATTAAATGTGAATAGCAAATAACGTTGTGTGTTAGTTTAGATTATTATCCTTATACGCTACTTAAAGATTATAAAGAACAGTTACAAAGATTGATTTGTTCCGATAAAAGGAAGTGGACTTCATCTCACGACTGCCACAAACCAAAAACATTAAAATTATACCAAATGAAGTGTGGCATTCACAAACAACGGAAGTAGATGTTTTTGACGACATACTGGTCCACGTCTATACCCTGCAAGCCCTCCCCACTCGAAGATGATTGCATGATTCTGAATCTTATCCTAATATTGCAGGTCCAATCAATTATCTTATAAAAAAACCTACACATTGAAATTACCTCTATTGTCACCAAACCACTTCTGTAAACCAGGTGAAGTAGCATTATTGCTCTACTTCTGTTCAGTGTTCTTGATTTCATTCACCTTTGAATTAATTAGCTGGCTTATGATACTTGTAACCATATTCAAGAGTTCAAATTTTTACCCAATCCAAGTTTTGTCAAGCTTTCGAATTTGCACATCCATCAGGTAATGTTCTGGCATAGTAGTGAGACTTTGTTCCAAGTGAAAATGGGCAGAACACATGGGCAAGTTGCATTTCATAAGAATGAATTCACTTAGGTATGACCATTAAGGATCCAACTTGAACAAAATATTGTCAAGCCCTTGAAGTCGTTTATTGAACCAAAGTTACAGGCTGGGTGCTGGCCCTGTTAAACTCCAACAAGAACAAAGATCCACGTACACAGTCAATATAGCGATCTGCAAAAGGAAAATGCAATTAGCTAAGAACTTAATGAAGTAATTATACTTCCTAGACATGACACTATTGATCCATTCACTTATGAATGGCCGATTTTAGTTATCTTTAATCCATGACAATTTACACGGGTAAAACAAAAAAAATATCTTTAAAAGGAAAATAGCTCGAAAGTCGACCTAAACATATTTGACCTTCTAGTGTGTTTCAAGTCAACCAGCTCAACCTAAACATATTTGACCTAAACCAGCTTTAGTGAAGTGACAAGATAACAACTGAAATAGTCTAAACAGTGTCCAATCTATTTGTAACATTCGCCTCATATGGAGATATTTGATTAACACCAACAGCCTCTCTTTACCACCTTGTATATTTTGCGATGTGTGAGCCTTCACATAGGGTAGAAATGGCCAGCTTTTGAGTCAAAAGTCAAAAAAATCAGTATAACACCGGACACATTTGAGTTTGAAAGTCAAAACATCAGTATAATCTTAGAGGCTTTACTCACACCTTCTCTTGTAAGGTATATAAAGCTATCGAAAACATCTTATCAAAACATCTAGACGACCGTGATGAAAATGACCCTAGAGAAATCAAGTTAGTAGACGTTTATTCATTAAAAACATTTGTAACAAAGTATGAAAGAAGATCAACCGGACATGATATCCCATAAACCTGTCATAGAAAGAAATATCATTTAGCAACATTACTTTGAAGTTACAAAACATAGTTTACAGAGAAGTTGTCAAAAGTCCAACACATCCTAAGACACTGCAGTGATTAATTGCAACTTACCCCCATTATATTCAAACTCATGGCTCACAGCAAAAAACAACATGAGCACAAGGTGGCCAACCTAACCTGAAACAATCAACACACCGTCCTTATCAAGTATTTGTAGTTGAAGTTTCACATATAACAAATATCTAATACTCTGACACATGAGAAAACCATACCAGAAATACTCATTTAGATCGTCATAACATGCCCACTAGGAAGGTCTTGATTCCCTACTTTGCTTGAAGAAGCTTTCTATGAAACACTGCAAGTTATGGAATTACTTGCATCAGACACGTACATAACTTCCATTGATCATGTTATACTCGTTACAAACAGGACTAGAAGACAAAGTGCATAAACTTAAAGACAGAATGTCCTCGTATAAGTGTTGTAAACAGCCTAAGATGTCAAGTACATTTACAAGAAATCCTCATCTTAAATACAGTGGGAAAGTTTTAATTTCCTTACTTTGCTTGAGGCAGCTTTCTATGGAACTGTGGGAGTAGAGGATTTACTTGTACTGGAAGCAAACTGATCATGTTATGCTCGTACAAACAGGTCTAGAAGACAAATTGCAGAAAACCCTGAAGACAACTATGTTCTAATGTAAGTGTTGTAAAAAAATTAAGATATTAAATAGACTTATGAGAAGGAAATAATATCACGAACTTGGGGATCCAGGGCATATCCATAAACAATGAATAGGAGCAGAAGGATATTTGTCTTCTAGGTTCCAAGTTTGTAATAACTACAGGGCATATCCATAAACAATGAATAGAAGATTCCTTAAGTATAAGCAATAACTACAATTTATTTACTTACAAACTAACACCGTGTAAGAAGAATATACGAAGTTCAAAAATAGATCTCAACATGTGTGATTTTTTTTTGTTAAATTACTTACCTTCCAAGGTTCTGAACGTGGAGTTGGTAACATGATTGCTCCTGCAGGCTGAAATAACAGGTATTGTTCATCCACCTAAAATTCCCATCACTTCAAACTATAAGAAAAGAAAATAACAAGGTAAACATTATAGAAAGTGAAATATAAACAGATACAGGAAAAGCTTACTTCAGTTCTTCCATTATGTCTTTGGTCACCACCTTCAAGCATATCCAATAACAGAGTTACAACTTAATCCCGGTTCTCATGCTTATTTGTTAAATGTCTTTGGTCACCACTTCAGGCATATCTAGAAACAGAATTACAACTTAATCCCAGTACTCATGCTATTTGTTAAATGTGAATAACAATTACCAATGTGTTAGCCACTTAAAGATCAAAAAGAGAAGTTACAGAGAGCTACCAAAAAACATGCAAGATATTTAATAAGGTGGATTAAAGGATAGGAAGAGCATTCATATTGAACTCTTTCACTAGACTGCCATCTTAATACGTTTGTCAACTTTGGAAATGTCTGTAAGCTCATGTTTTGATTTCCCTACTACCTATGGAACAAAAGCAGTATATGAATTAGTTACAATGCAATCAAACATAACTTCCTAATCAAGATTTGAAAATAGAGTGCTAGGATACCTTTGCTATCACATCATCGACAGGAGTAAATCAACTTCCGTCAGAAATGCTTCCCCATCTAATTCGTAAGCCCGTTTAACATCCTGAGGAGTCTGCAGACCATGCAATTGAAAAGTCATTCGAAGCTCTGGATGACCTCAATGAAACAGACCCTAGAGAAATCAAGTTTTGTAGACACTAATTTATTAAATACATGTATGCAATAGACGTATGAAGAGGACCAAAAAGCTATGATATGCATAAACCAGCCATACAAAAAAAAACATTAGAAACATTACTTCGAAGTCACAAAAGGGGGAGTAAAGGATTTACTTGCATTGGAAGCAAAAGAATAGCTATTCATTGATCATGTTAAAGTTGTACAAACAGGTTTAGAAGAGAAATTGCATAAACCTTGAAGACATAATGTTCAAATGTAACTGTTGTAAGAAAACTAGATATTATAGACTTACGAGAAGAAAGCATATAGAGAACTTTGGAGGTCGATGCATATCCATAGACAATGAATTGGATCAGAAGGATATTTATCTTTTAGGTTCCAAGTTTGAAGGCACGTCCATAACAGATTCTTTAACTACAAGCAATAAGTACAACCCATTGATTTGGAGATGAACACCATGTAAGAAGAATATACTAAGATTCTTTAACTCACTTAGATCGTCATATTTCTCGATTGGAAATGTTCAAATTTCCCTGCTTTGCTGATCCTGGTAGCTTTCTATGGAATAGTAGCAGTAAAAGAGTACTTACATTGCAAGCAAACAAAACTTCCAAATCAAGGTGAGGCCGATAGAGTGTTTGGATACCTATGCTATCTCCCTCATAGATAGGAGTGACCACTTTTGTCAAAAATGTTTCTTAATTTGTCTCCTCCATAAGCTAGTTTTACATTCTCACCTGCTATTGAACCTACATTGTCAGCTAGCATATCATACATTTCGAAAACTATCATAACAAATGATTGTTGATATTGCCATCAATATTTAAGTACCAATGTGAAATAAATAGATGGCATAGTTAAGTCAGTAACAAATGAAATTCTCTGCTTATTCAGAGGTGAAATATGCAAAAAAAAAATTGGTGTGCCTCAGGGAAAATGCGTGAAGATAGATGTAGCAAAGGAACTTAGGAAAAAATCCCAAACTTGCAGCCCCAACAATTGAGAAGATATATGCCCATGTATAAAAATTTACTTTGTTGAATTCTTACTGTCATGTTGGCAACCTAATTCAGCACAAGAAAAAACTATATTAGTACAAGAAAAGAACACCAAAAATTTTTAAAAAAAAAATAAAATAAAAATAATGGACTTCATGTTGGTATGTTTCTGCAATTAGGAAGTAGTTGGGCCATGGTTACTTTCTGTTATCCAGATTATTAAGACTGAAAAAGAGATGCAAGTGAAGCATCACCAAAGACTGCTTCCTTCTATCCAGATAATTGCACCATTTCTAATAATTCTTAAAGTGCCTCTTCGTCACTCCGTTTATTGCACCCTCATCCACTAGTCAAACAAAAGAACAAAAGAAAGAAACATGAGAAAGGAAGAAGCATTGTAGTGTTCAAAACAAAGTAACCGTACATCATATTTTCATAGCATTTATTATTCAAACCTTTTTGTGTAATTCATGAAACATAATAACTAGTTGTAACACTTTCATTACCAGTCTTGGAAGATCCCCCATGTTAATAAGAGCAACAATAGCAGCTTGCATATGCAAACATATATTTATAAGAAAAGTTTTCAAAATGATAGAATTTTAAGTAAAGAAAAAGAACAGTAAAGTTACAATATACCTCTAGGTATCTCATAAGAGCATAATTTGCACTTTCAGGATCAAGAGGTGGTGTATTAAATAGAAGGTAGATCTCTGTCTTCTATGCAACTTGATCATGTGTTTCAGAAAACATGATTCTTCAATGATCGAAGGCTAACTGCAAAGAGAAGAAAGCATAATTAAGTGGCACACATTTCACATCATCACATCAGTAAAGTTATTTCCCAACAAACCTAGGGTGTACCTGGTGCTGCAAAGACCTCCCGCGTTCGCAAGGTCCAGGGAGGGTCCGTCCCATCTAAGGGAAGATGTACGTGGTATTTCCCCCACATTTTGTGGGGAGGCCGTTTCCACGGATCGACCTACCCACAAAATGTGGGGAAAGACCGCGACCTCCCAACAAACCTAGGAGTATCTGTATTATGTAAGCAACTCTTCCCTATGATTTAGCATAGGGTCAGAAAAAAAGATCAGAGATTACAAAGAAAATCATTCAATAACATAATGGTTGACAAAAGTAACTCTCTGCTCTCATCAAAAAAGGAGCCTAATATAATCAAATTCTATTTTGATTAGCATAAGTAACAAATTACAAAGAAAATATAGCATAAAGTTCTAACACACAGGAAAATCATTCAAGAAATACTCACTTAGATCGTCATATTTCTCGATCGGAAATGTTCAAATTTCCCTACTTTGCTGATCTAGGTGGCTTTCATGGAGTAGTGGCAGCATAAGAATTACTTACATTGCAGGCAAACAAAACTTTCAAATCAAAGCGAGGCACATAGAGTGTTTGGATACCTTTGCTATCGAATCATAGATAGGAGTAACCACTTTGTTCAAAAACATTTCCTTGTCTCCTCCATAAGCTGGTTTTACAATCTCACCAGCCATTATTGTCAGCTGGCATACCATACATTTCGAATAGCAACTAAAACAAATGATAGTCATTATTGTCATCAGTAGATGGTGTTTATGTACCAATATGGAAGAAAAAGAAGTTATAGTAAAGTCAGTACCAAAACTTTTTCTCCGACAATCAGCAGAGTTGGAATATGCAAAAATAAAAATAAAAAAAATAATGTACCGTGGCGAAAATGCGTAATGATAGATGTAGCAAAGGCAATTAGACAAAAATACCAAACTTGCAGCCTCCCCCAATTGAGAAAATACAGGCCCATGTATAATAAATTTATTTTGTTGAATTCTTACTGCAATATTGGCAACCTAATTCATCACAAGAAAAAACTATATTCGTATAAGAAATGGACACCTAAAATAAATAAAACATAAAATAATGGACTTCATGTTGGTATGTTTTTGCAATTAGGAAGTAGTTGGGCCATGGTTACTTTCCTGTTATCCAGATTATTAAGACTGAAAGGGGATGCAAGTGAAGCAACACCAAAGACTGCTTCCTTCTGTCCAGATAATGCACCACTTATATAATTCTTAAAGTGCTTCTTCGTCACCTTTTATTGCAACCTCATCCAACTAGTCAAACAAAAGAACAGAAGAAAGAAACATGAGAAAAGAAGAAGCATTTTAGTGTTCAAAACAAAGTAACCATACATCATACTTTCATAGGATTTATTATTCAAATCTTTTTGTGTACTTCATCAAACATAATAATTAGTTGTAACACTTTCGTTACCAGTCATGGAAAATCCCCCGTGTTAATAAGAGCAACAATAGCAGCTTGCATCTGCAAACATAAAACATATATTATAAGAAAAGTTTCAAAATGATAGAATTATAGGTACAGAAAAACAAGAGTAAAGTTACAATATACCAATAGGTATCTCATAAGAGCATAATTTGCACTTTCAGGATCATGAGGTGGTGCATTAAATAGAAGGTTAGATTCTTCAATGATTGAATGCTAACTGCAAAGAGAAAGAAAGCATAATTAAGTGGCACACATGCCACATCATCATATCAGTAAAGTTATTTCCCAACAAACCTAGGAGTTTCTGTATTCTATAAGTAACTTTTTCCTATGATTTCCCTATGAAGGAACTTCTATTCAATACACTCTGCACAACACAGTTCACACAGATAATCCATTCGTTCAAATTAGAAAGAAGTAACATAAAGGCTGACAAAAGTAACTCGCTGCTCTCACCAAGAAAGGAGCCTAGTATAATCAAATTCTATTTTGATTAGCTTAAGTATCATCTTTCAAGACACACACACACATAACATATAAACTACTTATCAAACTCTCTTATGGAAACAAGAAGTTCAAAGGAGCAATATATTACAAACCTCGTCCCTATACTGTTTGTCAATGCTACCTGCAAATTCCTGAAATTGCATCCGTTAGGAATAAGCCTTCATCAATTATTAAACGAAGCCCTAGTTAACATCATATCCCATGTATGCTATCATCATTAAACTAATCAAAACAAAGCATATTATTGACTTCTTCCATTCCAATAACTTCAATGATCAAATAACGAAGTAGATTAATAAAACCGACTATATGATATAACTGAAGGTGAGAACGATAAACGACCTGCAAATGCGTGATGATCTAGAGGAAAAACAGGCAGATGGCTCCGGTTATCTTCTCCGGCTACTTTAATGGTCATCGTTTTTTGCTTCATTCATCAAACGATTACTTTTCCCACCTTCTCGAGAAGTTTGCTATTAGTGTTCTGTTCACTTCCGGTCATCTTCTCCGGTCCTTCGCCGCCGTCGATGGCTTCACCGTGCTCGTCAGCGCTTTCGTTACCAGTCGATGGCATCGCATGTGGTTTGGTTTTTAGATAGTTATCTCTTTCATGTTATGAAGAAACCTCTGCTCCAATACACCATGCACGGCACAATTCGCACAGATAATCCATTCGTTCAAATTAGAAAAAGTAACATAATGGTTGACAAAAGTAACTCTCTGCTCTCACCAAAAAAGGAGCCTAATATAATCAGATTCTATTTTGATTAGCATAAGTATCATCTTTCAAGAGACACACACACGCAAAACATATAAACTATTTATTGAACTCTTATGGAAACAAGAAGATCAAAGGAGCAATATATTACAAACCTCGTCCCTATACTGTTTGTTAATGAAACCTGCAAATTCCTGAAATTGCATCCGTTAGCAATAAGCCTTCATCAATTATTAAACGAAGCCTAATCAAATCAAAACAAAAGCACATTATTGACTTCTTCCATTCCAATAACTTCAATGATCAAATAACGAAGTAGATTAATAACACCGACTATATATATGATATAACTGAAGGTGAGAACGATAAACGACCTGCAAATGCGCGATAATCTAGAGGAAAAAAGGCAGATGGCGAGGTCAGCGTTTTTTGCTTCATTCATCGAAACGATTACTTTCCCGACCTTCTCCAGAACTTTGCTATTGGTGTTCTGTTCACTTCCGGTCATCTTCTCCGGTCCTTCGCCGCCGTCGATGGCTCCTACGTGATCGGCAGCGCTTTCGCTTCCTGATGTTTCCACACTGCACCATTAACCGTTAAAATCAACATATAACGGCAGAAATTAGCATAACAGATCGAATACAGAAGATTATCGCACATAAACAGAAACTTACAGGGGAAGACAATCGATTACGCAGTGAACTTGTTTCAGCGAATGAGCAAACCCTAGGAGAGGTTAAGATTTAAGGTTGGATTAGACGAGTGTGGGATGAAATTGATTGTGTAGTGCAAATGGTGCATGGAAGAAGTTATATATAGTGATTAGTGAGAGAGATTTGGCTTTATAATAAAATCAAATCAAATCAAATCTTTGAACGCGTTGTTTTTACGGGAATTTTACCCGACTGTTATAATAAATAAATTTGGGTGAAAGATTGATAAAGTATGATTTTCGTAATCTCTTTATTTAGATATCGTATCTACCATAATTATTGCAATGGTAGATTGCTAAAAATACGATTGATTTGCAATGCTTGTGATTGACGTTTGTAAGTTTGATGTTTTTTATTTGTTTAATTTGAGAAACAACGTTAATCTTAGGTAAAGAGCTGGTTGAGGCAAAAAATGATAACTTTTAGGGGTCGAGTAAAACAAAACTTCTGTTGGATTATTATTGTTGTGGAAAATCTATAATATTCACTATAAACAAAATTATGTTTGTACAAAATATTAAATGGTTAGCAACGAAATTTGTTAATTATAAAACGGTAATTTAAAACAAGATACTATTGAAATTATGTATACTCAATCATTATTAATAGTAAAATAATCATATCATTTTTTATAATTGTGTTTGCAAACTCTTTTTTTTTCGTGTTCAAAAAAATAAATAAACAATTTGTTCAAAAACAAACCATTTTAAAAATGTCATTTTAAAAAAAATTTCTTATTATAATTCTAACATTTATTTATTTTGTCTTATAAATTTCTATATTAAAACACTGATTTTGAAATATTTCATATTTTTTAAAAAATGTTTGATGTTTTAGAAAAATTACTTGGTTTACAAAAACTTATTTCTTTAGAAATTACATATATAAAAAGACCTATTTCTCAATTTATTAATAAACTATATTTAATCTAAAAAGTTTTATATAATATAATTAGTAGTTAACGTAATTATTTAATAGAAAAGAGAAACGTAAAAATAGATATATAAGGTCTAAAATTATATCAAATGTTCACCCAAACCTTATTTTATTAAATAGATAGATTTATGTTACAACATAGAATAAATCACTTATATAGATAAAGAACCATGTGTAGAGTTAAAAACTTGTACGACTTTATCTCAATTTAAATTGTCATCGAAACACATTATAATAGTAGTGACGAATATCTCAATATTCGGAATTATATAAAATTGGATAAGTAAAATGTCACTACATAAAAATAAAACCATAAAGTAGTTTTTGTAACTTATGTATTTTTTAATCTAAACATAACGCATGATAAAAATGGTTATCACTTGGGAATAACATAAGCTCCCAATTACTTCACACGGGACTCATTGATCTAATACAGTTTCACAAAAGCAAGTGCACAAAACAGCTTTCAAAACACATCCAAGGGCACTACACTTGATTGCACATTAATTACAACTTACCCATTTTTTAAACTCATAGCTCCGCCAACCTAACCTGAAACAATCAACATACCTGAGATGTTCTCTAAGTATTCGTAGTAAAAGTTTCACATAAAATAGATATATATTACTCTAACACATGAGAAAACCATACGAGAAATACTCATTTGGTATTGTGATAACATGTCCACTAGGCACGTCTTGATTCCCTACTTTGCTCGAGGAAGCTTTCTATGAAACAGTGTTGAGTTAAGGAATCACTTGCAATGGACTATATAATTTAACATGTAAATTAATACAAAAGTTAATCTACATAAATAGATCTCAGAATGAAAAAATATACTGTATTTTTCATTGAAATCTGAAACTATAATAATTTAAAATGTAAAATTTATACAAATATAATAAAAAAAATAAAAGGTTAACTTCAAAGTACATAATTTGTATGACGGGGGCTTCCACAAGACACAATGTGTCATCATCTATCTTCTCTGCAGATGCCCAAACCATATTAGTCTCACCTCTCTTATCTTATCAAGTACATGCTACCCGGAGTGAATTCATACAAACTTCATTCCTTATTCAGTCAAGCATTGTGTGCATCCCCTTCAAACATAAAGCCAAGGACAGAGGACATCATATAGTTGTACACAAAAATTATCTTTTATTATTCTACCTAGAAAGTGAAAAAGTGCTTGTGGGCGTCCCTCTTTCAACATAAAGCGAAGACCATCATATTTCTATCATATATTATATTATTGTAATATTATATATTGTAATGAAGATAAACCTATGTCTTATTTTCAACTAGTAACTATGCCCCGCGCTTCACGGCGGGGTTATTTATTTAAATGTTTTTTTGCATTTAGATAACATGTTTAAACAATAGCTTACTACTAGTTACAAATATATACAACCACCGCTGATTTATATCATTTTTAAAACAACCTGGCAAATGTCTTTATAAGAGTTCTAATAGTAAGAACAGAATACATTTCATGCATATTGAGCACCTGTCAATAAATCCTTTGTTGCTTAGACTTAATTCAAGCATTTAAGCAAAACCAACATTTGGTCCATCTAAAACATCACAATAACATTCCTTATCAATCTTTGTCGCAACACAACCGATCTTTGTAGCAACACAAATAACAAAGAGTTTCAAACATCAAAACCGAACATTGAACTGATGATCCACATATAACAGATATAAACAATAAGCATACATATGATAGGAGTTAAATTAATAAACCAATATAATAGATGAAAACTATCACGACAGCAACATACTTGAAAGAATTTAGAACGGCTTACAACAACACTAATAATAACTCCTTGTTAAAAGCCTGTGCTTAAATTTAGATAATTTTAATTGGGTTTAAGACTTCGCAGCAGCGCAAGAAAAAGGTTCTGTAAGACCATATCACCAATTCAATTAACATTGTCCTAATTTTGCTCGTTTTATGAAGCATTTACTCGGTTGCTCTCAAGACATGATTATTGTGAAGGCTTGAAAGCCAAAATCAAACCTTATGTTAAATGCATGTAAAGCCACTTACAAAAAACCAATTGCTAGGAAACTTTATAGTCTTAAATTATCAACCCTAAGTCAAATAATACTATGTAATTTAAAGTTGATAACCTTGGTCTCCAACGTCATATGCTAAAAAAGTTTCCAACCACATAACAATCCAAAGTTATGATATATGTCAAAAAGATACTGTGAAAATACGAATTCTAAAATTGAAACTAAAAGTACAAAAGAACGATCGAGTTTTTGAGTGTTCATGTCTAAACAGCTTGTATTTAAAAAGATGAATTCAAAACCAAAAACTTTGTAATGATCCTTGGAGTAAATGTGCAATAAGACCTTTCCACGGGTCATAGATTGAACACAAAAATTGATACAGGAGGTAAAACCTATTAAGAAATGAAGCTCCTTCGTTTATAACCCCCATCGTAGGCAACAAATACCACAAAATTCAAAACTAAACTTCAATTCAAACAATCAATCACATTAATATGGTCATTATGTGGATTGAATGTGCAATGCGTGGTGGTCATTTGAGGTCAAAATCATCGATGGATACATCGAATTCACTTCAATAGAATGGAAATGATTACTGCAAATGGGAAGGAGTTAAAGAATGCCTAAATGGCAGAGCATCATAGCTATTAATTTCTTGAGAATTGAAGTTGAAAGGTACATTAGATTCAAAAAAGATTAATTAATTAGATCAGATTCGTGTGTGTATTGAGCTTCAAACAAACTCGATCTCCGGTGAAATCCCCAATCTTTCTGGCTTACTAAACCTCTAATCAATCTATCCTTCCTATAGCAGCGAGTTTCCAGCGTCTCTCACCACCCTCCACCGGCTGAAAACATCATACTCTCGGTAAACCCACTTCTGAATCAATCAACCCTAAAGTATCTCATTCTATCAAACAATCAACTCTTTGGCGAAATTTCGGCGACACCGGTCTTGGATGTTATTCGATGTCATTTCCCTGCATCTTCGCCCCTCCCCCATCTTTTCCACATCGTCAACGGATAATCAAGAATGTAATGATAATACCCGCCTCTGTTGGTGGTTTTTCTTATTATGTCTTCTAGTCGGGTATTATTCATCTTCAAAACTTACAAAAGAATCAGAAGTTGCCGGAGGTGGGTGTGAAGGGAACAGAACCACCAGCGGTGGGTGGCTGCGGTGAAGTAGCAAGCGGCAGAGGGAAGGACGTCGGAGGTCGCGGCGAAGATGGCGGTGCGATGGGGAAGCTGGTGTTCTCCGCCGGAGATGAGTCACAGTTTGGAGGATCTGTTGACAGTTAGAAGGACAGCACTAAAAGGTTGTACCGTATGTATAAAAAGTAGTAAAGTTAGCTACAGTACTTATCTCTCACAAACATTAGTTGCTGTTTAATATTATTTGAATATGTAAGAAGATTCTTGAAGAAACAAGCAACAAGTTTTCTTTTGTGCTCACCTCACAGTCAACTTCCACTACTTATGTTTGACTAAAAGCCTTTAAAACCTCAAACAGAACAATAACAGTTTGGTATGCTTTAGTAAGTCATGCACTGAACGTTTATACCAGTCAAGTTCCGAATAAAAATGAATAAGAAAAAGATGCAAGAAGAGCAGCAAAGACACTGCTTAGAATCACTTTGCAAAGTCACCTATCTATCATGTTAACAGCACTTTGCAGAGCATGGATGTAATTTGAGTTATTAATAATAACGTTAATGTGCTTGCAATTACCCTCCCAACATAAAGGCAAGGCCATACTAAATCATCACGTATTGAAGTTAGCAGACCACTAATTAAGTTGTAGACATCTAAAGAAAAGAGGAAAAACATACCGGAGACCACCAGATCATTAGCATCGCAGACAAGTAGTCTAAACTCTCTAGCAAACACCTTATGAAGATGAATAGAATCAACAAAGCGGCCGTCATGTTTGGTGACATAAATAAGGATCAAGAGGTAGTATATGGTATGGGGAGATATATCTCTTACTTATGTGCTGCTTTATCATATGCTTCAAGGTTCTCCATGGCAATTATTATAGACATCATAAAAGATATAGCCGCATCCAACTACTCAAGCAAAAAAAGAAGAAACATGAGAACGAAGAAAGCATTACGGTGTTTAAAGTAAAATCTAAATGGTATGGAGTGTGAAAATTAGCTAACGCAGTCTAATATCATATATTCCAAACCAAATTTAAAATATATAAATACCATTAGAATCTTGCTAAGATCACATCTATCCAATTTAAAATCAAAATACCATATATACCTTTTCTTAATATTATATTTTTAATACTAATTTAATTTATTTTATTAGAAAATAACAATTCAATCTTAAATTTTATCGATACATCGAAATTCCAATTTACTATATTTATTTTATTATTAATTACTATTAATACTAGAACTATATTTATTACTTTTATTCATATATGGTTATGATAAAATTATAACTTTTTTAGTAAATATAATTATTTTTAAACTTATGATAAGATATATTAATAACCAAATAACCTAGTTAATAATCATAAGCTATATTTTTAGAGGTGAATAAATTAATATTTTTTAAATAAACATTTGATGCCATACGAACCTCAAAAATATGTAAGTTTTTAAGAATAATATGAAAAAAGAGGTTCTGTGAGACCATACCACCAATTCAATTAACATTGTCCTAATTTTGCTCATTTTATGAAGCATTTACTCGTTGCTCTCAAGACATGATTATTGTGAAGGTTTGAAAGCCAAAATCAAACCTTATGTTAAATGCATGTAAAGCCACTTACAAACAACCAATTGCTAGGAAACTTTATAGTCTTAAATTTATCTAACCCTATGTCAAATAATACTATGTAATTTAAAGTTGATAACCTTGGTCTCCAACGTCATATGCTAAAAAAGTTTCCAACCACATAACAACCCAAAGTTATGATATGTGTCAAAAAGATACTGTGAAAATACGAATTCTAAGATTAAAACTAAAAGTACAAAGAACGATCGAGTTTTTGAGTGTTCATGTCTAAAAACCGCTTGTATTTAAAAGATGAATTCAAAACCAAAAACTTTGTATGATCCTTGGAGTAAATGTGCAATAAGACCTTTCCACGGGTCATAGATTGAACACAAAAATTGATACAGGAGGTAAAACCTATTAGGAAATGAAGCTCCTTCGTTTAGAACCCCCACCATAGGCAACACATACCACAAAATTCAAAACTAAACTTCAATTCAAACAATCAAACAATGTGCAATGCGTGGTGTCATTTGATGTCGAAATCATCGATGGATCCATCGAATTCACTTCAATGGAATAGAGATAATGGAAGGAGTTAAAGAATGCCTAAATGGCAGAGCATCATAGCTATTAATTTCTTGAGAATTTGAAGTTGAAAGGTACATTAGATTCAAAGAAGATTAACTAATTAGATCAGATTCGTGTATATATTGAGCTTCAAACAAACTCGATCTCCGGTGAAATCCCCAATCTTTCTGGCTTAGTAAACCTCTAATCACTCTATCCTTCCTATAGAGCGAGTTTCCAGCATCTCTCACCACCCTCCACCGGCTGAAAACCATCATACTCTAAAGTATCTCATTCTATCAAACAATCAACTCTTTGGCGAAATTCCGGCGACACCGGTCTTGGATTTTATTCGATGTCATTTTCTTGTAATGTGGGTCTATGTAGTAAGGCATTTAACATCCCCTGCATCTTCGCCCCTCCTCCATCTTTTCCACATCGTCACCGGATAATCAAGAATGTAGTGATAATACCAGCCTCTGTTGGTGGGTTTTTCTTATTATGTCTTCTAGTCGGGTATTACTCATCTTCAAATCTTACAAAAGAATCAGAAGTTGTCGGAGGTGGGGTGAACGGACACGGTCACCAGCGCAGGGTGGCGGCGGTGGTCGGAGAAGCAAGAAGCGGAGGGAGAAGAGTGTGCGGTGCGTGGCGGGAAGATGGCGGTGCGATGGGGAAGCTTGTTCTTCTCCGCCGGGGATGAGTCAGTTTGGAGGATCTGTTGAAAGTTAGAAGGACAACACTAAAAGGTTGTACCGTACGTATAAAAAGTAGTAAAGTTAGCTACGTGCTTATCGCTCACAAACATTAGTTGCTGTTTAATTTTTGAATACGTAAGAAGATTCTTGAAGAAACAAGCAACAAGTTTTCTTTTGTGCTCACCTCACAGTCAACTTCCACTACTTAATACTTATGTTTGACTAAAAGCCTTTAAAACCTCAAACAGAACAATAACAGTTTGGTATGCTTTAGTAAGTCGTGCACTGAACATTTATACCAGTGAAGTTCCGAATAAAAATGAAAAAGAAAAGGATGCAAGAAGAGCAGCAAATACACTGCTTAGATTCACTTTGCAAACTCACCTATCTATCATGTTAACAGCACCTTGCAGAGCATGGATTTAATTTGAGTAATAATAACGTTAATGTGCTTGCAATTACCCTCCCAACATAAAGTCAAGGCCATAGTATTTCATCATGTATTGAAGTTAGCAGACCACTAATTAAGCTGTAGACATCTAAAGAAAGAGTAAAAACATACCTGAGACCACCAGATCATTAGCATCGCAGTCAAGTAGTCTAAACTCTCTAGCAAACACCTTATGAAGAGGAATAGAATCAACAAAGCGACCGTCATGTTGGTGGCATAAATAAGGATCAAGATGTAGTATATGGTATGGGGAGATATATCTCTTACTTATGTGCTACTTTATCATGTGCTTCAAGTTCTCCATGGCAGTTATTATAGACGTCATAAAAGGGTATAGCCGCATCCAACTAGTCAAGCAAAAAAAGAAGAAACATGAGAATGAAGAAAGCATTACGGTGTTTAAATTAAAATCTAAATGGCATGGAAGTGTGAAAATTAGCTAACGCGGACATTTACTACACATTGAATTTATAATTGACAGAGCTTGGGCCGCTGAACAAAATTGGAATTTGCCAAATACGAACATTTGCAGGCAACAACAGTCAGATGCTGAATAAATAAGTAAACTCAAAGAAAAAAATTAAACTGAAACAACAACAGATGCAGGAAAAGGCTTTTATTTAATCCCAGAGTTAGAACTTGATCCCAGTCCTGCGTATTTATTAAATGTGAATAGCAAATAACGTTGTGTTAGCTTTAGATTATTATCCTTATACGCTACTTAAAGATTATAAAAAACAGTTACAAAGATTGATTTGTTCCGATAAAAGGAAGTGGACTTCATCTCTCGACTGCCACAAACCAAAAACATTAAAATTATACCAAATGAAGTGTGGCTTTCACAAACAACGGAAGTAAATGTTTTTGACTGCATACATGGTCCACGTCTATAGCCTGCAAGCCCTCCCCACTCGAAGATGATAGCATGATTCTGAATCTTATCCTAATATTGCAGGTCCAATCAATTTTATCTTATAAAAAACCTACACATTGAAATTACCTCTATTGTCACCAAACCACTTCTGTAAACCAGGTGAAGTAGCATTATTGCTCTACTTCTGTTCAGTGTCCTTAATTTCATTCACCTTTGAATTAATTAGCTGGCTTATGATGCTTGTAACCATATTCAAGAGTTCAAATTTTTACCCAATCCAAGTTTTGTCAAGCTTTCGAATTTGCACATCCATCAGGTAATGTTCTGGCATAGTAGTGAGACTTTGTTCCAAGTGAAAATGTGCAGAACACAGGGGCAAGTTGCATTTCATAAGAATGAATTCACTTAGGTATGACCATTAAGGATCCAACTTGAACAAAATATTGTCAAGCCACTTGAAGTCGTTTATTGAGCCAAAGTTACAGGCTGGGTGCTGGCCCTGTTCAACTCCAACAAGAACAAAGATCCACGTACACAGTCAATATAGTGATCTGCAAAAGGAAAATGCAATTAGCTAAGAACTTAATGAAGTAATTATACTGCCTAGACATGACACTATTGATCCATTCACTTATGAATGGGCCGATTTTAGTTATCTTTAATCCATGACAATTTACACGGGTAAAACAAAAAAATATCTTTAAAAGGAAAATAGCTCGAAAGTCGACCTAAACATATTTGACCTTCTAGTGTGTTTCAGGTCAACCAGCTCAACCAAAACATATTTGACCTAAACCAGCTTTAGTGAAGTGACCAGATAACAACCTGAAATAGTCTAAACAGTGTCCAATCTATTTGTAATATTCGCCTCAAATGGAGATATTTGATTAACACCAACAACCTCTCTTTACCACCTTGTATATATTTTGTGATGTGTGAGCCTTCACATAGGGTAGAAATGACCAGCTTTTGAGTCAAAAGTCAAAAAAATCAGTATAACACTGGACACATTTGAGTTTGAAAGTCAAAACAATCAGTATAATCTTAGAGGCTTTACTCACACCTTCTCTTGTAAGGTATATAAAGCTATCGAAAACATCTTATCAAAAACATCTAGACGACCGTGATGAAAATGACCCAAGAGAAATCAAGTTTAGTAGACGTTTATTTATTAAAAACATGTGTAACAAAAGTATGAAGAAGATCAACCGGACATGATATGCCATAAACCTGTCATAGAAAGAAATATCATTTAGCAACATTACTTTGAAGTTACAAAACAGAGTTTGCAGAGAAGTTGTCAAAAGTCAAACACATCCTAAGACACTGCAGTGATTAATTGCAACTTACCCCCATTATATTCAAACTCATGGCTCACAGCAAAAAACAACATGAGCACAAGGTGGCCAACCTAACCTGAAACAAGCAACACACCGTCCTTATCAAGTATTTGTAGTTAAAGTTTCACATATAACAAATATCTTAATACTCTGACACATGAGAAAACCATACCAGAAATAGCCATTTAGATTGTCATAACATGCCCACTAGGAAGGTCTTGATTCCCTACTTTGCTTGAAGAAGCTTTCTATGAAACACTACAAGTTATGGAATTACTTGCATCAGACACGTACATAACTTCCATTGATCATGTTATACTCGTTACAAACAGGACTAGAAGACAAAGTGCATAAACTTAAAGACAGAATGTCCTCGTATAAGTGTTGTAAACAACCTAAGATATCAAATACATTTACAAGAAATCCTCATCTTAAATACAGTGGGAAAGTTTTAATTGATTACTTCGCTTGAGGCAACTTTCTATGGAACTGTGGGAGTAGAGGATTTACTTGTACTGGAAGCAAATTGATCATGTTATGCTCGTACAAACAGGTCTAGAAGACAAATTGCAGAAAACCCTGAAGACAACAATGTTCTAATGTAAGTGTTGTAAAAAAATTAAGATATTAAATAGACTTATGAGAAGGAAATCATATCACGAACTTTGGGGATCCAGGGCATATCCATAAACAATGAATAGGAGCAGAAGGATATTTGTCTTCTAGGTTCCAAGTTTGTAAGCACATCCATAGAAGAATTCTTAAGTATAAGCAATACCTACAACTTATTTACTTACAAATTAACACCGTGTAAGAAGAATATACGAAGTTCAAAATAGATCTCAACATGTGTGATTTTTTTTGTTAAAATTACTTACCTTCCAAGGTTCTGAACGTGGAGTTGGTAACATGATTGCTCCTGCAGGCTGAAATAACAGGTATTGTTCATCCACCTCAAATTCCCGTCATTTCAAACTATAAGAAAAGAAAATAACATGGTAAACATTATAGAAAGTGAAATACAAACAGATACAGGAAAAGCTTACTTCAGTTCTTCCATTATGTCTTTGGTCACCACCTTCAAGCATATCCAATAACAGAGTTACAACTTAATCCCGGTTCTCATGCTTATTTGTTAAATGTCTTTGGTCACCACTTCAGGCATATCTAGAAACAGAATTACAACTTAATCCCAGTACTCATGCTTGTTTGTTAAATGTGAATAACAATTACCAATGTGTTAGCCACTTAAAGATCAAAAAGAGAAGTTACAGAGAGCTACCAAAAAACATGCAAGATATTTAATAAGATGGATTAAAGGATAGGAAGAGCATTCATATTGAACTCTTTCACTAGACTGCCATCTTAAATACGTTTTGTCAACTTTGGAAAATGTTTGTAAACACATGTTTTAATTTCCCTACTACCTATGGAACAAAAGCAGTATATGAATTAGTTACAATGCAATCAAACATAACTTCCTAATCAAGATTTGGAAAATAGTGCTAGGATACCATTGCTATCACATCATCGACAGGAGTAAATCAACTTCCGTCAGAAATGCTTCCCCATCTGATTCATAAGCCGGTTTAACATCCTGAGGAGTCTGCAGACCATGCAATTGAAAAGTCATCTCAAACTCTGGATGACCTCAATGAAACAGACCCTAGAGAAATCAAGTTTTGTAGACGCTAATTCATTAAATACATGTATGCAATAGACGTATGAAGAGGACCAAAAAGCTATGATATGCCATAAACCTGTCATACAAAAAAACATTAAGAAACATTTCTTTGAAGTCACAAAAGGTGGGAGTAAAGGATTTACTTGCATTGGAAGCAAGAATAGCTTCCATTGATCATGTTATAGTTGTACAAACAGGTCTAGAAGAGAAATTGCATAAACCTTGAAGACAATAATGTTCAAATGTAACTGTTGTAAGAAAACTAGATATTAAATAGACTTACAAGAAGGAAAGCATATAGAGAACTTTGGAGGTCGATGCATATTCATAGACAATGAACTGGATCAGAAGGATATTTATCTTCTAGGTTCCAAGTTTGAAGGCACGTCCATAACAGATTCTTTAACTACAAGCAATAAGTACAACCCATTGATCTGGAGATGAACACCATGTAAGAAGAATATACTAAGATTCTTTAACTCACTTAGATCGTCATATTTCTTGATTGGAAATGTTCAAATTTCCCTGCTTCGCTGATCCAGGTAGCTTTCTATAGAATAGTAGCAGTAAAAGAATTACTTACATTGCAAGCAAACAAAACTTCCAAATCAAGGTGAGGCCGATAGAGTGTTTGGATACCTATGCTATCTCCCTCATAGATAGGAGTGACCACTTTTTGTCAAAAATGTTTCTTTCTCTCCTCCATAAGCTGGTTTCACATTCTCACCTGCCATTGAAGCTACATTGCCAGCTAGCATATCATACATTTTGAAAACTATCAATAACAAATGACTGTTGATATTGCCATCAATATTTAAGTACCAATGTGAAATAAATAGAAGTCATAGTTAAGTCAGTAACAAATGAAATTCTCTGCCTATTCAGAGGTGAAATATGCAAAAAAAAAAAAAAAAAAAAATTGGTGTACCTCAGGGAAAATGCATGAAGATAGATGTAGCAAAGGAACTTAGGCAAAAATCCCAAACTTGCAGCCCCATCAATTGAGAAGATATAGGCCCATGTATAATAAATTTACTTTGTTGAATTCTTACTGTCATGTTGGCAACCTAATTCAGCACAAGAAAAACTATATTGGTACAAGGAAAGGACACCTAATGGACTTCATGTTGGTATGTTTCTGCAATTAGGAAGTAGTTGGGCCATGGTTACTTTCTGTTATCCAGATTATTAAGACTGAAAAAGAGATGCAAGTGAAGCATCACCAAAGACTGCTTCCTTCTGTCCAGATAATTGCACCATTTCTAATAATTCTTAAAGTGCTTCTTCGTCACTCCGTTTATTGCACCCTCATCCAACTAGTCAAACAAAAGAACAGAAGAAAGAAACATGAGAAAGGAAGAAGCATTGTAGTGTTCAAAACAAAGTAACCATACATCATATTTTCATAGGATTTATTATTCAAACCTTTTTGTGTAATTCATGAAACTTAATAATTAGTTGTAACACTTTCATTACCAGTCTTGGAAGATCCCCCATGTTAATAAGAGCAACAATAGCAGCTTGCATATGCAAACATATATTTATAAGAAAAGTTTTCAAAATGATAGAATTTTAAGTAAAGAAAAAGAACAGTAAAGTTACAATATACCTCTAGGTATCTCATAAGAGCATAATTTGCACTTTCAGGATCAAGAGGTGGTGTATTAAATAGAAGGTAGATCTCTGTCTTCTATGCAACTTGATCATGTGTTTCAGAAAACATGATTCTTCAATGATCGAAGGCTAACTGCAAAGAGAAAGAAAGCATAATTAAGTGGCACACGTGTCACATCAACTCATCAGTAGAGTTATTTCCCAACAAACCTAGGAGTATCTGTATTATGTAAGCAACTTTTCCCTACCATTTAGCATAGGGTCAGAAAAAAAGATCAGAGATTACAAAGAAAATCATCCAGTAACATAATGGTTGACAAAGTAACTCTCTGTTCTCGTCAAAAAGGAGCCTATTATAATCAAATTCTATTTTGATTAGCATAAGTAACAAAATTACAAAGAAAATATAGCATAAAGTTCTAACACACAGGAAAATCATTCAAGAAATACTCACTTAGATCGTCATGTTTCTCGATCGGAAATGTTCAAATTTCCCTACTTTGCTGATCTAGGTAGCTTTCATGGAATAGTGGCAGCATAAGAATTACTTACATTGCAGGCAAACAACACTTTCAAAATCAAAGCGAGGCACATAGAGTGTTTGGATACCTTTGCTATCGAATCATAGATAGGAGTAACCACTTTGTTCAAAAACATTTCCTTGTCTCCTCCACAAGCTGGTTTTACAATCTCACCAGCCATTATTGTCAGCTGGCATACCATACATTTCGAATAGCAACTAAAACAAATGACAGTCATTATTATCATCAGTAGATGGTGTTTATGTACCAATATGGAAGAAAAAGAAGTTATAGTAAAGTCAGTACCAAAACTTTTTCTCCGACAATCAGCAGAGTTGGAATATGCAAAAATAAAAATAAAAAAAATAATGTACCGTGGCGAAAATGCGTAATGATAGATGTAGCAAAGGCAATTAGACAAAAATCCCAAACTTGCAGCCTCCCCTAATTGAGAAAATACAGGCCCATGTATAATAAATTTATTTTGTTGAATTCTTACTGCAATATTGGCAACCTAATTCATCACAAGAAAAACTATATTCGTATAAGAAATGGACACCTAAAATAAATAAACACATAAAATAATGGACTTCATGTTGGTATGTTTCTGCAATTAGGAAGTAGTTGGGCCATGGTTACTTTCCTGTTATCCAGATTATTAAGACTGAAAAGGGGATGCAAGTGAAGCAACACCAAAGACTGCTTCCTTCTGTCCAGATAATTGCACCACTTATAATAATTCTTAAAGTGCTTCTTCGTCACCGTTTATTGCAACCTCATCCAACTAGTCAAACAAAAGAAAAGAAGAAAGAAACATGAGCAAAGAAGAAGCATTTTAGTGTTCAAAACAAAGTAACCATACATCATACTTTCATAGGATTTATTATTCAAATCTATTTGTGTACTTCATCAAACATAATAATTAGTTGCAACACTTTCGTTACCAGTCATAGAAAATCCCCCGTGTTAATAAGAGCAACAATAGCAGCTTGCATCTGCAAACATAAAACATATATTATAAGAAAAGTTTTCAAAATGATAGAATTATAGGTACAGAAAAACAAGAGTAAAGTTACAATATACCAATAGGTATCTCATAAGAGCATAATTTGCACTTTAAGGATCATGAGGTGCTGTATTAAATAGAAGGTAGATTCTTCAATGATTGAAGGCTAACTGCAAAGAGAAAGAAAGCATAATTAAGTGGCACACATGCCACATCATCACATCAGTAAAGTTATTTCCCAACAAACCTAGGAGTATCTGTATTCTGTAAGTAACTTTTTCCTATGATTTAGCATAGGATCAGAACACTAGAACAAAATATCAGAGATTACAACATTAGTACAAAAAGTAGAACTTACAAATATAGGTCTCAGTTACGTCAGCCATGCAAAAAACGAGAGCAATCTCGACAAAAGAACGAGACACCAAACTGAGGAGCACTGAAGTTATACGCAGCCCCTTAAAAAGAATGCATCATATAAATGTTTCTTTGCACAAATGGTGGAGCAAGTTAGGCAATTCAAACTAACATTAACATATCAAAACACCTGAAAAAATTAAATCCTTAAGACAGACATGTGGTTTGGTTTTTAGATAGTTATCTCTTTCATGTTATGAAGAAACCTCTGTTCACCATGCACAGCACAATTCGCACGGATAATCCATTCGTTTAAATTAGAAAAAGTAACATAATGGTTGACAAAAGTAACTCTCTGCTCTCACCAAAAAAGGAGCCTAATATAATCAGATTCTATTTTGATTAGCATAAGTATCATCTTTCAAGAGACAACACACACAAAACATATAAACTATTTATTGAACTCTCTTATGGAAACAAGAAGATCAAAGGAGCAATATATTACAAACCTCGTCCCTATACTGTTTGTCAATGCAACCTGCAAATTCCTGATGAAATTGCATCCGTTAGCAATAAGCCTTCATCATTTATTAAAACAAAGCCCTAGTTCACATCATATCCCGTGTATACTATCATCATTAAACCTAATCAAAACAAAAGCACATTATTGACTTCTTCCATTCCAATAACTTCAATGATCAAATAACGAAGTAGATTAATAACACCGACTATATGATCTAACTGAAGGTGAGAACGATAAACGACCTGCAAATGCGCGATAATCTAGAGGAAAAAAAGGCAGATGGCGAGGTCAGCGTTTTTTGCTTCATTCATCTAAACGATTACTTTTCCGACCTTCTCGAGAAGTTTGCAATTAGTGTTCTGTTCACTTCCGGTCATCTTCTCCGGTCCTTCGCCGCCGTCGATGGCTCCTCCGTGATCGGCAGCGCTTTCGCTTCCTGATGTTTCCGCACTGCACCATTAACCGTTAAAATCAACATATAACAGCAGAAATTAGCTTAACAGATCGAATACAGAAGATTATCGCACATAAACAGAAACTTACAGGGGAAGACGATCGATTACGCAGTGAACTTGTTTCAGCGAATGAGCAAACCCTAGGATAGATTAAGATTTAAGGTTGGATTAGACGAGTGTGGGATGGGATTGATTTAGTGCAAATGGTGCATGAAAGAAGTTACATATGATTAATGAGAGAGATTCGGTTTTATAATAAAATAAAATCAAATCAAATCTTTCAACGCGTTGTTTTCACGGGAATTTTACCCGACTGTTATAATAAATAACTTTGGGTAAAAGATTGATAAAATATGATTTACGCAATCTCTTTGTTTAGATATCGTATCTATCGTAATTATTGCAATGGTAGATTGCTAAAAATACTATTTGATTCGTAAGTGCTTGTGATTGAGGTTTGTAAGTTTGATGTTTTTTTTATTTGTTTAATTTGAGAAACAACATTAATCTTTTATAGGTAAAGAGTTGTTGAGAGAGGGTTGACTAAAACAAAATTACTGTTGGGTTATTATTGTTGTGGAAAATCTATAATATTCGCTATAAAACAAAATTAGATTTGTACACTATGTATTACATCAATTGAATAATTTAAAATTTTAAATGGTTAGTAACGAAATTGTATTAATTATAAAACAGTAATTTAGAACAAGATACTATTGAAATTATGTATACTTAATCATTATTAATAGTAAAATAATGATACCATTTTTTTATAATTGTTGTTTGCAAACACTTTTTATTGTGTTCAAAAAAATAAATAAACAATTGTTCAAAAACAAACCATTTGAAAAATGTCATTTTAAAAAAAAATTATTATAATTCCAACATTTAATTATATTGTCTTATAAAATTTCTATATTTTAAAACACCAATTTTGAAATATGTTGTATTTTTTAAAAAATGCTTGATGTTTTAGAAAAATTACTTGGTTTAAAAAAACTTATTTCTTTAGAAATTACATATATAAAAGACCTATTTCTTAATTTATTAATAAACTATATTTAATCTAAAAAAGTTTTATATAATATAATTAGTAGTTAACGTAATTATTTAATAGAAAAAGAAACGTAAAAATAGATATATAAGGTCTAAAATTATGTCAAATGTTCACCAAAAAACTTATTTTATTAAATAGATAGATTTTTGTTACAACATAGAATAAATCACTTATATAGATTAAAAAAACCATGTGTGGAGTTAAAAACTTGTACGACTTTATCTCAATTTAAATTATCATTGAAACACATTATGATAGTAGTGACAAATATCTCATTATTTTATTAAATGAAGGATTGTCTGGGATGGTAATTTTTAAATCGAAGCATCAACTAACTAGACCTTAATGAGGCTGAAACTACAACATTATGAGAAACCTGTGTCATAGATAATATAGTTGAAATTTTATTCCAAGTATAACCATATGCAAAAAGCCTCCAAAACCTTTTACCTGAAAAAATTTATTATTCTGACAATATAGTTTAATAAATATAGTTGAAATTTTTAAGAGAAACATGTGTCATAATTAATATAGTTGAAATTTTATTCCAAGCATAAACATATGCAAAAAGCCTCCAAAACCTTTTACCCGAAAAATTTTATAATTCTGGCAGTATAGTTTAGTAATAGCTGAAGATGGTCTCATTTTCTTCCCTAAATTCATTGATTTCTGATCATTTCTTTCAGGAAATGCTACAACTAAATGTATAAAGCAACTCGTCTTCAGGAAGTCATAGTTGAATCTGAATTATTTTCGTTGTCATTCAGATGAGTTGTTTACCAAATTTCTTTGAACATTTTATCCTGATTTTAATTTTGTAATCTCTTTGGGCTTGTGTAGTGTTGATAAATATTGATTAAGTAAAATGCAGGAACAATAACTTTTGTCTGAAGCATGAGATTTAGGATTTAGATTCATGAAACTGTCTAATTAAAACTAAACATAGCAAATAGAAACTAAAATAAACCCTAACTAGATTTTTTGCCCCGCGCGTTGCGCGGGGTCATTCGCCATGATGTCAAATATCAAAACGCAAATGTCAAACACAATGTAACGGTTACCATTCCAACGTAAAATCCTAAAACATGTAGAAAGACAAAACAAACCCGCCGCTACGACTCTCACTCCGTCGATAACCTTAACGACTAATTCGTCGTAATTCGTAAAAGTGATAAAATAACTTTATCGAGCCCAAAGAAATATAAGAAAAACAAAACAAAACACAAAATAAAAATAAAAAAAAAGTTACATAACTAAACTCTAGCAAGCCCAATTCATGTTTACAAAACATGTGTTTGAGCCGAAAAAAAATACAAAACCAAAAGAAAAAAAAAGAGAAAAAAAGTTGCTACCTGGACCTTAACCCAAACACATTAAATTGTAAATGATATCCTTACCACCGGAGCAAATATTAGTTAATAATTTATTGAAACAATAATATTAATCTATTGTCTTTTTTTACTTTTCCATTCCTCTATTTGTGTTTTAAAGTATAGTACCCTACGTTGCAGCGGGGACATAAACTCGTGAAAAAAAACGTTAAAACTTTGCCATGAACTAAGAGATGTGTTGATAGCATATGTAATTTTGTATATAAAACATTGAAAAGATATGTCGTTGATAACATTCAAAACTTTATATAAAAGAAACTAAAATCTCATAAACATGTGTGTTCGGGTGAGCCGTTAATAATACTCGAAAGTTTATATTGAGATCACTAAAAAAATTCACGTCCAAACATCAATAAAAATAAATGTCGTAATCTCAAACAACATAACTGTTAACAAATAGTTAACACGTGTTCAAATTTAGAGTTTATAAAAGTTATATTTTAAAGTTAACCTTAAATGAATTTCGAGGGTTTATATGTTAATGTTTCGATTACTTATACAGTTTAAAGCACGATGTCATTTTAAATTTAACTTACAATGAAACGTATACTAAAGAAGCAAGTCTCAAAGGTATATTCAAATATTTTTAAAACATTAAGTCTTAAAACTTAGAAGATAAAAAGTAGAAAAACTAAAATAACTAAAAAATTATAAATGTTTCAAAAAAAAATACATATTCATAAGTATAGGATACAAAATGTACACATGTCTAAACTTGAAGGGCTATAATAAAAAATACCAATTCATACTATATAGTAGAAGACAAAAGAGCCTAAAAGACAAAAAAATATTATGCATAAGAAGTTGTACCATATGCTTGAATGCTTTGCTCTATGGATTTTAAAGTATATATAATATAATATGCTGGACCAAATCTTCACATAAAGTCCATAAGGGGAAAAGCCACATAATTTTAAGCCCACAAAAAAATCCAAACCCAACTACACTAGGGAATTAAAGCCCACAAAAAAATTGTTATCAAGATGGGCTAACCTCATACTTTGCCCAAAGCCCATCGTAAAATCACAACGAAAAGTAAGCCCACGAAGGTGCAACCAAATTTCATATGGATCACAACCTTTTCTAAATAAAAAGGGCCATTGTCTAATACAATTTCATAGGGAAAGAATTTAAGCCCAATAATGTTAAACTTCCAATTGATGCCACCGGATGTCCGGACGTGATGAAATTCTTCGAGATGTTATCTGACAGGAATAAGAAATTTTAACCCAAAAAACACGAATTTGATGCGCCCAGATTTTCCCATTATCGTAGTAAAAATATCCTGTAACATCATGAAACAAAATTCAAAATGACAAACTTCAGATCTCAAACATAAAGTTTTTTAAAGTTTGACTCTAGAGGGTTACTTCTAACAAACTATACAGACTGATTATGTAATTCACTATAAAACTTCTAAATTGTTTTGAAAGGTAATTTATCAAAAATTGTAAAAAAGGTTATTTGTTGGTTGAGCAGATCATATGTTGTCGCTAAAACTAGGCAACTAAACACGTAACTAAACGGTTTATATTTTCCAACTAAAATAGTGTTCGATTTAATTTCCTGCATATTCACTAAAATATAGGGAAGTGCAGCCCACAAATACTAGCCCCCATCATGTCTCTAAGTGTATTCTCAACTAGACCACATACTTAATTGAGTATCTGCAAAATCCTCACCATATAAGATACTTTTAAAACTTTAAAAACTATGGAGTTGTAACTCTATTAAAATGAAGTAAACGCACATGCATACACCACACATATATGGTTTTAAACTAGCTTTATACTTGTTCAATTACCAAATATCTTAATGTCATAATAACATACCAGATATATTTCTTTAAAACTTTAAACGGAAACATTATTTGAAACTCAATTATGTGAATAACTTCACGAGCAAGCTAGTTTTTATACAAGTCGGGATGGAGCTCAAATATTGTGCTTTGAGAGTTCTCGAGGCGAGTCAAGCGAAATTCAATTAATTTTGAGCTTAAATCCAAGTTCTAGAAATTCATTTAATTTTTTGCTTTAAGTTCCTGTTAAAGTTTGTTATACTTTAAAAGTGAACCAATATTTTAGTTTTATAAGAACTTGGATTCTTTCTAAAAAGTGGTTTCAGCTAGTTAAATAGAACCTTTATAAAAACAGTACTTAAATGATCATTGTGTTATTTTATCTAGTGTAAACCTGTAAATCTATAAAAAAAAATAATAAATTTAAAGTCAAAGTAAATTACGTAAACTAAGAAGAAGTACTGATATTTTACAAACTAACTAATAATTCTCCCGTTGCGCATTGCGACGAAGTGTACGTGACATGGTAGATTATACAATCGACCCAACTCATTTTCGAATTATTACGTCTATAACTCTATTATACCTATATTATACAAGACAACTCGTCTCCGAACGAAGTTTACATCGAAACGTAAAACAACTCGAAACGTACATAAAAATTCTGATTTTAAGAAATTAATTTAAATGTAAGGCCCATGTGTTGCGGGTGAAGTAGTACGATTTTAGTTAGTTTCTAACAAAATGACCAAAATGCCATTGGCCTGAAATTATTATTTTTAGTAACCTCAGGGATCAAAAATGTAATTTATTCTATCATAGAAAAAAACACACACACACACCCACACCCTGCGCCCGCGCACACGCAAACGCACACATACAAATATATATATATATATATATATATATATATATATATATATATATATATATATATATATATATATATATATATATATATATATATATATATACATACATACACACACATATATATATATATAGGATTGGGATCTTATAAGAACCCTTCATAATTGGAAGAACCTTTTAACCCTCTTATGAGCCTTTGATTTATTATAAAAAATTCTGGATACCATATCAAAGGTCAAGATCTGATCAAGGGTATTTAGGTAATTTACATCTTTTTTGCTTTTGTACTTTTTGTCAGCTTTTGTACTTTTTATCAACCTTTCTTTTAAATCATAGTCTCTATCTTTTTTTTCTATTCAAAATCAAGATCTGATGGACTCTTCCACCACCACCAATGATTCTAAGTCCCACCACCGCCACCACGATACCACCTCCCTCCGGTATCCTCTACTTCCACCACCGTCACACTCAACCACCCTTTGCTGGTCACCGTTTGTACGACACTCACGTCGTTCCAGATCTTGGTTTATCTACCATAAGTAGGTTCACATTATAGTCCGGATCTGGGTACTTCAACCACCGCCATCTCCACCGCCCTCTTTGCCGCCACCGCCACCACCACCGTCACCACCACCCTTCGCCCCCTAATTTACACCTTGAGGTCCCTCCAAGTCCGCATCATCTGCAACACCAGCGACAAGACCCTCAACGTCGAAGTTGTTCGACTCGCACCTCACCCTTTGCGGTCCCCGTGCCCAAAAGGGTTTCGTCGAAGAAGACGACACAAGAAGGTGGAATTGAGTTGGAATCTCAGGGTTTTTCGGAGGTCTAGTGGTGCTAAGGTGTGTTCTTTTTGTTGATTGTTGTTGTGATTTTGATTTGAATGTTGGGGATTATGTTTGGTAGAAGACACATAAGAGAAAATGTTATTTTTTTCTTTAGTTACAGTGGTTTACATTTGTTTACATTACAGATTGGTTTACATCATATATATGTATGTTCTTGTATTATATTATGTTAATCTTGATGTCCTTACACTTATTTATATTAACGTCATAGCAAGTTGCATCAATTTACAATTGTTTTACAGATTGATTTATATTGGTTAATATTGGTTTACATCAATTTACATTGATTTACATTGGTTTAATATTGGTTAATATTGGGTTTTTCGTTGTGTAATTTGATGTTTCATTACAATTTTGATAAATGTTGCATTAGTATAACATTAAGACCAGATGTAACTAAATACATGTGATATTTCTTTAATATTTATGGTGTAGCACATTAATAAATTAAAGTAGATATTTGTTCTTTTTTAAATATTTTTGCTGGTTTTTATATATGTTTTTCTGATATAAAACATTATAAAGAGTTACAATATGATGTAATTCATCACATGTATTTCGTTTAGGAGGTACTTGTTGGATTTTATATATGTTTGTTACATTGATTTATATGTTTTTCTGATGTATTTTTGTAAATTAAAAAAGTTGCAATTCAATGTTTTAAAGTAGGTATTTGTTGGATTTTATATATGTTTGTTGGTTTGTATATATGTTTTTTGATGTAAAACATTGTAAAAAGTTAAAATATAATGTAATTTACTGAATGTATTTCGTTACGGTGGTGGAGTTACATTGTTTAATATCGTTCGTTTGTTAAGTTGTTGACTGTTATTCATATGATGTAATTAACTGTTCTTCAATGTAATTCACTGTATTATGTATGATTTTATGTTTAACTCAAGGTTTTTTGGTGTTAACACATTATGTTTCTTTAATGTAATTCATAGTAAAAACTTATAATATGATGTAATTCGATGTAATATGTAACGTTCGAAAAATTTTTAAAAAAAATTTCGAGACTATATTAGAATTAAAGAGAATAACAAGACGAGTTTAATGGTGTAATTTTTATAAAAAAATAACAATGTATAAAAAAGTTATGAAGGTTATAAAAACAAAGGGGGTAAAATTTTTAAATAGAAATAAAAAAGAACTAGGGAGGAAATAGAGGGGCATGTGTCATTTTATTGTTAAAAGCTAATTTCAAATAAGGATAAAATGACTATTTTACCCTTTAGTACTAAAAAAAGAATTAGAAGATCTAGTCCACTAATTTTTTGATCAATGGTTGGTATAAGGTTAAAGGGTTCTCACAAAAAGAATGAGTTCTCATTTGAATCACATCCTATATATATATATATATATATATATATATATATATATATATATAGGGTTTGGTTCTATTAAGAACTCATACTAATTGCAAGAACCCTTTAACTAGATTCTAGTGGTTGATTATAATCAAATGCACAAGATGATGCCAAGTGTCTCATCCTATATTTTAAATTGAAAGGGTATTTTGGACATTTGCTTATAATATAAAAAATTCAGATTTAACATTGTTGTGACACTTGTCACTACCTGTATTTTCTTTTTATTTTTAAAAGTTTACCCCCTTCTTTTTATAACTTTCATATCTTTTTTATACATTATTATTATTTTATAAAAATTTTATCATTAAACTCGTTATATTTTTCTCTTTATTTCTCATATAGTCTTGGGGTGGAAATTTAAAAGTTTAATTTTTTACAACAGTGTAATTAATAGTTTCTTTGGTGTAGAGTGGATATGAACTAATGTAATTAATTTTCTTTTTTAAACCCCCACCTCAAAAATAAAACTTTAACAATATCATTTGTTATAACAATGATGTATAAGAAGTCTTATATTATTGTCATAATGCAATAGATGCCATTACATAATGTAACATTTACATTATACTAATGTAACATGTTACTTTTGCCAAAAAGGACTATTCAAAATTACTATAACATGATGTAATACACTAATGTATTAATGTGTTACTCCAAAAAAATCAAAGAAATAATATAATACAAATCAAAATATCATTACACTACAATTTTCTATTTAAATTCAATAATGATGTAAGAAAAAAACAATTACACTACTACAACACAAGGGGAAAATTGACGCACCACTATGGTTATACTAATGTACTAATGTAAAATGGAGTAATTTATTGATGTAACTAAGTGTTACGTTAATGTAAACAACCATAACACTAATGTAAGAAATTGTAACGTAAAAGGATTGAGCAGATACTATCCATCCCACTAACTTGATTTAAAAATGTTAAATTATAGGACTACCCATTTTGATAATTTATTAATTATAAATCTAATAATATGTATAAAATATAATAATTTATTAATTATACTTTGGTTTTAAAGCTCTATAACTATTCTATACATTGTTAATTTTTTATAAAAATTACACCATTAAACTCGTCTTATTTTTCTATTTAGTTATAATATAGTCTTGAAATTTATTAATTTTTTTTATCTAAATGTTACATATTACAGTGAATTACATCATATTCATATGCAAAATCGTAGTATTTACAATTAATTAAAGCATATTAAAATTTCTTACGATGACTTAAATCCGAAAAAACATATATAACAACTAACATATTAACTCCTACTACAAACAATGAATTACATCATGTTCATATCAATGTAAACCTTAATACTTACAACAAATTACATCATATTGTAATTCCTTACAGTGAATTACATCAAAAAAACATGTTGTATTAACCACAAAAAACCCTGAAATAACACAAAACAATACATAATACCGTTAATTACATTGAATAACAGTGAATTACATCATATTATAACATGTCATTTGAATACAAATATTAATGCTTACAACTAATTAGTTTGGGGAAGAAAGGCTTGAATCTCAAATCCTTATAATGTTCCTATAATTTTTTTTATCTAAATGTTACATATTACAGTGAATTACATCATATTCATATGCAAAATCGTAGTATTTACAATTAATTACAGCATATTAAAATTTCTTACGATGACTTAAATACGAAAAAACATATATAACAACTAACATATTAACTCCTACTACAAACAATGAATTACATCATGTCCATATCAATGTAAACCTTAATACTTACAACAAATTACATCATATTGTAATTCCTTACAGTGAATTACATCAAAAAAACATGTTGTATTAACCAAAAAAACGCTGAAATAACACAAAACAATACATAATACCGTTAATTACATTGAATAACAGTGAATTACATCATATTATAACACGTCATTTGAATACAAATATTAATGCTTACAACTAATTAGTTTGGGGAAGAAAGGCTTGAATCTCAAATCCTTATAATGTTCCTATAATATGATTGAATAAACAAAAGAAAAAAAAAAGAATATTTTATCAATTTCAGTAACATAATATCAAATTTTAAATGCAACGAACTAAAAATGAATTGAACTAAAAAAATACATCGATTTAGTTACCTAATTTTTCTCTAAACACTAGCTTATAGAAAGATTTTGTGTTGTTTTAAAGTTAGAATTATTCAATTTTGCTCATGAAATCAAATGAAAATCTAAAAAAACAAAATAAACCTTATTCATCATCATTGCTGTAGTCTTTCTTTTGACAACCTTCACTCTACAGTTGTCTAAAAAATTAAAAACAATTTAAGTTGATTTAACAATCTGCAAAAATGGTTTTTTCACGTTTTTATAAGAATGTGCACCCTAAAAGTTTATATATTTTCTAACAAAAAGAAAGTAATTTTTTATTTCTCATAATTTGAGATACAAGTTCCATCGTCAAATCATTTTATTTTTCAAATGTCAAAGTTAATCCATAATAGGCTATACTTTTTAACAAAAAATAAAGATATTTTAGGGAAAAAATGAAAATAGTGTAATTTAACAAAAATTTAAGATATTTTATAAAAATGAAAGATATTCGGGTTTGTGTTTTGAGAGAGAGACTTACTTTTGATGGAAAACCCACTTCTAGGTTTTCTTGTTTCCTTCATTTTTAACAAAAACCAGCTTCTTCTTTTGAGAGAAACCCCATTTCTGGTTGATAAACCCACGGCTGTAGTGGTGTGCTCGTGGTGGTGGAAGAGAGGTTCTACTAGATGTAATGGTTGTGAGCACGTGCTATCGGTGGAGGTCGACTAGTGGTGATGGTGTGGAGGTCAACCGATGATGGTGGAAAGGAGTTGCGGTGGTGGCGGTGGCGGTGGTTTGCTTGTGGCAGTTGGTAAAAAAATGCAGATCGGATTGCTTTATCATCAATAAAAATCGAAAGAACATACCTTCTATAGTTTGGATGAGCAAAATTTGAAGATCTGAGAAACAATGTAGAACAAGAAGAGAAAGAAGAAAATGAAAAATGAAGAGAGAAAATTGTAGATCTAGAAAGATCAAATTTGTAAGAAAGAGAAAAAAATGTACTTTCTAGACATGTTATCTGACAATTAAAGTAAAAAGGACAACATCAAAATTACCTATTTACCCCTCAATTCATTTAAACCATTGATTTGAAACATGTAATATTTAAATAATAAATCAATGGCTAGTGTAGAGTTATTGGGTTCTCACAATTTTGAAGGGTTCTCATATGAGCTTAACCCTATATATATATATATAAGATTTTCATTTTTATTATTTAAAGTTTTTAAAAATATTTTTTTAAATCGTTTGAATTTTAAACTGATAATGTAATTCCTAAAAAACGCTACGCTTTCTAAATGTTGTTAAACCACCTGGCTTTCTAAACATCATTTTATAAATAATCGGGTTTTAAAAATGTTTTTTTAAAAGGTTGATCTTTTAAACAATTTTTAAAATAATTCATCCTCAAACAATTCGGCTTTAAAATCTTTTGGCTTTTTAAACTTATTTTTTTTAATCGGTCGACTTTTTAAACTTATTTTTTTAATCGTTCGTCTTACTTAAATATATTCTAAAATTTTTACGTTTTCAAATGTTTTAATTAGATGGCTTTTTTAATTGTTCAAGTAACTAAACTCCTTTCTAAATTTGTTTGCCTAATTAAACTTCTTTTTTAAATCGATTGGTTATTCAAACGTAAAGAACGACTTTAAAAAGTTTAAATAAACTAAACACAAGTAATTCTAATATGGTAGAAGTCCTAACTGTAATAATCAAAACCAAATTACTTTCAAGTCAACTTGAAAGAATACGATAAAAATCATAAAAAATATATGTTTTAATAAAATGAATGGTTTAAAAATGAACGGTAAGAGCATTCACAGTCCATTCCTTATCTTTATCCATATAATTACACTAAAAATCACTACTTCTTCTCTCTCCTTTCAATTAAATAATATATTTTTATACCTTTTTCATTACCTTTTCTCTCTCCTTCACTCACAACCACTTTCAAAAATATTAAAATATTTATAAGGATTGTACAGTGATTCTTCAAATATACCAATCCACAATAACATTTTCTCTCTCCTTCACTCACAACCACTCAAAATCATTCCATATAATATACCAAACACACTCACATAAATATAAGACATGGGTTGTGAATGCTCTAAAAAGACATTCAAACCATGTTTTTAATGAATGATTGTTTGAAACACTTAGTTAACAATTGAACTGAAATAACAAACCATGTTTTTAATCATGTGTATTTTTCTGATTATGTGCATATATATGAAAAATACAGAAAAAAATCATAAAAATAACTATTTACATAAATGACACAAAAAGGGACAACGAAAGAGGACATCCTTATTGGGGATTTCATCAAGAATTCCAAATGGATCGGGAGGGTGGTTTCCATTCTCTAACACACATAATATCTTTATACAATAATTATTATTGTTTTTAAAAAAGTTGCCTGAAAGTGATCATAGTATTAAGAGAACGAGCATGACTGAAGAACAGATGACATAGTATATTTATGAGCTTTTGAAACCAATGCATTACGTGGAACAATTTTTCATAACTGTTGGATGTTAGAGTAAAAACATAAAAATTATTGGTTTAACAAACTTTGCTGTGAGAATAAATATCCATAGAATGATAAGAAATTTTTGTTTATATGTAAAGAGATCATGTCATTACCATTTAGAGGTTTCCATTTCATGTATTCATACCCTCAAAACTAATGGGTGAGCATTTCATGAGTCACCGGGCCCTTCAGCCAGCGTCAATTGTTTGTTTACAATTGATTATCGGCTCTCATATACTGACATTTGATTGATCTTCTTTGATTGTAGAGATTATATAGTGTAATTATTTTTCTTCGCAATTAAAACATTTAAAGAATATATATAAAGAACCACCGAATAGAATCTACTACTCTATTTACATTTTAGACTAAACAGTAAACACCTCTTCTTTCTATTTTGCTTTTCTAACAAAGATGTGGGTGTGGATAATACTAACGGTACATAACTAACAGTTATTCGTCTCGTTCTGCAACTTTCATATTTAACTAACGCCGTTAAATCATTTTCAAACGACCATACAACCCGACGAAAAGCCAGCAGTCGTGTAAGGTGATAACGGAGGTACCTCGAATATACCCGTTCCGTTACCGTCACCACAGTCCCAAACCGCCGTCCAGCACGACGGGGTTAACGGCCCCAAGGCGGCGTCAGTCGCATTACCACCGTCGAACACCGTCGTCTCCGCTTCAACTTTCCTTTCTTTCCGAGCTTCTCTCTCTTCCACGTCAGCCTCTCCGGCAATCCTTTTCCGGTGGTTACTCTTCACCACCGGCGGCATCTCCGCCGCATCGTTTAAACTTCCGACTTCCAACGGGAAGTTCAGTATCGCTTTACTCCGGCGGAGCTTGAACGCCGCCCTGTCGTACGCCCTCGCCGCCTCCACGGCGGTGTCGAACGTCCCGAGCCAAACCCTAGTTCCTTTCTTGTTGGGATCACGGATCTCCGCCGCGAACTTCCCCCACGGCCGTCGTCGGACTCCTCTGTAATGTCTATTTTCACCTCCCTCCGCCACCGCCGCCGTCGATTTTTCCACCACCGCCGGAGGAAACGGAATCGAAATGTTTAGAGACGGTTTCCGTTCGTTAAAACTAGCACCACTCTGTTTCCATGAATTTGAGCTGACAATTGGTTCAGGTGTTACGTTTGATTCAAATTGTTCATCAAAAACAGATGATGATGATGATGATGATGACGATGAAGGTGAATTGGTAGATGAAATTTGGGGGAAAACATGATCAGATTGGTGGGTGATGTTGGGATCATTATCGGAGAGAAGAGAGTAGGTTTGGAGGAAGGAGAGATTATCGAAAAAGAAGTCAATATCTGAAGATGCATCAAGTGACGCCATTGGAATTCAAATGAAGAAATCAAAGAGATGAATTATTGAGTGAAGAAATCAAAGAGATGAATTATTACATGAAAGGAATCTTTGAGTGGAAAAGATGGAGTGAAGGGAGTGATATATATAATGAAAGAATGGATAGAGTTTGAGAAGAAAGTGATGATAGAGGACATACAGAGGGTGGTTCCATGATGGTGAGAGGAAGCATCGGAGACGATGACCAAAGGCAAAATGCATAATTTTAATTTATTTTTAGAGTAAATTACATGGACAGGCCCTGGGGTTTAGACATATTTCAGGTTTAGTCCATGCTTTAAAACAATTACAAATACGTGCCTAAACTATACAAACAGTGCACACCGACGGTTATTAACAGTGGTTAAGTTTCTTTGTTAAATCCATGTGAAATATCCAACATACCCCTCTTATAACAATTAAATACAAAAAAAACTCTTCTTATTCTAATTACTATACGATAAATAAACAAATATCTTCAAAACCAACGCCCCCTCCCCATCTCTAGTCGACTACATCAACCGCTACCTTCTTTTCCGACGACAGTCGACTGGACAATTCCCCCCCCCCCCCTCCGGTGACCCTATTTACGCATCTACCTCAACCCCTCACTTTTGTTGTTAACCAACATGAATCAATCTTGCAATGTTTAGGATATCAAAATCAGAAGTAAAGATCTTCCCTTGAAATGGCACATCGTAATCCATATCCAGATCTTATACGATGGTGAGCAACAGAGATCTGGTTCTACCAGATCTCCGCGGTGATGGCGACGTTGATGAATTCATCGAACCAAATCAAAATCCATATTCAGTTCTTATAATGATGAATTGATAAATGATGAGGAAGATGATGAACTTAAACATGCCTTTTGCCACCACCGTTAGTTATTTAACTTGTTATTTTATCTTTTATTTATATATGAGAGTATTTTTGTTATTTTTAAACACTTAACAAATAAATTTAACTTTTGTTAGTATCAGAAACCGTCAACATGCATTCTTTGCATAGTTTAGGCTTGTATTTTCAATTTTCTAAAGCAAAGACTAATTTGTAAAATTCAGGCACTTTCAGTCTAATTTACTAAAATTACTCTTTGTTTATTTTATTTTATTTTATTTGCAGATTCACTTTTACATTACAGGTCCTTAAGCTAAGTAATTATTATTACTTTAGCCCTGTGATTTATTTTTCAACTATTATGGTCCATGGCAAATTGGCAACACTAAGGTGCTGTTTGTTTCTGAAGAGGTAAAACATCTGCAGTCTGCAGACCACATCTGCAGACATCTGTAGGAGAAGAGATGGACCAAACCTCTGCAGTCTGTATTAAGAAGACTGTTTGTTTTGTAACGTCTGAACACTGCTGAAATAAACTGAAATTAATAAAAAGTTAAAATAAACAGAAATTTAAATAAACTGTCACAATAAACTGAAATTAAAATAAATTGTTAAAAGAGTTATACAATGCTGAATTAATATAAATTAAACCACAACAACATTTTTTAGCTCATTCATTTCATATTATTTCCGAATGACACATTCATTAACTGCTCAGCAATTTCATCTCGTAACTGAGTCATGTATTCCCGATCTGATGCAGTACCAAGTCCTTCAACCTCATCTTCATCAGCATCAACGTTCGCATGTCTATTTCCTAGCGACATATCGGGTTGATCATATAGTGTAAAGAAATCATCGCATGTCTATTTCCTAGCGTCATATCGGGTTGTCATATGCGTGTTTCAATTGTTTTTGAGTCATATCTATGCCGAACTTTTCCTTAAGAGCTTTTGCTACCTTACTCCATAAGTCTTTATACAAGCTTAAACCTCTTTTACCCACACTATTTACCTCGTCAATGCTAACCTCTAATAAGTATTTTAATTGCTCAGTCGTCCATTGATGTTTATCTTCCATGTCTATTAACCAATAAACAAGCAAATTCAATCTCAACATCATCAACAAGATCAACAACATCATCAACAAGATCAAACAACATCATAAGTTTGTTCATCAACAACATCACCTCTGCATGTTCAATCTCAACTAGTTCAAACAAGATCATTATCATCTCAACTAGTTCATGGGTAACATCATCAACAAGATCAAACAACATCATCAAGTTTGTTCATCAACAACATCAGCTTTATTCAAGTTTGTTCTTATGCTCAGCTTTAGTTCAAACAAGATCATCATCATCTCAACTCTTCTCCAATTTCATCATCATCAACAACATCATCAACAGAAATCAAACAAGTTCAAACATCGAGCAGATTTGAAACGGGTCTAAGAGGCACCCAATCATCATCATCAACAACATCATCAACAGAAATCAAACAAGTTCAAACAAGTTCAAACAACATCATCAACAACATCATGAACATCAAAAACATCATCAACAGAAATCAAACAAGTTCAAACAACATCATCATCATCAACAACATCGAGCAGATTTGAAACAAGTTCAAGAAATCAGCAACAAGATCAAAAATTTACCTCAAGATTTGAACTCTAATCGAGCAGGACGGCGAGGGCGCGACGGTGAAACCTAATCGAGCAGAAGGGGGAGTGGCGACGGGGGGAGTGGCGACGGGGGGAGTGGCGACGGGGGGAGTGGCGACGGGGGGAGTGGCGAGGGGGGGAGTGGCGAGGGGGGAGTGGCGAGGGGGTAGTGGCGACGGGGGAGTGGCGACGGTGGAGTGGCGACGATGGGGAGTGGCGACGGGGGGAGGCGACGGGGGGAGGCGACGGGAGCAGACCGAATGTGGGGTGTGGGTATGTGAAGTTGTATGAAACGAGTTGGGGGTTTAGGGTTGATATGTGAAGAAGAGGTGAGAATACCTCTGAAGACTTTAGTCCACCTCTTCTTGGAGAAGAGGTCACGCAGACCTTTTTTAGTGAAACATCTTCAGAAAAACAAACAGTCTGCGGACCAGAAACATCTGCCCGCCTCTTTTTGGCGCAGACAAAAGATCTTCAGAAGCACTTTTTCAGAAAAACAAACACTACCTAACTTTATTTGTATTAGATAAAATTATCACAATATCAACTAAACATAAAATTAGCTACGCTGGTGAAAATAACTCAAAGTATGTGAAACTATGCAAGTGCTTAGAAGGCTTAGACCATTCAAATTTAGATAATTAACTTGTTATGTGATTTTAATTCTATGTATTATGCTAAGATCATTCACAAAATGACGTTTTTATGGTGTTATGAGAAGAAAGAGAGAGTAAAATTTCTCTATTTTAATTTTCTATATGATACGGGTTTCGCATAGAAGGCGGGAACACCGCTCACATCTTTGTGGCACCATAAAAACTTGATTTTTGTGGGGTAGTAGAAGCCGATCATGACCCCGAACAACAACTCCCTACTCCATATTAGTATTGTTATTGTTATTAAATCAATATTGTTAATTATTTGAATAATTAGAAATTGATTTAGAGAGAGATGGAGTCCTCCATTCTAAAGAGTAAACTAAACAAGTGTAAAAATCAAATGTGACCGACATGTAATATATATAGAAAGCGTTAGAGTTGTAGAGATGTAAAAGAAAACTATCTCCTTCCTTAATGTTTTCAAGTTATACATTTTAGTAAGTGATGCTATGGATTTATGTCCAAATATGTAAGAAGTATATAGTTGAAGCATAAAATAATAACTCTGTATGTGGTGGGGTGGGGTGGGGTGGTCAATAAAAAGGGTTATTGCTGGTGAATGGTGATGACTTATTGATTTATATATATCACTGTCCTCTTTTATTTCAACCACTTTTGTCTTCCTTCTTAGATCCTTCCTTATGTGGAGATTATAGAAAAAAGTAATACATTTTTAGACGTTTAATTTTTTACTTAGGTTGGATTTGATTTTTAATTAATTGTTTTCATCCTGAATAAATCATCTCCGCTTTTTTAAACTCATATATGAACTTATCTAATTTGAAAAACTTACCGATTGATGTAATATCATCTGGTCAAGTAAATTACAAATACAAGTTTCATGGAAATCAAAATGTTATATTTTCACTAATACTATAAAATCTATACTTTTAATGTTTTCAATAAAAAGTTTAGATACTAAAAAGTGAAACAACTAGCTAGTTATGCCACAACTTTTCATAAATAAAAAGGTTAAGTATTATAACAAGTTAACAACCCAACACAATTTCATACTTGACAAACATGAAAAAGTCAATAAACATAATTTTAATAACTTTAAAGTATATTTTTTTAGATAACTGCATACTTGCATTTGTTGTTTTAACTGCATAATCTATCTCTCACTATCTTTAAAACACTATGAATGATTGTTTATGTTTATATTGTCGAGTAAAGAACAACAAATCTAATAACTTGAATCTATCAATATAAAATGATATATTTGGTCACTAATATAACATCTAAAGAAAATAAATCATAAACACAAGAATATAACCAAAAAAAAAACCTTAGTATAAAATCTATAAAAGTAAAAATAAAACAAATATAAAAGGAAGGAGATGATTAGAGACCGGAGGAGATTTTGGTCTCACCAAACTTTAAAGTATTATAATAAAAAAGATGGCATGATATACTGTAATAAAAATAATAATGATTTGTCACAAACTCACGATAGGTGAGCTCCTCAGCAACCAAGTTATTATTATATTGAAACCACCATATCGTATGAGTAACCGCTGATGTCCTTTCTGTTATTACATTAGTTATTTTATATTATATATTTATTATATAGTTATTTAATTACCATGAGATTGCATATTTAATTAAAATTCTACATTTGAATCAATTCTATTTGGATTATTTGTTGTTTTTATCATTGTTATTATTAAGATTATTACAAACCCATGACCTATTGGTTTAATGACATATTATTAGAAAAATAAGCCCAATGTAACATTTTAAAAATAACATTTCAAAAAAGATGTCATTGTCTAGGAAAAGTGTTACATTAAAGGTTTTATTGTTTTAGATATAAGGCAATGATGCAACCTTAGATAAAAATATTACTACAGGAATAAATACAACATTTTCAAGGTATAATGAATTTATTGCAAGGTTTAATACAACACATTATCAATGATAGTGAGCTTTTAAGAACCAAAACATATAGCATTACTTAATTGGTATGATGGATCAAACGTTATAAAAGAGCTTGAGAGGATGGTCTTGCGAAAAAGGATCCTTGCTAGAGAAGATTATTAGAAAAGGATGATTGAATATTTACTTTTTTTATAAGAAGTCATTTACATTAAACTGTCATAAAATAAAGTTATATAGATTAAAATGATAAATATAAGAGTTAATTACATATAATGATAGATCACCATTGAATTCATCAACCCATGACAACAAAAGAAGAAAACTTACATGTTAATCGGATCTTCTAACGTCGAATAGCATAATAAAAACTAACGAACCCCTATATAGCTATGCAATTGATATTAGAATTTACGGGTTGGAATGTGGTCGTATTTAAAATTTGTTTTGGTGACATATACCATACAAATAAAGAAATGGTTAGATGCATATGGTCAAAGTTGAAGACCACTCCAGCCTTCCATGTTCAAAAGTTTGACGTTTGACTTTTCTCTAACTTCCATTTCCATTATTTTATAATTTTATAATATATCTAATAATGATAAGATTTCGTCTTTTCTGCTCCATACTTGTTTATTCAGCACCCGTTCCTTCAGATGGTTATCACTTATCAAGATGTCTTTCATAATAAAAAAAGTGATTTGTAATATTTAAATAACTATACGTTACGTATTGTTTTAAGACAAACAACAAGTCGATCTATTTCATGGTTTGTAAAGTGATCCTTAGAAAAATATATCATTCTTCTAAGTTCTTTTCACATATAAAAAAACCGAAACGTCTACACCTGTGAGATCATTATCTCATTTAACATTTGTATTATAAAGGTGATAATATTAAAAATGTTATGTTATATATTAACATGTCAAATTAGTCGTAAGTCATGAAGGTGTAATTAAAACTTAAAATGACTATGACATCCGCTACAAATTACCATAGTAATAAAATGTAGCTTTTAATTATGGAAATATGTTAAAGTATATGAATTTCAAAAAAGTAGCAACAGCCATTTATGAATTTCAATAAAGTAGCAACAACCATTTTCCCGGCCTTTTAGTGTGAAGGTAAACAAATTCAAGAGTTAGTATGCTATTCTTAATAACTGAAAAGGAAATTTTGAAAAAAAATAGGTAAAAGGTACAAAAGGTGTAATTCATTTTCTTCAACTTTGTCAATAAGAAAAGTCTTTCGTAAGCGTACATTCTTCCATAGAAACGGTCGGCATTCATGTATTTAACAAGGTAGTGATCATATCCGGGTTACATAAAAGTATGTATTTTTGACGTGACATAAAATCCTAAAATGAAATTTATGGGTTTAGATTCACTCTAAATGACTTGGAATAAACTTTAGATCAAACCTGCAAACAAATTTAATTACAAATTGTGTGCAAACAAATTTAATTACAAATTGTGTGCAAACAAATTTAATTACAAATTGTGTTTAGGTCAACTCACGAGGTTCAAAGGTTTACATGTTTTACTCGTTTAATTTTTAATAACAAACAAACAAACAAACATACCCAGTAAGTCCCACTCAAGAGCAGGGTCTGGGAGGGGTAGGTAGCGGCGAGTCTTTCCTCTATCTTGTGAGATAGAGAGACTGCTTCCGAAGTGACCCCCGACTCGTTTAATTTTTAATATTTTTCAAAAAAGATATAATATATCAAAACAAAAACTAATTGAGTATTTATGTTGAAACAAAATGTTTACCAGATTTTGTAGCCTACACATAATTACTTTATATGCATTTGTATACTTTGTTTGGGTTAAATTGATCATATTCATGTTAATATATAATTTTGAGTATCGTGATTGAGGTTATTTGTATGACATGAATTTTAAGTTAGTGTTAAGTTTGAATAATCATGATCATGAACCATTTATGTACCCAAGTTCAATCCCCAAGTTCAATCAAGGTTTTTCATTTAGATATAAAAGCTATGAAAACAACAATACAAACATTTTAATTTTTTTAATATGACATGACATAAGACAAATTGTATGTTCTCTGTATGTAGACCAAAGGTTAGAAGTCTTAGCAATAATTTTTGAAAGCATGCCAAACATTTGTTGTTTTGCACATATAAGTAGTTAATGCATGTTTTTTAAGCATCCAAACATCAATTCTTATTTTCTGAATTTTTTGATTTTGAATTTTTCAAAGTTATATAATGTAGTTGTATAGTGACGAAATAGTGACACCGATGGTTCGTAAACATTAGAACCGAACTAAAATTAATTCAATTATTTGCGTTTCTCTAAAACATCCTTATTTATAACATGATTATAGATTTTTATTATGTAATTCCAATGACAAGTTATTAAACAAATATGCCTAATTGTTGTACTAATACATTCATGAAACTAATATATCCGGGTTTTAGAAACTCATTATCTTTTTATAGAACGGTAAACACACATCCTCATCTAATTTTGCTTCTAAATTTACATCACTATCCTTTAAAAGACTCAACGTTTGCACAAGCCCCTTGATTAGAAACTTATTATCTAATTAGGTTCTCTAATCTCTCAAGTCTTTAAGTATTGTTTATAGAAAGAAAAGGTTATGTTATAATAGATTGTTTTTATAAAATATTATATATAAAATAAAATATTATTAAGGAAACAACTAAATAAACAAAAAATATTCAAAAACCAACCCATTGTGCTTAGATTCTCATCAGGAAGTTGCGTTTTCATATAAATCTTCTTGCCTTTGTTAGTTTGTTTTCTAAAATAGACAAATTTTGGCGCATGCAATGTATTCCACCATGTTTTTATTTTCAAAATCAAATATTCAATCATCAAAATTCGTAGTTCAAAACTCAAAATCTTTTAAAATGTGGAATATAGTTTATTTTTTGTCCGCTTGTGCGATTCGAAATAAAATATTTAGATCGGTTTCGAGTTTCAAAAATGCATGCATTTTTATATTTGATTCAAGTACTTGATTTGCATTTGATATTCAAAAGGAATATAAATTTTAAAAACTATTCCACAGTTCAGTATTATGATCGACTATATGTCTATATATACTCTAATTATCAAGTTGTATGTGTAACATCGCGTATTTCCGTAAATATATATATATATACATATATATACACATATATATATTAATTATTGTTAGAATATAATAATAATGATAATAATAGTAATAATAACTATAATACTAATAATAATAATAATAGTAATAATAAAAATAATAACAATAAAAATGATAATAATAATCCAGGGGGGGGTATGGTAATTTTTGAAACTTAAAAACTAAACTTTCGGAATTGAATAAATAAGCATCCAAACCACAGGGACCATTCCTGTAATTTTTGGAAACAACCCAACCCCACCCCCATCTCCCTCGCTGTATTCCCGTGTTTTTCCTTTCACCATTGTCGGCCAGAATTGATCCATTAACGCGCACTTTGGCTTTCAATACTCAAAAGAAATCACGCACTAACAAACCTTGATTCGTTTATAATCCTTCTCTAAATTCAATTTCATTCAAACGAGCAAAAAACACCACCCGAACATCATCTTCATCATCGGACCTGCAACGCGATTGAAACCCCATCTCCGATCCATTTTAACTCAAATTGGCAATAGGTTTTGTTTCTATATCATCATTCGAAGCTACCCTAGAGTTTAATTTGATTATAAAGACGGTTTGGGCATCAATCGATCACACGAGTGTCGCGGACCTGTTCTTGACGGGTTCAACATCAATTCATCACCATATAGGTAATTCGACACACCTACATACTCGATTATACACGGGCAATCAAAGCCCTATGATTTCAGATGTTTACAAAATCGAATTCGTGTCCAATTGGTTGAGGATCGAACCTAGGGCTCGAATGGATTTTGGAGCTTTGGTTACTTTGATTTAAAACAATTAAGAACCGGTTTCTTGCACGGCTTAGGCCTTTTGGTTTGCTGGTTCTTGGGCCCCATGTTAAACAGGAGGTCGTGGGTTCGAAACCCGGCCACCTCAAATCTTTTTAACTATTTTTTTTAAGCCTTATAAAAATCCAGAAAAATATCTAAAAATTATAAAAATGTTTTTACAAACATTAAAATTTTTAGAACAACTTAGTTATTTCCTGAAATTTATTTTTAACACTCTAACTATTTTAATAAATGTTTTAATAAATAAAATTACAAATAATACAAAAATTATTTATACGAAAGTGGACTTTTAATAATTTAATTTATTAAATTATTATTCGACACTAAATTACTTTTATTTTATTTAAATAATATTTATTATTGTTTAAATCATGATTAAATATAAAAATTTTATATTTAAATCATTCCAAAAACATTTTCATTTCTTTTAATAATTTAAATAATTAAATATATTAATTAATTATCATATAATTAATTAATAAAATTAATTATTTATTTTCCCACACTTTCATGAGTTATGAATAATCAATCATTCCCTCGTCCGCTCCGATGATTCCGTCGTCGGTCGGGGTGTGACAGTATGTATATATTTTTAAGTATAAAGTACAATCATTTAACTTTTAAAATTTTATTCTAAACCCAACATTATTACATCCTTTATAATTTAACCCTTTGCAGTTTCTTACTTTCAACTTTGTTCCTTTATATTTTTCATTTTTTATGAAATTGTCATTTTACATTTCGTTCTAAATTTTAAGAGTTACCACGTCGTAAGGTGCGCGTGTGATTCGACGGTGATTACGCCTATTTTTTCCCATTTAACTATCTGTTGCAATATGTGGGTCTTAGATTAACTTATTTATTGTTTTTAATATTTTACGTTTCACATGCGTGGTTCAACGTGCATTACATTTACTTTCTGTTTAGTTTTCTTTGTTCGTTTTTATTTCTTTTTTAATACGAGATTTCCCGATGTTGTTGGTCGACGACGGAGATGTGACATTAGTGTTACTTGAAACGGTTTTACATCCCCTGCCACAACTCGGGGGCTTAGTACAAGTTGAATATATTTCCTAGTTGCTATCTTGCTAATTGATACAACAACTAAGTAAAAGTATTGAAATTCTTACAAAAGGATAAAAATATTCTATTTTTATGTTTTAGTTACAATATTAAACAATTTGTGATTTTAATTTATTTTAGATAATTGGAGTTACTTAAAATAATTTGAGGCGGGGCCAGGGTTTAAGGGTTGATCCCTTTGTACGATCTCACTGACTGATCAACGTGTGACGTCCACAATGAATGAAAATTCGATTTCAATAGTTGAAAGCATTCGAAGTTTATTTCCACTTTTTTATGATTGGAATAAACTTGTATGAGAACTAATCTGTTAACATCAATAAATTTTTTTGGTTGTGTTAGTGCTGAGGATCAACTAATTATTTGTACTCCTAAAAAAAGCAATATTTTAGAAGTTATTGAATTGTTGTTGATAGAAAAAAATAATTTGTAGTAACTAGCTTTCTACTGATAATTTCTACTGATAATTTCTACTGATAACCAATTAATTACTAGAATTAGACGTTAACTATTTAATTGTCAATCAAAACACCTTTTTATCGTATCAGTGTGACATTTCAATTACATATGTGATGTTTCCTTATATAAAAGAAAAGTTGTTGGTCTACTTCTTGTACAAATTTTCATAAAGATAGACATATGCTGATGCTTGATCTTTCTTATAACGAATTGAGAGCATCACGTAAACACTTCAAAAATTAAAATGACTTGTAAATTAAGAAGTACACCCCTTTAATGCTATGAAACTACATAGCATAGTAGATTAAATCCATGTATACGACCTGCAGGAAATGAAGATAATCTAAACTGTTAATTTTGTAACATTTTTTTATTTTTTTGATTCTAATCTTTATTGTATTTATAAGCTATAAAACATACGACATTTGTTATCACTATTCTAGTTTACTTTGTTTTTAATATTTATACACATTTGTTTTTGCAGTTACAAATTATTTAAACGCATTACTATTTATATAATTTTGTACAAAATAAGTAAAAAATTGAAAGAAAATAATCATGTCAAAATTAGTGCAGAACTGATAGAAAACAGATCCAGTGACCACCGTTGCAAGAGTAAGATTTGTGACTAATAATGCTTTTTGACAAAAGTAATCAGAAGTCTTCAAAAATATAAAAACATCAATTTCAGTCTTTGAATTTTATTTGTATTTCAGTTTTAGTTTAAAAAATTTTATATTTTTAGATTAAAATTAAAACAACTGATAGAAATTTTAGATTAAAATTTAAAAGCTTATGATTATTTATTGGCTACGAGTTTACGGTAGAGACACTGAGAAACACAAATTGGCCACTTGTTTCGCTTGACAGATATTTTTGGTGTTTCCAGCTAATTTCCTAAAGTTAACGTCGCTGTTCACTAATGTTTTCTAAGTTTTGAAAACGACAAAAGATTAATTGATAATTTCTGCAACTACTTTTGACAATATCCGATTAACTAATGTCCCCAAATCTGTATGTTGAAGATAATGGTGGTTTATTAATAATTTAATCAGCAAGACGACAATCAATCAAAAGGCTGCAAAAGTTGTCAATGTCTCTTGCATATTTTATTTTATGGTTAAAAATACCAAATTGACTTGTTTATTGAAATATTGTTTAAACTTGTTCTAAGAAAAGGTTTAACAAAAATGATAAAACAATGTTTGAAATCAACTAATACAAGTACTAACAACGATGGAATGAAATTTTTTAAAGTTTAGTTAATATGATATATCACGTAACTTTTTGAAATAAGAAAATTATCATAGAATAGTAACTAAGTTTCAATAGTGTACGTTTAAATTATGTACTAATGTATTTTTACAAAAATTGAATCGTTAAACCATCTAATCAAGATATGGGGGTCGAGATTTTCAATATATATAGTTATATTAAAAAAATTAAAAACATGTTATTATATTAAAATAAAAAGAAATACCTAAAATCCACGTTACAACTACACATCAGTATCAAGAAGAAAATAAAAATAAAACATGCTAAAAAACATATTAAAATATATAGTTTATATAAAATATAAAAACTAAATGACTTAATTGAAATATCTTTTAAATTTAAGTGACATAATTAAAACATTTATGAAACTTGATTATTGTGCAAAGTTACCGTTTCAAATAACATGAGATGTTCGAGTAGTTCTGAACTTTTAATTATAAACATGATAGAATTGCTTTTTAATTTCCTCTTTATCCTATTTAGACGGAAAAATAAAAGCATCATAATAATTGTAAATGTATATGTTCATTACAGATCAGTTAAGAAGTTATACCAATAAAGAAAGCAACTGCCTAAAACTGTTTTTAAATAGACCAACATAAAACAATAAAAAATATATATAAGTTGATACCGAAACAACGAAAAAAATGCATAAACATGTGTAATAAAGAAGTGTATGTAAAACATGTGCAATAAAGAGGTGCATAAAAACGTGCTAAAAGCAATACTGCATAAAAAATTAGAAGTTGAGAGTATCTAACGATGCTTGAGAAGATAATATAGTCAGCAAATGATCAACCACTTAATCATAGAACATATTAAAATAGTAGATCAAACTTGTAGTTCATTGTAGACAATGTTGTACATCATAAATAATTTTACGGTGTTTAAATATATTAAAACATTATAATTCATTATTATAATGAGTATTGAGACTTCTCTCTAGAAACGTTGCATTATACTTTGAAGGCCGTTTAACTTTTTAATAAGTTTCAATTATTGCAAAACAGTTTATCAGTCCATTACAATCATGGACACAACGTTGTAAGGTGAGCTCACTAGTACAAAAAAGATCAAAAGGGGCGGTGAAATTGGACATAAGGGGCGGTTTTTGGACCGCCCCTTATGGCTGCGCACCTTCTGCTCTTTTGCTTTAAGGGGCGGTTGACATAAGGGGCGGTTTTAAGTTCGCACTTTATACTTGATCAAAAGGGGCGGTCCAAAACCGCCCCTAAAGCCCTTTCGCACCAAACACATCGCACTTTATACATAGATCAAAAGGGGCGGTCCAGAACCGCCCCTAAAGCCGAACCGCCCCTAAAGCCATTTCGCACCTTACACTTATCGCACCTTATACATATCGCACCTTATAATGTTTTTTAAAGGAATTTCAAGATCTGGCAAAATCAACAGCAGTAAAAAAAATCAGCAGCACTAAAAAAAATCACCCCCTTGTCATGAGAACATTATGTACAAAATTGCCTTCAATGGTAAATCAGCAGCACTAAAAAAATCAAGACTAATTAATGTTACAAAAGATCTTCGGACAACCCTACAAAATGTAATGTTACAATTTACAATATAAACAAATTGAAAACATCACCGGTTCAACTAATTAATCTTGTCAATCACTTCGGGTCATTTTTATTTTGACTATAAGTTCCATCCGCTTTCATTTCTTGCTCTACTTTGTACTATGAAAAATATACACATTAAATATTAAAACTATAGTATTAAGAAATTATTTACCAACTCAAAGAATACAATCACTTACCAAATTAACTCCAATTTCAACTGCAAAAGGAGTAAGTTCATACTCATTTGTTTCTTTGTTTAATTCAGCGGTGGCCATTAAAAACCATCTAGAACGGGGGTTAGTAATGTCTTTAAGAACTGTGTATTTGAAGACTAGTTGAGGCCAAATATATTCTTTTTTTTCTTTAAACTCAACCCATCCACTCCGTCCCACGTGAAGCACGTGTTTGTTTGCGGCATTAGCAATCTTTGCTTGTGCGCTTTTTGCCTTCACAAAATAAACTAAATATTAGTACAAATATATAATAAACAACATATAATAAACAAAGAAAACAAACCTCAAATTCAGCACTAGTTTTTTGTGCAACAAAAGTATCCCAATGATCACGGTTAAGAAATTGATATGTATCACAAGCATTTCTTTTTTTTTGCACAAATTTTTTGTTAAGATCATGCCTCCAATTTGTACCGCGTTTTATAGCCCATTTCTTCATAAAATTCTTGGGGGCATCGGTTTCAATCATCCAAAAAGCCTAACATTAAATAACAATAAGTTAAATATAATATTTAACTAATAAGTAATTCATGAATTTAATTAAAATATAACACGTGTCTTAGCTTGTAACCATAGTCGATCAAAATCTTCATCCCCAAATTTTGACATGGGAATATGATATGAAAAGGTATGTTTCAGTTTAGTCGCATACCAAGACTTAAATTTTTGAGCCATTGTACCCGTTGGTTGACCATCTTTATCAAATCGTAACAATTTTATTTTATCCTTCGGTATCTCCTTTGAAGAAGAAGCAGGACCACGTGTCTTTTTTTGTGAAGACATCCTATACAACATAACAAAAATATAAAGTAACTAATTTTCATGTTTCATTAGTTATCACATTTAATATTCTAACATATATATACATAGTTATAAAAAAAGAACATATATATACATAGTTATCAAAAAAACAAAAAAAAAAGCCAAAGTTATACTATCTAAATTTTGACCAAGCATATATGCATGTATGTAAAAAAAACAAGTTACGAGAACAAAACGTGCAATATATATATGTTTACACTACGTACCCCACCACACAAATTTCAAGTTTACAATAAACTATACACATTTAATAATCTAACATATATATACATAGTTATCAAAAAACAACAAATATATACATAGTTATCAAAACAAATAAAAAACAAAATTATACTATACAAATTTTGACATAGCATATGTGCATATATGTAAAAAACCCCAACTAATCACTACAAAACGTGCGATATATATTTCCACTACGTACGTACCCCACCACACAAATTTCATCAAATCTATACACATTTAATAATCAAACACGTGCAATAACCCCACCACACAAATTTCATCAAACCAATACACATTTAATAATCAAACACGTGCAATACAATTAAACAATCAACGGCCCCACAATAAACCAAACACTATATATACAAAGTTCTAAACCGTAAATATCATAAAGAAAATAAACTTAACTCGGTGTTGCGGAGCGGCCGGAGTAGAAGCACCGGTGTTGGGGAGGCGGCAGAAGGAGATGGCGTCGAAGGGGGAGGGGAGGCAGCCGGAGGGTGGGGGGAGGGCGTCGGCCGAAGGGGGAGGAGGGGGAGTGAAGGGCGTCGGCCGAAAGGGGAGGAGGGGGAGGGTAGTGCGGCGGCGGAGGAAGGGGAAGGGGAGGGCGGCGAGCGAGGGGGAGGAGGGGGAAGGGGAGGGCGGCGGTCGAAGGGGAGGAGGGGGAGGGTAGTGCGGCGGCGGAGGAAGGGGAAGGGGAGGGCGGCGAGCGAGGGGGAGGAGGGGGAAGGGGAGGGCGGCGGTCGAAGGGGAGGAGGGGTAAAGGGAGAGCGGCGGCCGAAGGTGAAGTCGACGGGCGAAGGTGAAGGCCACTGGCAAAGGTGAAGGCGACGGGCGAAGAGGAGAAGGGGAGGGCGGCGTGCGATGGAGGTTTCGGCCGAAGGAGGAGATCGAGAGAGGGAGACCGATTGGAAATGGGAGGGAAAGGTGGGTTTTGGTGGGTTTTGGTGGGTTTTAGAGTATAAGGGGCGGTTTTTTTTGGGTTATAAGGGGCGGTTTTGGTGGGTTTTAGAGTATAAGGGGCGGTTCTTGTGGGTTATAAGGGGCGGTTTTGGTGGGGTTATAAGGGGCGGTTTTGTGCTTATAAGGGGCGGTTTTGGGAGGGATATAAGGGGCGGTTATTGGGTTATAAGGGGCGGTTGGGTTATAAGGGGCGTTTTTTGTAGTTTTAAGGGGCGGTTTCTGTCCAATATTTTTCTAAATAATTTTTTTTAAGTTTTCATACACAACATTACTCTTAATAAAATTAAATTTATAAGTGATAAATTTTTTTAATTAAGCTAAAATTATCAACACGATCAAACATTAACTATTGTAATCATATAAAAAATGATAACCTGTAACGACCCGAATTTCGTATTATGTAATTAAAATACAATTAATGTATCATGTGTTAAATATTGTAAATATTTAATACTTAACTAGAAGATTTACTAGTTAGTTAATAGTGGTGGAAACATGAAAAATGATACTAGAGGGGTGGATCTTGCCAATTGATGAAACCTACACATGGATATGTATGGCTTGCCATACATTTGGTGAGCATGATATGCTCATTCACGTTTCACACAAGAGAAGAGGAGAAAGAGGGTTTTTGCCATCTCATTTCTCAAATTGTTGGTGATTCAAGTGCAAGATCCGAAATTGAGCCCTAGAAATCATTCTTCATCTTATCAAGAGCTACAAGTAAGTGTTATTTGATGTTCTTGAGGTGGTAAATCGTCACCCACATGATGGGTGTAGAAATTGGTGGTTTAAACATGAAATCCTAGTGTTATAGTGCTAGATGATCATGTGTATGTGTGTATTATGGTAACTAGATGTGTAATTGCTCCTTAATTGAAGATTTACATGAACCATGGAAATGGGTTTAGTTACTAGAAGGTTAAACTAAGGATTCTTCATGTAAACTAGTTGCTAGTTGTAGAATCCATGTTCATTCTTGTAGAAATGTGATTATGTGCCTAACATTTGGTGGAAATTGATGAATCACATGTGTGATATGTGATTTAGGTGTAAAACTAGCTTGATGATGTTTAAAAGCTAGTAAATAACCAATATGTTAAGTTATGCACATAAGGTGTTTGATGAAATGCCCAAATTAGATGAAAAACATGAATGAACTACTTATTTGCAAGAAATGTGCAATGTGAAAGCCTAGATTGTAGGTTAAATGTGACAAATGGTCAAATAGACCATATGTGTGGTTAAATGAATGTTATGTGTTAAATGGGTCCTTAAAATGGTAATAGGAAGTGGTGTGGCAAGCGGATCCAAGGGAACCGGCAAGGAACACGTTTGATTGACCACTTAAACCTTCCGGACTCAAGGTAAGACATTCTTTAAATTGAGCATAACAAAGTAAAGGCACGAGTCACAATGTGTGTGACCATGTGCTCATAAGCTCAAACAAAATGAAAACCACGTTTAAAAAGGATAAATAGTTGACTTGCACCGTATGTGAGCTTCTATGACATATGATTCACGACGTGCGTGAACATAACGGAAAATGACACTTTAGTGTTATACCACATGGTTGTGGAACAGAACGAGTCATGACGTGCGTGACCGTCCCATGGAAATGGGAAGAAGGACAAACCCGAATTAAAGTGATTCACATCGTGTGTGAACACTAGGGTAAAGGGTTATCCCTACGATTTGCAATGTGTGTGGACGTTGGGTAACGCCAAGGAAAGCGGTCGTTCGCGAAAGAATGGCAAACCGCTCATTAAAATGGGATTTGACCCTATAAGGGGCAAATTCGGTATGAAAAGGAAAATTTGCGTTATGATAGGCAAATGGGATGGGTTGGGTCTAAGAACTCACCAAACATATGTAATATGTTATAATAGACCGGTTCCATGGTTGTCGGGACGGTCGGGAACTCTAAAGAACAAACGAACCATAAATGGGTTAAATAAGGAATTAAATACCAAAAAAATAGAAAAATTTTGGTATAATGCCAAGAGTCGGGTTAGACTCGTTGAAAATCCGTGGGAATCACGTATATGATAAAATATGTTATTTCCAGGTGTTTGGAACAATCGGGATCGAAAGGGGTGGCTCGGGAACGCGAAACGACCCTTAACGGGTCAGAAATAATGTTTTTGCTGCAGGGTCCACCGTAGCTTACGGTGGCACCGTAAGTTACGGTAGGTCCCTGGGTGAAATGGGCTATCGTAAGCCAGTGTAGTACCACCGTAGCAAAAATGAGGCTACCGTAACTTACGGTACCCACCGTAAGTTACGTAGGGCCCAGTTCCAGCTTTTGTCGATTATCGTTCAAAATGCGTTTCGAGTCCGTTTAAACCCCCGTAAAGACCCGAAATAAATGTTAGAATGTACTTACTTAGTTCCTATGAACTAATGGATGTCTAAACGTGTGTTTTCAGGTGTTACGGGACCGGAAGGCTAAAGTGATCGATGGGGCATACAAGGATCGAACGGGACTTGCATACACGTTTCTTTTGTAGAAACTAACGCGTTAACATTATTTTGAAACTTCCTATCACGTGTGTATGTAAATGGATTGTTAAACTTCGTTTTTGAGTGTCGGTTGACACGAAACACATATTTTGGGAGTTAAATGTTAACGAAATTTTCTGGGACCAAATTCCGCATGTTTATTTAACTTAAACGGACTCTTTGGAGGTCCGGGTGTAACATAACCGCACAATAAACTATAATATAAATGTTTACATAAACAATACAAATGATAATTTCTTATTAATTAAGATAAATCCCGTCAACATGATCACGTAAAATTCCAGTGCGGTTGATATGTGACAACTCTTCAATTCCGACTGAAAATGGTGGTAGATCATCAAACTGGTCGTATTCCTCCTCACTACTTACATTGTCAACTCCAATAATACGTCGTTTACCTTGCAAGACAATATGATTGATATGTGAAAAATTACACATGTTAAGAATACATATCTTTTCCCATTTTAAGTGATTTTTGTTTCAAATTAATCTTTAGCGATACTTAATTGTGATTAATTTGATTTTTGTAGCTTCGAATGGTGGTTTGATGATTTCAAAAGAAAAAAGCTAAGGAATTCATGAAGAGTTTGGAAGTTTAGAGGCTGTCATGGCCATGACAGGAGCTGTCAAGACCATAACAAGCTGCAGACCCCCCTTTTTGAGCGCAATATGGCCATGACAAACTGGGTCATGGGCATGACACGCATCAGATCCCCTTTTTAAGCCCTTCTTCTTCTTCATTTGGGGGAGGACGATTTTGGAGAAGAAACCCTAGTTTTTCTTCATCTTTGAAGGAGATTTGAAGGGAGTTTCTCAAGAGTTCAAGGGAGGTTAAAGATCAAGCATTTCAAAGAAAGATTCAACTTCACACAACCCATCCTCACTTATCTTTGGTTTGAAAATCTCTAGACCTAACATGTTTTCTTCCATTTCTATGAGTTTGGTTGTGACTTTTGTAAGCCTCATGGGCTAAATACTCTTAATCACTTAGATTAGATGAAACTTAGCATACTTTGACATTTTGTATGAAACCTTGGTGGTGTTTATGTCAATGCTCATTACAAAGCTATGAATGTCCTTTAATGGTGGTGTGTTCTTGTTTAACTTGATGAAATATTGAATCTTGTGGGTGTTGCAACCACATTATGTTGGAAAACCATGTGTGTTGGAACATTTATTCATGAATTGCATAACCTAGTATGTAGTTTATGGCATTTGACTAGAAATAGTGAATGAATGGTTGAATATCTAGTAAAGTTGAACAAGTATGCATCCTTATACATGTGTTTGTGAAAACCATTGTGTTTGTTATGAATACCTCCTAACTTTGTTATGTAAAACCATAGATAATGCGCAAATTTATGGTTCATATATTCATGTTAGGATATTCATAAGTTGAAGGACATACATAGGTATTGTTACATTACGTGGATTGAGGTGGTTACCATGTGTTCATCGTGTTAACTTTCCAAAGATTTGTGGGTTTAGTATCCTTGACGGGAGTCCAAACCATCTTTAACATTGACATAATATTATCATTAGTTCTTCATGGCATAACTTTAGGTGGCTATTATGTGTTTATCGTCTTAGCTTTCCAAAGAGTTATATAATTAGATAACTTTGACAAGAGTCTAGTTTATATCCATGTTTCATGTGTAGAAAATGATCTCACCATAGGTTCATACATGTCGTCATTGTTTTGCTAAGCGGATTCAAAGTCTAAGTGATACCTTCCTCTGATTGGTTATCTTCATCTTTATCTACTTTCTTCAATTAGTTTAATTGTTAGTTAAATTAGTTAACGATAATATTCATAAATCCTCTTTCATCGGCTAGATAATGATAAAGACTTAGTATCAGGAGCTCTCGTGTCCATGGATCGATACTTGTTTCTTACCAAAAGCTATACTACTAATCGATAGGTACACTTGCCTATTGTGTGTGTAGTTAGTCATAAGGTGAAAATCATTTTATAAATTTAAAGCTTAATTGTGTAAAATTTGTTGCTAAAGTTTATATATCAAAACACACATCAAGTTTTTGGCGCCGTTGCCGGGGACACGGCAATTCTGAGAAAGATCCGAGTCATTACTTTAGCCAATCCTTTGTATTTACTATTTTAATTTAATATAATTTTTTTTTTTGTTACCTTTATCTTTCTTTACGCGTTTGGTAGTGTTTGTGTTTCAGGAAGCTTATGTCCGCATCTTCACCGGTTGATGATCTTGTAGAGCCTTATTCTGAACCCGAAAAAGTAATCAGGAGAAACTTGAGGGCAAGATCCCACAAAGTAGCACAAGAAATCGAAGGTGAAGCGACGAGGCTAGAGTACTCAAACGAGACCGAAAGTGAAAAGGAGGATACAAACGGAACAGAAAGTGAAGAAGAGCACACCGAAGACACAATGGCGGGGCAAGAAAATAGAAGAACAATCTATGATTTTGCCAAACCATCTTTAGAAGGTGCAAAACCTAGCATTGTACGACCGAATGTGCAAGCAAACAACTTTGAGATCAAGTCAAGCACAATTCAAATGATCCAAAATAATTGTCAATTTGATGGTCGTCCGGATGATGACCCAAACTTTCACCTTGCAAACTTTCTTGAGATATGTGATACCTTCAAGATTAATGGAGTTAGTGATGATGCAATTAGACTCCGATTATTCTCTTTCTCATTACGTGATAGAGCAAAGCAATGGTTGAACACACTTCCTGTTGGTTCCATCACCACTTGGAATCAAATGGCCGAAAAATTTCTTCTGAAGTATTTTCCACCATCGAAAACCGCTAGATTAAGGAACTTGATCACATCATTTATGCAAGATGAAGGAGAATCACTATATGAAGCATGGGAAAGGTACAAAGATTCAATGAGGAAGTGTCCACACCATGGATTGGAACCTTGGTTTCAAATCCAAACATTTTACAACGGGTTATGTCCGGAAAGTCGTCAGATTATTGATGCATCTTCACGAGGTGCATTTTGGGATAAAACACCCGAGGAGGCACATGAGTTGATTGAAGATTTGGCTAACAACAGTTGTTCATGGCAAGCTCCAAGAACAAGGCAACCTAGACAGGGTGTTCATCAAGTTGATACATATCATTCTTTATCTGCACAAGTTGAAGCACTTACAAATCGAATGAATCAAATGCAGGTAAACAGAGCCCAAGTAGTTTGTGATATGTGTGGGGGACCACATATGAGTGCAGATTGTCAACAAAGGGAAATGTTCAACCCTCCGGAACAAGTTGATTATATGGGAAGTCAAGTTCGTCCTCAAAATAACCCATATAGTAACTCATACAATGCGGGTTGGAAAAATCATCCAAATTTCAGTTGGAAAGCAAGCGGTAGCAACCAACCCCCGGGATTTCAACCAAGACCAACATATCAAAACCATCAACAACAAGGCTATCAACCGTATCAACAACAAACTCACAATCAATTCCGCTCCCAAAATCAAAATCAATATCAACAATTCCAACATCAAGGATCAAGTAGTGGTTCACAACCAGAAAAGAAACTCAATTTGGAAGAGATGATGGCACAATTTCTATCTACAGCCGAAAGTCGTCATCAAAGTTCGGAAGCTCGTCACCAACAACACGAAATGGAATTGAGAAACCATCGAGCCACAATGCAAAGTATAGAAGCTCAAGTGGGAGAAATTTCAAGGCAATTATCCGAAAGGCAACCTGGTGGTCTTCCGAGTAACACCGAGCCTAATCCTAAAGCTCACGTGAAGGCGGTCACGACTAGAAGTGGCAAGACCACTCATTCGGATAACTTAGCTTCTACATCCGAGCAATTGATGAAGAGGAAGTTGAGGTTCAAGACGAGGTGCAACATACTAGGCAAAGCCCGTCAAGTACCGCACAAGTCAAGGAACCATTGAGAGTTTACAAGCCCACTATTCCTTATCCCGGTAGATTGAAAAAGGAAAAGATGGAAGAACAATATGGTAAATTTCTCGAACTTTTTAAGCAATTGCATATTAACTTACCATTTGTTGAAGCTTTATCACAGATGCCAAAGTATGCCAAGTTTCTTAAAGACATTCTAACAAACAAGAAGAAACTCGAGGAGCTTTCGCATGTGACTTTGAATGAAGAATGCTCGGCGGTTTTGCAAAACAAGCTACCGAAGAAAATGACCGATCCAGGGAGTTTTACTATTCCTTGTTTAATTGGTAGTTTATCTGTTAGCAATGCATTGGCCGACTTAGGTGCTAGCATCAATTTGATGCCCTACTCGGTATTTGAAAAATTAGACCTAGGTGAGCCTAGACCGACCCGAATGAGCATCCAACTTGCCGATCGATCTGTAAAGTACCCTAGAGGCATAGTTGAGAACATGTTGGTTAAAATTGACAAATTTGTGTTTCCGGTTGATTTTGTAATTCTTGACATGGATGAAGATAAAATGTACCACTTATCTTAGGTCGCCCATTCTTAGCTACCTCTAGAGCCTTAATTGATGTATGCAATGGTAAATTAACTCTAAGGGTAGATGAAGAAGAGGTAGTCTTTGATATTAAAAATTCCATGCAACATTCACAAAATCATGATGATTCATTATATTTTATTGATACTATTGACTCATATGTGGATCATTATCTGCAGGAAAGTTGTGAACAAAATGCTTTGGACACACAATTGCTTGATGGGGAAAACTTTGACATTTGTCACGTGCAAGTTGTTGATGAGTTAGCTTGCTCGTTAACCAATGAACCATCCTCAAGTCCAAAAGTATTTGAAGTATCGGAAAGCGATGAAGCAAATAAGGCTAAACCATCTGTTGAGGAACCACCATCATTGGAACTTAAGGAGCTACCATCTCATTTGGAGTATGCCTACTTGGATGAGGATTCCAAATTACCCGTCATTATCGCGATCGATTTGACGAATGATGAAAAGGTGAAGCTCTTAGAGGTGTTAAAGACGCACAAGAAAGCTATGGCTTGGAAGATCATGGATATAAAAGGAATACATCCTTCCTTTTGTACCCATAAGATCTTAATGGAAGATGAGTACAAGCCGGTGGTACAACATCAACGTCGCCTTAACCCTAACATGCAAGAGGTTGTAAAGAAGGAAGTAATCAAGCTGCTTGATGCGGGCTTAATCTATCCGATTTCCGATTCCCCATGGGTTAGCCCGGTTCAAGTGGTACCAAAGAAAGGAGGTATGACGGTGGTGACGAATGAAAAGAATGAGCTTATACCCACAAGAACCGTCACGGGTTGGAGAGTTTGCATCGATTACCGCAAGCTCAACGATGCAACAAGAAAAGATCATTTTCCTTTACCTTTCATTGATCAAATGTTAGAACGTTTATCTGGGAACATGTTTTATTGTTTTCTTGATGGTTTTTCAGGATACTTTCAAATTCCTATTGCACCCGAGGACCAAGAAAAGACGACATTTACATGTCCTTATGGCACTTTCGCATACAGAAGAATGCCATTTGGGTTATGTAATGCACCGGCCACGTTTCAAAGATGTATGGTTGCCATATTTCATGACATGATCGAAGACGCAATGGAAGTGTTCATGGATGATTTCTCGGTCTTTGGAAATTCATTTGATCATTGTTTAAGTAACTTGGAAAGGATGCTTGCAAGATGCGAGGAATCAAATCTTGTTTTGAATTGGGAGAAATGCCACTTCATGGTGAAGGAAGGCATTGTCTTAGGTCATAAGATTTCCAATGCGGGGCTAGAGGTAGATAGGGCAAAAGTGGAAACCATTTCGAAACTACCACCACCAAATTCTGTCAAAGCAATAAGAAGTTTCTTAGGTCATGCCGGCTTTTATAGACGTTTTATCAAAGACTTCTCAAAAATAGCAAGACCTATGACCCAACTTCTTGAAAAAGATGTGCCTTTTGTTTTTAATAATGAATGCTTGGTTGCATTTAATCTGTTAAAAGAGAAATTAATAAATGCACCCATAATGGTAGCCCCGGATTGGAATCTCCCATTTGAACTAATGTGTGATGCTAGTGACTATGCAGTTGGAGCAGTTTTAGGGCAACGAAAGGAAAGACATTTTCATCCAATCTACTACGCAAGCAAAACCCTAAATGATGCTCAAGAGAACTACACAACAACTGAAAAAGAATTGCTTGCTGTGGTTTTTGCTTTTGATAAATTTCGTTCTTACCTTGTTTTATCAAAAACTGTTGTTTATACTGATCATGCAACTCTCAGATACCTTTTTGGAAAACAAGATGCAAAACCGAGATTGATTCGATGGATCTTGCTTTTACAAGAGTTTGACATAGAGATACAAGACAAAAAGGGGGCTGAGAACGTCGCAGCTGACCATCTTTCTCGTCTCGAGAACCCGTCTTTAGAAGAACTTCGGGAATCCAACATAAATGACAATTTTCCACATGAATTTCTTTTGCAGGTTCAAGAGATTGATGATCATCCTTGGTTCGCAGATTTTGCAAACTACCTTGCGGGTGGGGTTCTCGTTAAAGGAATGACCTACCAACAGAAAAAGAAATTCTTTACTGATTTAAAGCACTACTTTTGGGAAGACCCGCATCTGTTTAAGGTATGTGCAGATCAAGTGGTGAGAAGATGTGTGTATGGTAGTGAGGCGATGAGCATTATTCGCCATTGTCATGAAGGACCCACTGGTGGACATCATGGGGCTAATTACACCGCCAAGAAGGTTTACGACTCTGGATTCTATTGGCCCACCATTTTTAAGGATGCACATGCATTGGTAAAAGCTTGTGATGCTTGCCAACGAGCAGGTAACATCTCATCCCGTGATGAGATGCCCCAAAACGGGATTCAGGTATGTGAGGTATTTGATATTTGGGGCATCGACTTCATGGGACCATTTCCATCTTCACGAGGACACAAATACATCCTAGTTGCTGTTGATTATGTCTCAAAATGGGCAGAAGCACAGGCATTGCCCACAAACGATGCTAGGGTTGTTGTGAAGTTTTTAAGAAAGTTGTTCACACGGTTTGGAACCCCCAAGGCCTTAATTAGTGACCGAGGCACTCATTTCTGTAACTCGTTACTCGAAAAAGCTTTATCACACTATGGTGTTCACCATAGATTTTCAACGGCGTATCATCCACAAACGAGTGGACAAGTGGAAGTCACTAATCGAGGCCTTAAACGCATTCTGGAGCGAATAGTGGGGCAAAACCGAAAGATTTGGTCAGATAAGCTAGATGATGCTTTATGGGCTTTTCGAACCGCTTACAAAACACCAATAGGCACAACACCATTTAAGTTGGTTTACGGAAAAGCTTGTCATCTACCATTTGAAATTGAGCACAAAGCATATTGGGCTTTAAAATCAGTTAACCTTGACTTAAGATGTGCAGGTGAAAACAGATGGTTGCAGGTTCATGAGCTTGAAGAATTGAGAAATCAAGCTTACGAGAACTCTCGAATCTACAAGGAACGAACAAAGCAATCACACGACAATCACTTGAAGGATAACAAACAATTTCAAGTAGGAGAGCGTGTCTTGCTTTACCATTCAAGACTTCGGTTGTTTCCAGGAAAGTTAAAATCACGATGGACAGGTCCTTACCTTGTGAAACAAGTATTTCCATATGGCACTGTTGAAATAGAACGTCCGGACGGAAGAGTTTTCAAAGTGAATGGTCATCGATTGAAACATTACATCGAAGGCCCGGTGGATGAGGAATTGGAGATTGTGAATCTTCACCCCAAGAACAATTAATGCGGGGTCGAGTCAAGCTAAAGACTCGTTAATAAACTAAGCGCTTCCGGGTGGCAACCCGAGGGTTTGAACGCATTATGGTATTGTATTTTCTCTTTTTATGGGTTCTAAAGTATTTTGATTTTTAGGAAATCGTTGTTTTTCTTATAGCATGATGAAACTCGAGATTTAATTACCGGCGTCACTCGGTAAGTATTTCTTAAGTGATTATGCTAATCATTCGAAAAACAAATAACTAAATTTTGAAATCATTATCTTTTGGTATAACCCGTTAAATATTTATATTTAAAAGCAAAAAAAAAAAAAAAAAAAAAAATTGTCATGACCATGACACAAAAGTAATGCCCATGACCTTTGCATTGTCAAGAGCTCAAAAGCTACTGTCATGACTATGACCATTTTTGTCATGGTCATATCCTTGGTCAAGTTTTTTTTAAAAAAAAATAAAACAAAATTGAAAAAAACAAATAACCCTAAATCTCTCATCCTCTCCATCTTCTTTCATTTCAAACACCACCAAGATCTCATCTCCTCCCACCCTCCACAACCATCCCCAACTTGCAGGTCCATCGCCACCTCCACAACCATCGCCAGCCACCACTACCAGCCGACACCTCCAACCATTGCAACCACCCGACCCCGCGCGACCACCTCCCTGCCCGTCACCACCCCCGCGCGACCGACTCCCTGCCGTCGCCACCATCTCCACCCACCTCCGACCCATCACCCGAAGAACCACACTTCGCTGCCAACCACCAACCGCACCCACAACCACCCCTGCGACCCACCGCGCCCGAAGCCGCAGCCAACCGAAGCCGCCAACCGCTGCCGCCTTCGCCACCCACAACCGAAGTCGCCAACCACACGACAGGAGTTACGAGGTGTTTTGTTGTGTGAATCGTGAGAAGAGGTTGTTGAGAGGTTGATTTGCTGTTTAATGTTAATTTGGCATTGGTAAGGTGATGATTCACGAATTAGTTAAATTGATTTTGAAAGTTGGTGTTCTGTAGGTGTTTTTATGCTCTGAGGAGTGTTGTGGATTGTTGTATAACTGGTGCTGGAGGTGGAATGGTGTAATTCAGTTGTTTGAAGGAGTAATAGTGAGGGTTTTGAATTGAAGTTAGGAAGTTAGGAGTAATAGTTAGGAATCATTCAAAGCATTTTCTTGACAGGTTTTGTTGACAATTGGTTTGGCTTGGTGAAATTGAACCATAGTATGATATTTCACATGGATTTTGGGGTTGAATATGTTATCGATATATATCTTTTTGTTGAAATTGTTGAGATGAGACTTGTATTGCTTTGATTTAATTTGGTGTAGGTGTGTTTACTGATTCTTGTTTGAATGCATCAAATTAGCTCACATGACAATTGAAATTTCATGTTGTTCCACTCTTGGTGTGTAGTTTCAATGGCTATAACAAGTTCATTTCTATTTGTTGGATGAATAGTTGGACTTGTTATTTCATCTGCGTTTTGGATAAAATCATGTGGTAGTGTTTAAAACATGTTATCAATTTCATTTTCGTGTTTTGAAGATTGTAAGTTAGTATATTTTGTCATACGAGTTTTGCAGTTATTGTGTGACCATTTTGTATGATATCGGTTCATCAATTTTAGGTTTATAATATTTTGTTGTGTGACTGTTGATGTATGTGTGTGTGTATATATATATATATATATATATGCGTCTACATATACACACATATATTGTTTAAATCATTATCTCACATTTTCATTTTTGCAGGTGATGGCGAATGACGATCTTCATCGATTTCTTCAATTTGAGCAAGGCAGCGAGAGGGCTCAGCGATATGAAGTCATTCGTTTAAGGAACTTTGAACCATCACGTACGATTTGCATGTCCACCTCGGAAGCTCTTGGAGAAAAGGCTCGTGTTGACGCTATGCTCACGAAACCATGGCAACGTTTCTTCGCGATTCGTCAGCCTCAGTACAAAGAGCTAGTGTTGGAATTCTGTGCTACTTTTGATAAGGGGAGTTCTTTTGTTCTCTTTCATTCTCACTTGCATGTTCATTGCATCTAATTGCATTGTTTTTACCTATTTTGACACATTGAGGACAATGTATCATTCAAGTGTGGGGATGTTAGGGATTTTTGTTTGATTTCATCAAAACCACCGTTCTTATATTTTTGCTTCCAACAAATTCCTCTTTTTGGCATAATTTTTTTTATAGTGTTCATTTTGCTTAAACATTAGATTTTTAAGCATAAGCTCAATTTTGGAAATCACATTTCTAAGAGAATCCAACGAAAATGCATAAACAATGTTGAAAATATCGTAATAATTGTCATGTTGATTGAAAGATTTTTATGCCAAAGTTTGCATCGATTCCTACCACCCCGTTTCCGTGAGTAAAAACTCTTGTGCCTTTCGAGCATTGGTTATTCACTATATATCACATGCTCACGTTTTTCTTAATTATGGAGTGGCTCGAATGTTGTAACATTTTAGAACTTGCTTAGGTGATTCATTTCAAAATCATAAACTAAGTTGTTGCATGAAAATGATTGAGGCGTTAGGAAAACTCACCTTGTTTACTCCATTTTCGTTTCTCTTCTCATGCCCGATCATCACCCTTAGTTGCCCTTGTTGAGCCTAAACCTCATTTTTTTTTTGTTTTACCACCGTGAATAACCTAATTAGCCAAATAGCCTCCTTCCTTTTAATTTTTGTGTTAAAATCCGGATTTTGTTAGTTGTCTAACTTATATTATATAGTTGTAATTATGTTTAGAACAATTGTGTTATTGTTCTATTAGCGTGGTATATGTTGTATTCAAAAAAAAAAAAAAAAAAAATAGAGAAAAGAAAAAAATATATATATATGAAAAAAAAAAGCAGAAAAGAAAAAGGAAGATTAGTGAATTATTTTCTTTGTTTGTTTTAGGAGAAATCAATTAAAAATGAACAAATTTTGTATGTTATAATGAGAAATCATTATGATAACTCATTATATGTATGTTCATATTAGTTTATTTTAGTTTGTGTATTCTTCTTATGTTCTGTATTTGTTCGTAGAAAGCATCTAGCGATTCCGGATTTTTAACATTTTAACCACTTTTTCACCAAAATCCACACCTTCAACCCTAGCCCCGTTACAACCTTTAAAGACCTCTTGATTTGTGCAACTTTCTTATGTTATGTGGTGGAGAATTTGATCTCTAATCAAGCTTATGATAATGTTGCTTCATTATGTGCTTTGAGTGATTTACATACCTACTTCCATATATACATCCGAGTGTTGAGCGAATCATTGTGAGAAGTGCAAGTTAAGGCATAAATTTCTTTTCATAAACTGTCAAATCTATTTAGATATTCTCACACGTTGGAAATTGATTGACTCGTTGGTTTCCTTTTTAAATGTGTATTTCTTAAAAATCTTATGCATTTAAATCTTTAGCTTATTTATGAACTACCTATAAATATTATTAATGCCAATGGGAATCTTGTCAAATCTTTTGTTATTTTGCTTGAGGGCAAGCAAACCTTAAGTGTGGGGATATTTGATATGTGAAAAATTACACATGTTAAGAATACATATCTTTTCCCATTTTAAGTGATTTTTGTTTCAAATTAATCTTTAGCGATACTTAATTGTGATTAATTTGATTTTTGTAGCTTCGAATGGTGGTTTGATGATTTCAAAAGAAAAAAGCTAAGGAATTCATGAAGAGTTTGGAAGTTTAGAGGCTGTCATGGCCATGACAGGAGCTGTCAAGACCATAACAAGCTGCAGACCCCCCTTTTTGAGCGCAATATGGCCATGACAAACTGGGTCATGGGCATGACACGCATCAGATCCCCTTTTTAAGCCCTTCTTCTTCTTCATTTGGGGGAGGACGATTTTGGAGAAGAAAACCCTAGTTTTTCTTCATCTTTGAAGGAGATTTGAAGGGAGTTTCTCAAGAGTTCAAGGGAGGTTAAAGATCAAGCATTTCAAAGAAAGATTCAACTTCACACAACCCATCCTCACTTATCTTTGGTTTGAAAATCTCTAGACCTAACATGTTTTCTTCCATTTCTATGAGTTTGGTTGTGACTTTTGTAAGCCTCATGGGCTAAATACTCTTAATCACTTAGATTAGATGAAGCTTAGCATACTTTGACATTTTGTATGAAACCTTGGTGGTGTTTATGTCAATGCTCATTACAAAGCTATGAATGTCCTTTAATGGTGGTGTGTTCTTGTTTAACTTGATGAAATATTGAATCTTGTGGGTGTTGCAACCACATTATGTTGGAAAACCATGTGTGTTGGAACATTTATTCATGAATTGCATAACCTAGTATGTAGTTTATGGCATTTGACTAGAAATAGTGAATGAATGGTTGAATATCTAGTAAAGTTGAACAAGTATGCATCCTTATACATGTGTTTGTGAAAACCATTGTGTTTGTTATGAATACCTCCTAACTTTGTTATGTAAAACCATAGATAATGCGCAAATTTATGGTTCATATATTCATGTTAGGATATTCATAAGTTGAAGGACATACATAGGTATTGTTACATTACGTGGATTGAGGTGGTTACCATGTGTTCATCGTGTTAACTTTCCAAAGATTTGTGGGTTTGGTATCCTTGACGGGAGTCCAAACCATCTTTAACATTGACATAATATTATCATTAGTTCTTCATGGCATAACTTTAGGTGGCTATTATGTGTTTATCGTCTTAGCTTTCCAAAGAGTTATATAATTAGATAACTTTGACAAGAGTCTAGTTTATATCCATGTTTCATGTGTAGAAAATGATCTCACCATAGGTTCATACATGTCGTCATTGTTTTGCTAAGCGGATTCAAAGTCTAAGTGATACCTTCCTCTGATTGGTTATCTTCATCTTTATCTACTTTCTTCAATTAGTTTAATTGTTAGTTAAATTAGTTAACGATAATATTCATAAATCCTCTTTCATCGGCTAGATAATGATAAAGACTTAGTATCAGGAGTTCTCGTGTCCATGGATCGATACTTGTTTCTTACCAAAAGCTATACTACTAATCGATAGGTACACTTGCCTATTGTGTGTGTAGTTAGTCATAAGGTGAAAATCATTTTATAAATTTAAAGCTTAATTGTGTAAAATTTGTTGCTAAAGTTTATATATCAAAAACACACATCAATGATATATTGGATTGATAGGGTCTTTGACAAAGAATACTTGTGTCGCATGTTTTGCCAAAATGAAGGGTTCGGATTTATACCCATTAGTGGTAAGGTTGACAAGTGTAAAACCGTATTTGTCAAGTTGAACACCTTTATGGTTACACACCCACTTACATTTGAACACAGGAACAGTAAGACCTACATCATAATCCAATTCCCAAATCTCTTGTATAACCCGTAATAGGAGTTTTTGGCGATTGTTTTCAAAGTATCACCATGTCGTCTCTCGAATTCGGTTGATGATGCTATTAACGTAACTCCACTATTCTGCACTGCGCTTTTTTTATCTTGATCATTAGTGTAAAATGTATAACCATTAATGTCATAACCCTGATAAGATTTAACAACACAATCCGGACCTTTTCCTAACTTTTTCACTGTTTCATTAACAACATCAGTTTTTGTTACCCTCTGTTTCATCCAGTCGGACAACTCTTTGTTTTGAGTTGTAATGTACCACTCATCATATTGACCTACGTTTGACGATCGTAACATGTCCATGTGTTCACGAACATATAGATCAAGACATGTCATGTGTTTTAAGACCACCAAATGTGCATTTTCTAGATCTTTCCAAGACGGGGTGATTGTTTTGATACCAAGTACTCCCTGACCACCAAGTCGACCCGAATGACGAGACTTAGGAACACCACCACCTTTGACGCTGTCCATATAGTCTGAAAATAGAAACAAATTATTATAGTGTATGTTAATATTAATATATGTATATAATGTAATATGATTGATAGCGTTACCTTGACAGAAGTCAGTCACCTCTTCAGAAGTATATCCTTCAACAATACTACCTTCTGGTCTATAACGATTTCTTACATAACCTTTTAAAACACCCATGTATCTTTCAAAAGGGTACATGTGTCGTAAGAATACAGGACCACAAGCCTTAATCTCTTTTACGATATGACATGTAAGGTGAACCATTATGTCAAAAATGATGGTGGAAAGTACATCTCTAGTTCACAAAGGGTAACATAAATGTCCTTTTCCCATTGATTCAAGGATTCTACGTCTAACACCTTTGAGTGAATATTGTTAAAAAACAAACAAAGCTTTGTGATAGTATGTCGGACGTCATCAGGTAGCAATCCATGAATTGCGATAGGAATCATGTGTGTCATCAAAACATGGCAATCATGAGACTTCATTCCAAGTAATTTACTATCTTTCAACGACACCAATCTTTTAATGTTTGCAGAATAAGTTGATGGAACCTTAATACCATGTAAACATTCACAAAACTGTCTTCTTTCTTCTCTTGTTGTATTGTAACAAGCAGGTGGCAGGTAAATACGGTCGTTACGTAGTTCCGGATGAAGTTCTGGACGTATTTTTAATAGTTCCATGTCTTTTCTAACGTTAATCCCATCTTTAGTTTTACCTGGAATATTTAATAATAAACTTATCAAGCTGTCACACACATTTTTTTCTATATGCATAACATCTAGACAATGTCTGACCATTAAATCATTCCAGTAAGGTAAATCCCAAAATATAGACTTTTTTTTCCACAACGCTCCTTTCTCGACACGTGATCTTTTCCCCCCGGCACTGTTTAGATTTTTAACACGTGCGAATGCATCAAAACTTGTTCTTAATGTGCCAATCTCGAACTCACCATCAAACTCGTCCTTTTTCTTCCTAAAAATATGACCTTTCGGAAGGAATCTTCGATGTCCCATATATACAAGCTTCTTGCAATTTTTTAACCATATCGAGTGTGTTTCGTCTTCACAAACAGGACAAGCTTTCTTACCCTTAGTACCGTATCCTGACAAGTTACCATATGCTGGAAAATCATTTATCGTGCAGAAAATCATGGCGCGCAATGTAAATTGTTCTTTATGATAAGCATCGTATACGTCCACACCTTCATTCCAAAGCTTTTGTAAGTCTTTAATCAAAGGAGATAAGTACACATCAATATCATTACCAGGCTGTCTGGGACCTTGAATCAACAACGACATCATAATATATTTCCGTTTCATACATAACCACGGTGGAAGATTGTAGATACATAAAAGAACTGGCCATGTACTATGACGACTACTCATGTTACCGAATGGATTGATACCGTCTGAACTAAGCCCAAATCGTATGTTTCTCTTCTCCTTTGCAAACGTTGGATGCTTTCTATCAATGATTCTCCATTGAGGCGAATCCGCAACATGTCTTAGTTTCCCATCAATTATACGTTCATCTGAATACCAACATAACAATTTTGCATCTTTTTCGTTTGAAAATAATCTTTTGAGTCTCGGTATAATAGGGAGATACCACAAAATTTTAGCCGGTGGTCCATTTTTTGTCACGTCATCATCATATACATCTGAATCTTTTTTCCGTATATACCTCGATGAACCACACTTATCACATTTATGTTTATTTTCGTATTCATCTCTATACAAGATGCAATTATTTGGACATGCATGTATTCTTTCAACTTCTAACCCCATCGGACACATTAACTTTTTTGCTTTGTATGTTGAATTAGGTAATTCATTATCTTCGGGAAGAATTTCATTCAAAAGCGCTAACAGACTTGTAAAACTTTTATCGCTCCATCCACTTTCAGACTTTAGTTTAAACAACCTTAACACAACATCAAGTTTGTTATGTTTAGAACCGATATATAAAGGTTTTTCTGCCTCTTCAAATAAGTGTTGTAACTTTTCTTGTTCAGATGTACTCATATTAGTCTCCATGTCATGCAACATTTCAGTATTGTAATTGGCAGTGGGTTCATTTGGAAGCTCATCATCTTTATCAAAATTTAGTAAGTTGTCGTTGTACGTTGTATTATCATTAATGTGTAAAGTGGTCGATAAAGTATTAACTCAAGAATTGATTCTCCGTGCTCTGACCAACAATGATATCCATGCATAAACCCGTGTCGTAACAAGTGATACTCTATGGTATCAATATTCCCAAAATATTGAAATGTTTTACAAACGGAACAAGGACAACATATTTTTTGACTTCCTTGTTTCAAACGGTTCTCTTCAGCTGCCCTTTTAAAACTTTGAACACCTTTCGCATAAATTTCTGATGAACGCAAACTTTTGTACATCCATGCATCACGATCCATCTGAAAAGTATAAAAACAAACAAATGATGTAATTGTACATAACCGGTAATCTAAGGCGGTGGATCCTAACCCACTTTTTGAATAAACTATCTCATATGTATACATTTAACGTGTTAACTATTTAAGGAAAAATCGACAGCATTTCCCCTTAACTCCCCAAGTATGCGTATAAAACGCAAACCCGAAGGAGTATAGGAGAAACTATCGATTTTTTCTTAATAGTTAAACACGTTAAAATGTATACACGTCCTAATGAGATAGAATATTCAAAAAGCAGTCCCAACGGGGACAATCCAAAATGTTATCTCTATTAGATAAATTTTGGACGGGTATACTCTAAAGGTTTTTCCTAAATTCATTTAAAAATCTATCCAAACACACATATACATATACAAATACACATATAACATACTTACACATAAATGCAAATATTAAATATATATATATATAATATTTGTGTATTAAGTGCAAATATGTAAAAAAAACCCAACTTATCAATACAAAACGTGCAATATATATATTTCAACTACGTACCCTACCACACAAATTTAAACAAACCTATATACATTTAATAATCAAACACGTGCAATACTAGCTAAATGCATAACAAGTTTATGTGTTTCTTAAACTAACTAAGAAATCGTAAACTTGCATCTTATACTTGTTCATACTTATATACAACATAGAAAAACTTGCATCTTTAAGTAATTCGACATATATATCACAACTTATAAACACACATATATATATAAACACGAATTCATATGAAAACTGAAATATTTAAAAGGAATTGTACCTTTAAATGAGAGATTTTGAAAGAAAACACGATTTGAAATTCAAGAGAGAGAACTTTTGAATTGCAGGTGGAAAAGCTTCAAAATAGAAGAAGATGACCGTTTTCTTATATATATATAAGTATTTTTTTAAAAAGGGCGGTTAGGGACCGCCCCTAAAAGCATCTTCGAATTTCAAATTTGCTTTACAGAACCGCCCCTAAAGACTTTTTAGCACCTTATAGTATATCAAAAGGGGCGGTCCATAACCGCCCCTAAAGCCTCCAAGCAAACCGCCCCTTATGATTAATTTCATACCATATACAAGTTCAAAAGGGGCGGTCCCAACCGCCCCTAAAGGTCACCACATAAACCGCCCCTTATGTGTTTATTTTCGCACCTTATAGAAGTTCAAAAGGGGCGGTCCTAACCGCCCCTAAAGCCCACCACGAAACCGCACCTTCAATCTATGTGGCCTTATATTTATTCTAAAGGGGCGGTCCGTAACCGCCCCTATAAACCCTCAAAAGCTGCGGCTTACGAAACCGCACCTAAATGTTCCTTATGGGGCGGTTTCGCACAAAAGTATATTTTTAGAGTTTGTGAAGTCAATTAAGGGGCGGTTTTTTACCTCAACCGCCACTTAAAAAAATTGATCCGCACCTTATACTACTTATTGTACTAGTGGCTACTATTGTAATGAGCATTAAGTGCGTCAATTCATATAACGATTGCCCATCGCCACAAGTTTGAGTTACTATTGCGATGAGTTTTAAAGCTTAAGATTACAACACTATATTAAACTATTAAAACCTTATAAAACCTCATGCACTGCAAATTCAAACCCTTTTTCTTGATCCCTTATTGTATCTTAATTTTATCTTTAACATATGAGTGTGATTTTCTAACATGTTATGATCTCGTCATGAAATTTACAAACTTATGTTTAGCAATGTTCTCAGAACCGGATCGGACGTCGAACCGGACGGCTTACTGGTTTGGTGGTCGGACCGGTCGGACCGGTCGGACCGGATGGACCGGATTTAACTATATTTTAATTATATTTATATATGTAATTAAATATAAGTAATTTATATATGATTTATACATATATTTTATAGTTATACATAAAACTTAACTATATTTGTATATACAAAGTACTAATTTATGGTTTAACACCCCGTTTTTACCCACTAAAATCAAAAAAAAAAAAAAAATATGCGAAAACCGGTCGGAACCGGCCCGGTTCGCCGGTCCAACCGGTGACTCGGTTCGAACCGGCCGGTTCAACTGCACAAAAACGATCCACCCCGGACCGGACCGGACCATCGCGGTCCGACCGGTCGGACCGGCCGGTCCGATCCGGTCCTAACAACATTGATGTTTAGTTCAAATGAGTTTGTTTAAGTTTCAGTTTTAGTTTCAGGTCGAGTCCACGAACAAATATAGCCAAGTAGGTCACTGGTGGCTTAACAAGTTCACGCGTTGACATATTTAAATGTTTAATTCTACACTTTTTTTTTTTAAATGTGTATTATATATGAACTTAAACTAATCTAAAAATTTTATATTAAAGTTAAAATGATAAAGAGAATCTACCTTCATGTCTTATACTTTAAACGTGATTATTTATTTACATTTTTTCCAAAATTTGTAACTTTAGAATAATAATATCTAGAGTAAATCTCGGTTTTGGTACCTGTGTTTTGCAAATTGACTCCACTTGAGTACCAACGTTTATTTTGTCTCCATTTGAGTACCAAAGTTTAAAAAGTTGTCTGTTTCAGTCCAGTATATCCCACTCAAGAGCAGGGTCTGGGGTAGATAGTGGCAAGTCTTTCCTCTATCTAGGTAGGTAAAGAGACCGCTTCCAAAGAGACCCCGACTCGATAAACAAATATAAAAAATTGAATAATAGGGTTGTTGTTCGTGTTAATCGCTAAAACTCGTATTGTGTTTGGATTATTGTGTTTCACATTTTTTAGGTTCATGTTATGTTTTATCTGCTTGCATAGAAACAATACCAATTTAACACTCTAATTCTAACAAGTAAAAATAATAAAAGAAACGAGAGCTACAAGGCATAACTCCATAAAACAACCATAATTGATTAAAATTTTAATGCTATTATTTCGAACAAAAGGGTCGGAACTCGCCGATAGAAAATAAGAGAAAAACAAAGCAATGTCAAGAGCTCCGTCAATCCGTTGTTCATCGATAGACGCAGCTTCCTCGTTATCATCTCGCGCCAGATGCAACAAAGGATGAGTCTTTTTTCCTTCTCGTGAGCCACGGAAGCGCCTTACACCCAAAGATATTTAAAGAGTTTTCTGTTGTTACTAGTTACTAGTAAAATAATAGTACAAACAAACCTTAATTTAATTTTAAACCAACGTGTGTTGTTGAAAAAACCTTGAGCCTCGTATCTCAACAGAGAAACAAGTTAAAAATGAACAAGTCATTATGTTTTTTATTAACCCAAAAAATAATACTTGTTATACACAGGAAGAGGAAATATTCAATCTTAATAACAAAATCAATGTAAAACACGTGCCCACAATATGATAAAACGATATTTAATTATTTCACATTTCTTAAAATCTAACGATAAGTGATGCTAGAAGCCATGACGTCATCAAATAATGGCTGGTACATTCACCACGTGCTTTTGACAAAACATTTGTTTATATCATTATCATCTCTCCACTTGCCCACTTGCCCACCGTGAAAAACTTTCACTCCACCAGACCCTGAACTTTCCTATATTTACACAATCACCCCTCCACCTCATCCAAACACCTCATATATAAACCCCCATCATCTCTCCTCTTCCCAAATCTTCACTTTCACTTCTTAATTTACAACTCTAAATAATCGATCAAAATGATGCAGATTCCGACACACGCCGTCGACCCTTTTCCGGCGATCAACTCCGGCGAAGTTCCGGTGTTCTGCCGGAGCACAAGCTTCAACACCCTCATCCCATGCTTAACGGAAAACTGGGGTGACTTACCGTTAAAGGTAGATGATTCAGAGGATATGGTGATTTACGGTATTCTACGTGACGCCGTTAGTGCTGGATGGACGCCGTTTAATCTAGATGTTAAAGTTGAGTCGCCGGAGTTAGTGACGGAGTCGACGGAGCCGGAGACTGTAACTCTTTTTCCGGCGGCTCCGGCGAAGGTGGAAGAAGGGGTTTCGACGTCCGTCGCCGGAGATTCGCCGGAGGTCAAACGGTCAAAGCACTACCGGGGTGTACGGCAGCGGCCGTGGGGGAAGTTCGCGGCGGAGATAAGGGATCCGGCTAAGAACGGCGCGAGGGTGTGGCTTGGGACGTATGAGACGGCTGAGGAAGCCGCGACGGCGTATGATATAGCGGCGTATAGGATGCGTGGCTCCAAGGCTTTGTTGAACTTTCCGCATAGGATCGGCTTGAATGAGCCTGAGCCGGTTAGAGTGACGTCTAAAAGAAGGTCACCTGAGCCTTCGTCTTCGGCTTCGGTAAGTGGCTCGCCTAAAAGAAGAAATACGAAAGTGGAGCCGGAGCCGGAAGTGCAAAGCCGATCAGCAAATGTGATTGAAGCCGTTAATAGTTAAAAGCATGTTATTAAGCCAACCCGATTGCAGATTATGGGGCCCATGGGTAAAGTAGAAGATGGTACCGGGTCGGATCCGATGGCTATTGGATATGGATTGCAGTAAATACCGAATATGCCCTGCTTCCAGGAAGGGTGATGTACATAGATGTGAGGTCATAAAAGGAAATTTGCTGTCATGCAAATTTGATCCACCTTTTGGGTGCACTGTTAAAGTGTGTGACTTTGCCCCTTTGGGTGGTTGAAAGAGTTTGTTTAATTCTTTTATTTACTATTTTTAAAATTTTAATATTTCAATGCAATCTTATTATCATTATTGTAGTTCCCTTTCTTTATTTCGATAATAACTTAACGATTATACACTAGTTAAAAAACATAAAATGCTATTAATAGTGTATTCTAATAATAATATTTTTTGTATTTTACATGCCCATTTGATCATTTTCTATATTTATTTTTACACTTAAATGTATGTATATAAACAAAATTTATTACAATCATTTCAAGATATTATGTTATTTGTTATGAACGATATTAATATGGTGCTGCTCAAATATTAGTATGGTATATCTATCTCTGAGTGTAGTATAATGTCTAAATAGTAGATTAATCTTTCTTACTATATAATGCATATTGAATGGGCAACAAGGTAAATTCACTAACCCGGTAAGACGCGCCCCTTCCCCTGCTGCGACCTACTTCCGATCGTCGGTTACTTCCGACCGTCGGCTTCCTCCGATCGTCCGTTACTTCCCCTGCCACTCCGCCTATGGATACGTTACGAGGGACGTATCGCAACCCCACTTCAATGCCTTGGCCGTTCGACTGGAGTGTTGTGTTGTCCCGTTCAGATATGGCCGAACCCTTTCCCGTATATACACAAATCCAAAGTCCCCAAATTCATCTGCCGCCGATTCTGAAGATATCCGGTACGCAGTCCATTTGAAGGTGATGTTTCTATTCCCGACTTACGTTTCTTGATTTGCACTATTCTTCATACATCCATTGGTTTCCCTGATTTCATATACCCGTGTTGATTGAACCCATGTTTCTGTGTAAATTTCTGTTATGTTTGATTCATTTTATTTGTGTACATGTTTGTTTAGAGATGGTTGTTAAACCACTATGTCTGTTTCTCATGCCTACCAAGTGCTCGACGTAATGCCTGATTGCAATTTGGCTGATCTCAAAGCAGTTTTCCGGGCCAAAATATGTTCTTACAACATTTGTTTGTTAGTTCATTTGCAGGAATTAATAAACAGTATAGGAACGATGTATTGTCTGTGGTAATATTCCATTGTTCTACATGTTTAAGTCCATTTGAAAAGAAGGATTAATGTTTCTTCAATCAATTAATATCATTTTGAGTATGATTCTGATTAAACTTTTAATTCCTAAACTCATATTTACACACCGTTTCACAATTGCGGAAGGATTTTGATTACATACTAAAGGGTTATATTGGTAGGGAAAGCCATCTTAATTTTGCCAAAAGACTCATGATAAAAATCAGTTTATTTGAGGTGGAGAATTTGTTTGAAAGTATGCAGTTTGATTTAGTTTCAGCCATTTGTACCATTCAAGCTCTCTTTTTAGGCATGTTGAATTTGGTTATACTAATTCTTGGCAGGCCACTTAAGTATTAACTGGTTGCTGTAAACATGGACAAACATAAAATTTATATATTCTCACTTTAGCAGCTTCTTGAATGTAGGGTCTTCTACAAATAACTTTATATTTGTTACCTTGATGACCACCTGAGTCAATTGATGATGTTTATAAAACTTCAAATCAACTATTACAAAACCAATGTTATAGAATGATTTAATTTCTTGATGAACTCAAACTTTCTATCACTCATGTTAGCACAAGGTCAAAGACAAATACTACTGTTCGAATTCCACTAAGTTTCGCTTCTTTCTAATCTTTCATGCTCTTTTCCCCTCTTATGCAGCCGCTGTTTGTTTTTGAAGCAGTTAATCGGCCGTCATTCCACTTCCGGTAAGGTTTCGTTCTTCGTAATGTCTAATGTTCTTTTCCCCCTTATGTACCCGATGACTGATTAATATACCGACTTCATGATCTTCTCAGTTTCCTGATCTCAGTTTCATGATGACAACACAGGTTGTGTGTTCTTTGTACTGCTGACTTGGTACCCTTACTAGGTAATATGGGTTTGTTTGTTGAAATTGGTTGAAATTGGTTTCATACGACTCTGTTATCTGTATTCCAGTTTCATGATCTCAATTATATTTATGAAATTAGTAATAGCTCCTGCCAAATATTAGAATTCTGCTACATTATGGGTTTGTTTGTTGAAATTGGGTTCATAGAAATCTGTTGTTGCATTTCAGTGTAATGATCTAACTTACTATTTATGAAATTAGTAATAGCTCGTGCCCAGTATTAGAATTATCATACATTATTTGTTTCTTTTGATCTTTTCACTACACTTGGTTTCAATACTAGAGTGTGATTAGTATATAGAATTCATGATGTTTTCAGTTTCATGATCTCATTTTCATGATCATGACAAAGGTTGTGTTCTTTGTACTGCTGAGTTGGTACCCTTACTAGGTAATATGGGTTCCTTTGTTGAAATTGGTTGAAATTGGTTTCATTCGACTCTGTTATCTGTATTCCAGTTTCATGATCTCAATTAGTATTTATGAAATTAGTAATAGCTCCTGCCAAATATTAGAATTCTGCTACATTATTGGTTTGGTTTGATCTTTTCATGATCATAACAAAGGTTGTCTTCTTTCTAATGTGTACTGATGGTTTCCCCACTTATGTGCCCGATGTTTGTCTTTGAAGCAGGGAACAAGAATACTTCGTAACATTGTCATTAGCAACGACCTTACAGGTACTTTGTTTGTAACTGTTACTCTGTGTGCCGTACTCTGTGTGCCGTTCTCTTTGTTTCTAATTATTCCTGCCAGATATTAGAACTATGACACACTACTTGTTTGTTTTGATATTTTCCCTACACTTGCCTTCTTATCACATGCTGCATTACTTGAGTGTCATTAATATACAAAAATCATGATCTTCTCTGTTTCATGATCTCAGTCCCCTGATCATAACAGAGGTTGTCTATTAATTGAAGGTGATGAAGACCGGACAAAGGGGAGTTATTGTAGTTTTTAGGTTTACTGAAATGTGAAAATTCAAATCGTTTTACTTGTGTTAGGTCTAAGCAAGTGAAAGCTGGGCTGGTTATAGGTAACGACTGTTTTATTTGTACCTCTTTGCCTTGTCTTGTATCATAAAGCCTTGAATTGAGTTAGTTTGTGGTCCTGATTCAACAGTCTTCCTATTGTTGATCATCACCTTCAATTACATGCACCAATAACATCCTTTAGTGTTTTTATACGACTCACATAAAGAACCATATATGCTAATCTAATACGGATATAATGAAAAATGCCTAAAACTGTTCCCCCCAATGCCTAAAATTATGTTGTTTTGAGCCTGTTTTTATACGATTCACATTAACAACCGTACATGCTAATGTACTACGGATATAATGAAAAATGCCTAAAATTGATCCACCAAATGCCTAAATTTTTGTTGTTTAGAGGCTGTTTTCATGTTGTTTTGCTGCTATTCTTGGTTTCAAGTTGTTTTGCTGCAACTTTCATGCTGCTTTTAAACTGTCTTCATGATACTTTGTTACTGTTTTCATGCATGTTTTACCCTTCTCATCCCCAATTTTATAGTATGTTTTAAATGTAAGCACTATTACTGTGCAAAGTGGTATTGCCTCTCCTGGCACAACCATCCGGTTTTAATGATTACGATCCAGCTACGGTGTTTAGGCTGCGTACGGCGTTCAATTGCTGTTGTCGCCTGATTACTCCATCCATCTACGGTGTTTACGTCCTTTTCCCTCACTTGAAAAAACAATTTGTTGTGTGTTTACATCCTTAATTGTGCACATGCATTTGCTACCTTCGTACCTCCGCTATACCTGAATCTAGCAGGAAATAACATTATTCTCACATCATGATTACTCCCCCCCAAATCTGTTGTATTTCTATATGCTTTACCTGCTTGCTGCTATTTTGTTCTTACTAAGTAGTCTAATTGGTTTGGGAAATGTAGATGGCCTTATTCTTAGTGCTATAAATAATGACCTCTTAGGTAACATTATTAAACTATATATTGTTTAAACCTGCAGTGCGAAGATCAGAAGACTCGTGTAAGTTATGACATTTGCTTGTAATATTTGGATCAATATTCTTGTGCTTTAGTATTTCACTTAGTGTTCAAAGTTAGGATTATGGGAGCAGTTATTTTAAGGCCTCCTGCAATTTATTATCCAATACCAACTACTACGTTATATGTTTTCACTTCCATTTGCGCATGATTTTATAGCATAAAAATTTTAAACTCACAATCCACAACCCACAGAAAAATGAAAACAGAAAATAGCAGCTTTTTTAAAACCAAATTCAGGCCCAAACACCCTCCTTAGTTAAAGCAAGTTAATTTCAGTTATGATTCTAAAGTTGTACTTATGCTCAGTTATAACAATCTTCTTTCAGCAAAGATGTGAACTGGGAGGATTGACGAACAAAACACCTAAAATATTTCTGTACTTAGTTTTTTTTAGAATGGGATAGGTTGTAGAGAAAACCATCTGCCATTTAGGTGCATGGACATTGATTTGTTTATTATTTGTTGTAGGATAGCAAAATCAAAAGTACTCAAACTTCAGTTTTATCATTTTTTTGGTAAGAAGACTAGCGGCATATCTTCACATAATGGAAGTGGAACTCTTAGCTATGAAGAGTTGAAGTCACTAGATGACCTTGAACTGGTAAATATTGTGATATTCGATAACAAGACATTCCGTCCCTTACAACATCAGGCCTGTAAAGCATTTGTGCAGAAACGTGATTGCTTCGTTCTTATGCCCACAGGTGGTGGTAAAAGTCTATGCTACCAGGTTATTATTTATTTGCTTGTCTATTTTGTATGTGATAGTTTCATTTTGTTATTTCATCTTAATGGTCAGCAAATTCGAAGCTGACATTTATATACTTATACCACGCAGCTACCAGCAACGATGCAGCCAGGTGTTACCATTGTTATCTCCCCTCTATTGTCTCTCATTCAGGACCAGATAATTACTTTGAACCTCAAGTTTGGAGTACCATCAACTTTTTTAAATTCACAACAGACTACTTCCCAAGCATCTGTTGTACTCCAAGAGTTAAGGCAAGGCTATTTTTTTCATTGAAACCCTGTACATTTAGTTCAGAGACAAAACTTGGGTTTCAAGTGTCTTAACTTCACTGTTCCTGTTGTTTTAATCATGTGTGGGTTGATATCTTACAGAAAGAAGAAGTGGGGTTTGATCACAAGTTACCATCAATGCCAGCTATCCCCGATCCAGAATTGGTACCAGAACTACATTGCTACAATGCCAGCTTGCTACAAGATTGTGGTGGTAATTTCTTTTGCCCCCTTGGGCCACTGGAGTAACCTTCTGCTATGCTCACTCATCCTGAATAATCTTTCTTGGAAAGATTTGTGGTTTGACTTATTGAATCCTATACTTTGTCCTTAAAAAGAAGCTTATGGTCATTGTTTGTTGCACATTTCGAATGGCTTGTTTATGATGTTATAAACATTCAAAGCTGCAAAGACATAAATATTTAGCAACTTGTATAGTCTGCCTTTTTTAGCACTATGTAGGAAATCTTTCTTAAGTTGTAAAAATTTAAAGTTCAAGCAGTTATTGATTATAAATCAATATTATGAACTTGTCTGAAACTTGTTTCCTATACTAATCATGTGTCTCAGAGCCCAGCTTGGGAGAAAGCAACGAAAGTTATGAGGCAGAGGTTTACTTTCACCTTCACCAAACCTCAAGTCAGTGAATGACATGTACTTCTCTTTGTTAGCTACTGATATGCGATTGCGTTACCAGATATATTGGAGGTAGCATTCCATCATCACTTCCTGTTACCATCACAACTATGTAAGATTCGGACTTATGTTGTCTAATAAATTATTTTTTAAACCATTTCCCCCCTGTTTTCTCTTATGGCTGCAGATGCTTAACATATGATAGTCGTTATTTTTGCAGGTTTTTGCAGATAATAACTTCACTGGAAGCTTAGCGGACACTTTATCCTCTCTAACATACTTACCAGCCTTGTAAGCTTTCATAATTATATATTTGCTTATATTAAAGGTTTTCATTTTGTCATGTATACATATTACTACGTCAATTCTAATTATGTTTTATTTCAAACGGGTCAAGTGAAAAGGTTAGTTAAGTGGGAATGGGTTAAATTGGTCTATTAGTTTGCATTTTGAAAGTCTTCCATAGTCTTTTAACAGACTTAGATTACTATTAACAAGCGTTGATATGTTATGTTTCTTGCAATTTAGGTCGCTAAATACAACAATTTGTCTGGAGAAATATCCAATTTCTTTGAAGGCCTAGCCTAACTGCTTTGGTCAATTTGTAAGATCCATAATCTTAAACAATCCCTCTTTTTTTCCTTTTTAATTTAGTTCATATTTTGATGCTCTTTTAATTTTGTTTTGTTTTTTATATTTTACTTTGGGCGAGGTTTGTTCAATAATAGTTTAGTAATCATCTTATCAAGAAAAAGCTTTCATAACTCTTGCAATGGTAACTGACATTTATTACGGCGGAAAAAAGAGCCGTTCAGGTTGTATATCATGTCAAATTGGCTTCTAATCAAACAACTAACTTCTTGTAGGGGTCAGGTTGAGCCCACCTGAAATGCTTTTTCAAATAATTAGTATCTCAAAGATGTTTACAATAATAATTATATCATTTATCTTTATGAGTAAAACTAACATGTGTGTGTGTGCAGTCATTTGTAAAATAAATAAACTTTCAGGAACTTCGGTCAACCCCAGGATGTTAAATCAACACAATTATATGAAAGCTTCGGTCAGACCTCTTCTTCGGTAAGAGGCAAGCAACTATAACTCGGTTTGCGACAGTAGGCCGTATTGCAAAACAATTACATGTAAATGCTTAGTTCTATTCATGTCAATTTGACCATATAACATTTTGACGAGCACGTTTAATACAAAGCCAGATTTAAACTTAAAATTAAAAAAACTACATAAGCATTTATACGTAATGCATGCTAGGCACAATAGGAGAGAAAGTCCTATATATCATAATTAAAAGAATATGTATGTGTTTATGTGATTTGTTCCGTACTTAAAATAATTAATTGTGCTAACTATTCATGATTTGTCCCGCGGCAACGCGCGGGTCTCATGCTAGTCATATATAATAAATAACCAGGTAGCCATACTATTATTAGTTTAGCGGTACAAATTATATATCTGTTCATGTTAATAATTTCTTTTTTAAAATTTGTTACTCAGAAAATGTGTTTAAGTTATTATTATTATTTCTTTTAACAGCAAATTATTCTAGTTCTGAACAGCTTCATATAATATTACAACATGTCTGAGTTTAAATTACTTAAAAAATGTGTCTTTAAGTTAAATATAATTTCCTTCAAGATATTTGTAAGTACTTAATTTCCATTTGTATATCTTGTGGAAGAGCGATCATAAAGTGTCAAAGAGATAATGTTTTTTTGACATTTCATTTCAAGGGAAAATGTCACTTGGAATGTTGAAATGTAGAAAACTAAATTTTCTTCGTCACGTCAATTTTTATATTTTGTCTTTATTATGAGTTACATTTTAAGTCAGTTGTTTTGTTTAGAATTACTTTTAATTATATTATATTATATTTGAAATTGGGATGCATAAACTAAAATGCTAAATAGGATTTAACACCTATGTAACACACCACCTTATTATCATAATTTATAAAACATGTTTGAGGTGTAAAAGATTTTTAATTTAGGTCCCAGTTAGAATCTCTACTTTTAAAACTCTATTACACATAACCATGACTACGTCAACACACTACTAACGTTTACACACCTCAGATTTCATTTATGTAATTTACATAACGTTAAGTTGTTTAAAAGAAACTAGTTAGCAACCCATTGTTCGATCCACAAGCATCTTCATCGATCACCTTTGCCTTCTTGGAAAATTCCTACAAAACAACCACTTTTATCACATTAGTCCATTAGAACTAAGTAAGGACACTTATACTTACTTTACAGGTTGTTAGGAGGTGATTTGGGGCTTAAAATATAAATCGAAAACACAAGTGACAAGTTAAACCTACCGTAATTTACGGTGGGTACCGTAAATTACGGTACCCCTGGATTTCAAACCCACCGTAAGGCAGTTAATTTCTGCCGTATCAAGTTTCCCAGGCTACCGTAAATTACGGTGCCTACCGTAATTTACGGTAGACCCAGTTATTTTGTTCTTTTCAACATTTTGACCCGTTTCGTTTGTTTCGACTTTTCAACGATTCCGGGTCCATTTCAACATCTCTATTTGCTCAATTTAGGAGCTTTAACTCTCTTAGCTTCAACTCCTTGCATCAATCACATTATCACCCATTCTATAATCACACTTTCATATTTAAATAGAAATGGGTCATAATTCCACTTTCAAGCTAGTCATTCACTAACTTGGACAAGCACATTAGATTCGGATCACACATCTATACATTTCGCTATACATCCTTATGTTTGGCATACACACAGTCGCCAAACCACACATTTATCACCCACTGGTGAATTAGGCTTACACACAGTAGCCAAAATACAGTTTATCACTCACTAGTGATTTAAATGTTACCACCGTAACTAATATAGTTATAACCCCTCCAGGTTTGGTTCACACACCTGTGAACTATACCGGTATATTTATTTCATGCACACGCGCATGAAGCTTCAACCCAATTCATGCACTCGAGCATGTATACTTACTATTACTATAACCATTACTTATGGTCATTATTCACAATTCACCTTTACTCAAGAGTAAACATAATAAAATCATAAAGATAAGACTATATATGGTTATAAGGCTAATGTCCTTACCTTAAACAAGCTTCAACTCAACCTTTGTCTTTGCTCACCGCTTTGCTAATACTCCCTTCACCTAAACATATGTTTAGGACTAATTTAGCACATACATACATATGGTATAAAACCAATCCATATGACCCATTTTTGACTAGTTCAAGCATAACTAACTCTATATTGACCCACCGGTCGTTTTATTCCCACCTTGCCCTTCCTTTCATATTTTGAACTTCTTGGAGGCATTTCATCAAACACCTTATGGGCATGATTTATATCTCAACATATTTCATACAACTAATTTGCTATAAACCATCAAGTTTCAAAATTGGCATACATGATACATAGAACACCTAATACATACTATTCTAAGTTCAACACATATTAATTTGATCATAGATGAATTTCTCCTCAACACCCCAATCATGAACTAAACTACTTAGCAAGAAAACATCCAATTGAGACTCACCTTATGAGTTAGATGCAGAAATTTGATGATTTATAACTCAATTCCACAATTAGAAGCTTGAATTCAACACGAACGCGACTCAATTGGACTAGGGTTCTTAATCCCTTCCTCCTGCTCGTTCTCCTTCGTGTGTGTGTGTGTGTGAAAGTGTCCAGGAGGTTCTACACCTCCTTACATATATATAAATTTGATTTTTCTCAATTGGCAATAGTAGTCCCTCTAGTTACTTTTATTCATTTACACTAACAATACTAACTTAACTCAGTTAGTTCTAATTTACCACTCATTTCATTTAAAACACAAATTATAAAATTACCTAAAATGGGACGTTACAACCTAACATGATACCGGCCAACACTTCTAATCCATTGATCCATATCATGCGTGACACTCGTGAATGATAAACTTTTCACTTTTTATCACCCAATTAAATAAAAGTAAGGTTTGTTTACATTTCATCATGCAAACTTTGCCATAGAATATACTAGGTATGTTACTGCTATATAAACCTTTTAAAACTAATAAACATTGGAGTCTCAAACTAATTAAACCCTAAATTAAATGTCGGTTGAAAGAAGCAGTATATTTAATATTATTTTGGAAGAATTACAAAATATATATGCAATTGCCCATATATTTAATGAGTCAAAAGTTAAAGACCTATTTATAATATTTTATAAATAAAAAATTTTAATATTAAACTAGTTTGAGCCTTGACAAATATATTATCTTAATTCCATCTAATAACTTCGCATAAAACCGACAAATCAAGTGGCAATTTGCTATTATTTAGATATCATAAAGCAGCCACGTTATTTACAAGGAACATATTTTAATTACATTTTATTGATTAGAACATGTGATTAAAGTGCAATAATTACACCATTTAAAATTATTAAAAGAAACACTATTTCACGTTGTCATCTTGATCAGATCGGACCTATTAAACCTAGAAAGTACCCAAAAAACAAACATTCTAATACGAACCCACTTTCATATTTGATATTTATGAGGCACTTCGTTAGTAGCCCTTTCATAAAACTTAAAAAGTTTTCAAAGAATAAGATGATTGACGTAAATCCTAGCATAAAATACGTTAAAAATAAAAAGTTAGTACAGTTTAGAAGTGAAAGTAGATGGTCGTGGGTGTAGACAATGGCGGAGGATTGAAGGGTCCGGGGGGTCGCCCCACCTCTTTTCTTCGTCTGTAGTGTTAAACTTTAGTTCAGTAGTGTAAATTTTTGTCTCGTTAGTGTAAATTTTTATATAAAACTCGAGTTCGCCCCCTCCCCCCCAAAAAAAAAATTAGTTTTGCCCCGCCCCCCCTAAAAAATTTAGTTTTGCCCCCGACCCCCCTAAAAAATTTAGTTTTGCCTCCGCCCCCCCTAAAAAATTTAGTTTTGCCCCCACCCCCCTACAAGAATGTTCAAGCTCCGCCCCCAGGTAGAGTGATGTACAAAGAAATCAGATCGAAATCCGAACAAGCAACCCACCCCGACCTGGTTGCCAGACCCACTCTAACCTGATCCAACCAACAAATATGAGATCAGTTTTTAACTCCATCTGGTAAAACCGGATTCAACCTGATAAGACCTGAAAAAAACCAATTTCAAGCCGCTTCAACCTGATCTAGTTTAAATAACCGGTCATGACTTTTATTAGTCCAACCTTAACCGATTTCTAAACCAGTTCCAAACCTAATTTTGAGCATTTTTGCGTATAAATAGGCAGTTATGTCATGTGTCCCCTTAAAAAAAGCCTTTAATTCTTTTAAACCAAACTCGAACCCAGGCCCAAACATAGAGACCCAACAAGCCTAACAAAGACAAAACACGTGTCCTAAACAAAAAACATGCAACCTACACTCTTGCTAGTCTCGTACACGTGACACCACCCTTCCAACACGTGCCACAACGCCACCACCTCCTCCCTCTTTATAAAGTATAAACCCACAATCACCCCCTTCATAAAATAACCACCACCAGTCCACCACCACCGCAAAATGACCTCCTACAACCATCAAAAAGACCAAGAAATGCAACTTCAGCACCACCACCACCACCACCACCGGAGCGAACCACGGGCCCACCAGGTGGTCAAAGCTGCCACCGCAGCAACAGCCGGTGGCTCCTTACTCCTCCTGTCGTCTTTAACACTTGTAGCGACGGTAATATCACTGACGGTGGCTACACCACTGCTGGTGATATTTAGTCCGGTGATCTTGCCTGCGGTGATCACAATCTCTCTTATAGTCATCGGTTTTTTGACCTCTGGTGGGTTTGGGGTTGCAGCGGCGACGGTGTTGGCGTGGATGTATAGGTTCGTGACAAGTGGAGATCGAACCGGGGACGACGAGTGGTCGGACCGGATGAGTCGTGAGGTGGGTTGGAAGGGTCGAGCCAGGAATGAGCATGGGAGGGGTCATCATGCGACCGGAGGGGTGCGCCTTACGACTGGAGCCAGAGCTGGTCTTTACAACCAGAGTTAATTGATTAGTGGTATCTATTTGAGTGAACGAGTTTTAGTTTGTATTGATATATGCAAGGAGAGGGTGAATGTGTACGTGGATATGTACGTAGTAATAAATGTAAATGAAATTCGATTAGCAGTTGAGATGATGTTGAATTGTTGAGGGTTACATGTTCTCTAGATATTTTTTTGAAATCCCTTGAAAAAATTCATCTACAAAACTTAAACAGAAAAAAAAAAAAAAAACTTTTTGATCGATGAGCATCACGTTCTCTTTGTATCAAAAACCGATCAAGTAACTGAAAGGAGGAAACCTACGTGAAAGAACCTATCCATACAACAAATCGTTCATATCTTTTATGGTCACAGGTCGAGCGATTACAACCACCGGAACCAAAGAATGTACGAGTCGCTAACAAATATATCAGAAGCCATTCATCTCTTCTACATAACAACATACCAACAATGGCATTCTGCTCAACTGCCAAAACATGCTGTGTTCTTACCGCCATTTTAAAAGATTGTATTCAAATCACCCTCGTTAATTTCCGTTTCCAGAAGATCAATTACTCGGCCTAAATTTGGTTCCGAAAGTTGTCTAGTATCAAGTGACAGTTGTTCATCGTCTTAGCATCAAGAAGACCATGGTTCCATAGTTTAACCATGAATAAACTCCAACACCTGCCACAATTTACATGTTTTGCATTGTTATAATCAACCAAAGCAGTGGAGACACTTTATTCAAGTAAATATTATCTTGATCGGTTTCGGATACCAGAGTAATTCTGGGGTCTGGATAAGGTCTTCGCCATGCTGGGTTGAAAACGCCTCGCAAGCCCAGGGAATATGTGCGTCTGCCAGCACCCTAACACCACCATCACAATTCACAAACAAGCTTTAAGTTAAAAACATGTATTGCATTATGGTGTTATATACTGTATAACTATGTATGTAGAGTTGGATTACCGTTGCTTTCTTATGAATGAGTTCCATAGATGCATCATATGCTTCTCATTTTGGGTGACATCGACAAAGTCATCAAGCATCTGAAGTGTATTGAAAGTAAATATTATTTATTATTTGTTATTAGTGATTGTTATTTTGCTGCGAGTTCAAACAGAACATACCCTTCGGTCTTCAAGATCAGCAACATCATCATCGACCTCATCCTCACTGTCTTCCTCACCAAACACGTACTCTGGTGCCATTGGCTAAATATAGATGGTTTAGGAAAACACAGATTTAGATAGTGATGGTGGGTTGAAAAGTTAGATGTTCAGAAAAATTGTAACCTGAGCTTTATGAGAATGATAGAAACGGTGTATCTTCAACAGCACTTGACTGCAAAACAAGAAGAATAAGATATTTTAAATCCTTAAAAAAGATTAAAAAACGAAAACCTTGCACATACTTTCTAGGATCCGTTCGTTCGATTGATAATTTTCTAGTTTTTGCAAATTGAAGCAGTGTAATTGGTGCAATGCTGCTACTTCCAGGTACTGAATGGGAAGTAGATTCTGGTCCAGAAGATGTGATACCGGCAGCACTTGACGCGGCTACAGCATTAGGACTGTATATTTCACAATCCATACGCTCAGTAACACCTAAAATTTAGAAAGAAAAATCAATATTTATCAATTTCATAAGAAACTAACATAAAAGTTGCAAGTGACAAGTAAAACTATACAATTGATCTTGCCTCTAAAGTCACCAAGAACTGCAGGCATATTTGCACCCAATGCAAGTTGACCCACTTGATTTGAATTTTGATTGTGTCTCTCTGATTTTCTTCTCCTCAAAGGCTTATGACTGTGAAAATTGGAGTTACATTTATGAACGTTAAATGTGTTCCTGTGTATTAAAAAGTAAAAACTTAACAAAACAAAGGACTGACAACTTGCCAAAAGTAAAAAGACTGTTCTCTAGGATCAACCATTTTGCCAAAAATCTGTGTTCCAAGAAAAATATACAATTATCATATGAAATCGATATTTTACGAATCTCAAGAATCAAATTTAGAAGAGTGGAAACAGAATTATTACCTCAGAAGTGGTTGCATTGGTCTTAGTAGATACTATCACAACTTGATAATCCTCATCAACCTAAACAGCATTATAAGGGTAAGTACTCTAGTATAATGCAGAAACTAATAACCATGGTAGATTTAAATTATTAACCAACCCAGAACTCGTAGTTAAAGAGATCATGAGATGCGAGTAAGTGAGATCTTAGTCCCTGAAAGACATCAAGAAATACATATCAACATTGGCAAAAGGCATAAGTACATTACAATATATATAATAAACAGTCGAAACAGGACCGTATGTACCTTGTAACTTGCGCATTTTAACAAGCAAAATGGACAACAATAATCTTCCGTAACTGCAAAAAGGAAGGGAAAAAAAGGTGTTTAAATTTCATAAAAAAGAAACCACTCAAGAAAACTTTGAACCCTAAGATAGCAGATATGCTAAACGTGACAGAAAAATTCCATCACAGCCACAAACAAGATATAATATTCAGAGATAATATCCAGTAAGCATGAGGTACCTTCGCTCCTGTGCAGCATATTATTGTAGTATTTGAAGTTGAATATGACATTTCCTGTTCTCAGCCTAACAACAAAATCGTAATATATTGTAATTTCAATTCCAGAAGCTACAAATGGGAATAAGAGGATAAAGTAGTAGTAACATAAGATTAAGTAGAGGAAGCAGTTAGAAAAGATACATGTTACACTAAAACATTAACCACCTTACGACCTGAGGCAGCTTATCAGTAGGAATGTTGTTGTATGAATACAAGTCATAAGGTGATATATCTTTTGCCCCAACCTCTTCTGCTGTTATAATAACTGGTACTTGCTGCAATATACTCTGTGGTAACCATAAAATGGCACCATGGCCAGTAAACATTATATAAGTTTAAAAATCACACCACAGAACTTTAAGTCAAGGTGACATACCACAGCTTCAGAATTATGGGGAAATTGAAAAGATATGCATTTCTCTGCGTTTGAACAACTCAACTGCAAAAGCAACCCAACACCCATCAACGACATTGAGGAAAAGAAACACAACAAACATTAAGTTGATCCTATGTTGCACTCTAATACTGTTATTTTTAATGATTTAGGGGTGCTTTTGGGTTCTTAGGGTTGACAAATTTTCACCAAAAATATTCAGAAGGCTTTACCTTCATATAACATGACTTCAAGCTAACAGTTGACATAAACTGAGCTCTCTCTCCTAGACTTATATTAGGCAATTTCTCCATTGAAACTTGAAGAAAATCAATTGGAATCTTCCCCATTAAACAGTAACCCTCAGTTGCTATCAAGCATGAACATATTATGGATGAGAAATTGGATATAAGAAACTGAACACTGAAGACAATACATGGCCATGATATCAATTATATAAAGTATATCTTACAGGGAGAAAACATATGATCCTTCGTTAGATCAATCGCTGTTGGATTTGCTATATCAGCTGCGAAACTCCTAGATGTTAACAACTAAAACAAAATAAAACACAATATTCTTCTGAATAAAATCAAACTGGCAAACATGTGATACCACAGCTAGCCAACAGCATAGCAAGAGAACCAGCTCTAACTTCTGTTGATAATTTATTTATCTCAGGAAGTATAAATCTGGCTCGACCAGAACCCACTGTCTGAACTCCTCTAGAAGCAGTCAACTTGCAGGCTCGTTTGAACCGGTAACAGCTAGATCGCAGCGTCTAGAAATCAGTCAGAAATTGTACACATGAAATTAGAGAGATTAGTAGAGTTTAACACTTAAAAAAAGGAAATAAAAGAATTAACCCAAAAATATGTATATTTATAGAGCTACCTCTCCATTTGAAGTAAGCACTGGTCTTGCCAACAGTATATACAAAGGAAAAAGAGACTGGGTTTGCAGTCCATCATCAAAAAGTCTACTTATAGATACTGATATCTGTAACCTAGAGCAAAAACAAAGGCAAATAAACAAACAATGATCATGTCACCTTCATTACTGCAACATCCATAGATAAAAATTAGTTAGTGAGTAATAAAGGCTGTGAGATTATGTAGTATTCCTTACCTTCTTTTGTGCTTTTCTTTTAACTTGTAGTCCAAACATCTTGTTAGAAATGATGGCTGCATGAAAATCATACCAATAGATAAAAAACTATGCATATGTGTCACTGTAATCATCTTTTGTGATAAAAGAATGTTATTTAAAGAAAAGGGGCAGAGTGCTAGGCACAACTAAATTGAGAACCAGCCAAGATTAAGTCAATATACGATGTAATATATATTTATTCCTAAAAGCTAGATAGATGATGAGAATGGGAATGATACAAAGTAAGTAAAATACATTTATACTAGCCCGATGTTGAAGAAGGTTGTAAAATTCTACCGGCCTGCAATAAACCGAGAGGCTTTCCTCAGCTGCCCTTTGTTCTTCTTCAGACAAATGAACCCGAACTTCCGAGTCTCTAGAATAACTGCAAACAGAAGTGAAATACAACTTGCATCAATCAATATAATCCACAAGCAGTATAATGTAATCTTCATAATGAACCCAGCAATATTGTAATCTTTATAATGCACAAGCACTTGAAACTATGGTAAGTATCATAGAACTTGCATTGCTTCCTAGAGGTAATACCAATATGGTTCCTAAGAAAACTACTTCATTTGAGGTTTTGTGTCAGAGGAGTGGGTATGTTTGTTTGTTTTGTCAGATGAGTGATTTGAAACTTCATTTTGGAAAAACAAAAATATTTGTTGATATAAACAATTCTGGCAACTACTTCAGAAAATAAAGAGGGTAAGAGGTTTGAAATATTGGAGATAAATCGCCTCCCCTCCGAATGTAGGGTGATAGTTAAGCACTTTAGCCATCAGACACAAATATTAACGTTACTCTTTAGGAGGCATCCGCCCCAGATAAACTACCCACCTCGCAGTGTCCCCCCCCCCCCGGGACAACAAATAACAAATATAATAATAAATAAATAAGAAACAAACTACCGACATGCATGCACTGGACACCTCAGAGCATCTAAAAAAGGCTTAATTGTCCAGATAAATGGAGTAAACTGCAAGATAACATACTTGGCTTCACGAGAAACTAAAGGTATGCCTGGCATTCTTGTTGGAGGACGCCAAATCACACTCCCATTGATTTCTTCAGTTATCCAGGGTTGCAACTCTACAGGGTCGCTTTGGGGCCCTGCCAACCTGTGCATTATATACAGTGTAAAATTGATCAGTAACATAGATGTAGATGAAAGGCAAAATTTGCATAGCAAATCATTCAGTTCATCACCACTTGATATAGCATTCATCCTCACTGAATCCTACTAAGATAACTACTTTAGCATTGTGTTTTTTTAAAACCTTTTTTAACCAGATATCTCCAGGCTGACCAAGGATGGGCCCGTGCCAAATGAGTATATTACTTCAACTCCAATCCTGGTCCCATTTAGTCTTTATCATTAATCATGTATTTTTAAATTATACCTTTATACCCTGAATACTAATTCTTCATACCCAAAACCTAGTCGACAACCCATTAAGACATTCATTGAGCAACAGGCACCATCAATGAGAAATTAGGTGTGGATTGCTATTCATGTTCAAGCAAGCTTTAATAATACCATTGTGACTGTTAAAGATGTAAGGGATTGGATGGTTTATTTGGATTCTGCCAGTACTTGTGGATTTCGGGATACAAGAAGAGGAACGCCATTAGCCACACAAACTGCAGCAGGAAATGCTAGTCGTACAATCGTACATTAGGGGAGCATGGTATGCCACTAGCGGATGAAAAAGGGTCTTGAACATCCATTAGAGTGTTTATAGACCCTGAGTCCTTACTTTGTATGAGCAGTAGGCTAGAGTTAAGAGTCTATATCCATACCGTACTACCTTCCTCGAATAGGAAAGAGTGTTCTATCTGCTTTTAGCCAGTAATAGGTAGTGTGTGGGGTTTGCAATACAATACTAACTTAGGATTATTTCTTTGTTAAAAAAGTTCATCCTAACATAACTTATGAGGAGTTAGACGGCGAAGCCTACTCTCTTTAGGACGTATCCGCCCTAGATAAAAATTACCCATCTCGCAAAATACCTACAGTCGACCCATATGCCTACTGGATCATAAATCACACGTCAAAATTGGTCCATTATCTCATAGCGGAATAGCAGACACCATGTTCTATCACACCACCACAAACCATACCCCATAAGTGGTCACCTAGAACAACATGTGCCAATGTGCCACAACACATGCAAACACATCGTAAAATAAGCTTACCTCAAAATATGAAAATCAACTGATGGAAATGATCCTAAAAATCCCAAACATAATATGCTCCATGAATATCAAAGAGTTCATAGGTCGAACATTCCCTTGTTTCAGGGTTAACCAGTCAATTTTCCATAAAACACATAAGAAATAAATGACCTTAGAAAATGAGGAAAACATGGCTTACCGAATTTTATTGTGGAACACATTTTCATTCTAAAACTATTTAACTTGATAATCAAATTGAAGATTAGCTTTACACCTGAAATGGTAAGGACTCAAATACGATAGAATGAGTCAAACTTATACCAACATAATAACACAAATCAAATTTCAAATTTATACCAACATAATTACACAAATCAAATTTCAAATATATAAAACATGCTAAACAGAACACAAATTCAGAAATACAATTCATGTAGAATACCGCTGAAAGAATCATAGAGGTGCGAGAATGCAACATTTTTATCTATAGCTTGAACTTTAAAGCATACGACAATTCTTTAGATTACAAAAAGAAGAATATAATGTATATCTAAAAGAACTTTAAGAGAAAACCCGTTCAACTGGAATGTTTGGACTACTTCACCATGGTTTGCGAGGAGCAAGAAGCAACTGAATAAGATATAAGATACGTAGCAGATCTTAAACTAATTCACATTGAAGATCAAACCAACATGTTAAAACACATTCCATATATGTTAAAAGAACCAGTACCTTGATTTGCTTGCTGCAATCACCAACTCTATACTCCCCATATTTAATTCTCCTTCAAGCCCTAATTCTTCCCCTCTTCAAATGTATGGATTAGGTTTTAGTATTGCTGATCTAACACCGTATTTATACTTGTACAGGTTACAACTTAACCTCTTACATCATGCTTGGTTACAACTTATAACCAATCCTCAAATTGATAAATAAAGCACTATAACCCGTGAAGATAGGAAAACAATACTTTAACCCCAATATCTAACACTAAATACAGGGTTTACAAGATATATCTCAGATACAAATGTATTCATCTAGGAGTCAGAACCTAGAAGTTCAAAGACCAGCACTATAAACAAGCTCACAATATTTTACAAAAGACAAGGCCCCTTAACTTCTCATAGCCATGACATAATCTTACAACTGGTATAGTAAACTTTATTATTATGAAATCAAGCAATTAACAAAGTGTGCCATTTACTCGATTCTCGTTGCAGTATTACCAATCGAAGTGGGTGATGGTGTATCTGTTCATCTGTTGTGATTGAGGAAGAACATTTGAAACGTATGCAGTGCCAATCAAAAGAAAACGGTGGTGTTGAATCTTTGAAGATGAAAAATAGAGCGGAAAGTGAGATCTGAATGAACAAAAGTCTACATAGGAAACCTAATGTTAATTCAGGGAGGAGTTCTAGTTAACCAGTAAGAATTGTTAGGAGATATCATTCAATTTGAGAGATATCAGTCATGGAGCTAACATTTATTCTTAAGTGCTAATATTGAGATGTGTGGTTAGTGACTAATGCTGCATACGGAGATTATCATTCTGTAATTGTTTTTTTATATTCATTTCTCTCCTCTTTTGCAGTGGCCAAATTTATGCTTCAACTTGTGGTTATTTGCAAGATTGGTAGAAATTTTGTGTGTTCTTACTTAGTGTTCAGTTTAGGGATCACAGGTTATTGTTGTCTTCTCGATTATTATTTTCAGACTCTTATGCATCTCAATATTCAATTAACGTATGTTTATACGAGTGGCATTATCTTCTATAACGTAAGATATGCGTCAACAACTGCTACAGAATTCCATAACGATAAACAAGTAATCAAGTGAACAAGTGCTTACCTGAAAGCGTATCGTCTTCGACCAACCAAACACTATGGCGGTATGAATCCTTAGCAAATTCAAAAAATGAACCTAAACAGAAAGAATCATCGTCACATTCTCTAAAATCACCACGTAAAAATTAGGGCAATAGAGTGGTTGATCGAGATCAATAAGATATTCGACAAATGATTCAGTTTCTTCTTCAGGTGGAGTGAAATCAATTAAAGCAGAAACAAAAACAAAATGAATAGAGATGATAGAAGTCACAAAACCCTAGTTTAAAACTAAAACAGAGAGTGATTATTAGTTATTACCTGAGATGTAAGTAGCCCTAATAGTGATGTGTATTTCCGGCGAAGCCACAGAGTTTGATGACTTCTGTGACGCCGTGACGGTGATATTGTCACCGACTCGTATTTTGTGAGCGTGTTAATTGGGCTTTATGTTTAGTTTTTGTGCAGCCCGAATCAAACAAGGGGCCAAGGGTTTAATCATTTAACCAGTTTTCCCTCTTCAAAACCTGTTTCAAATAGAATGAATGGTCCAGGGTCAAAAAGGGTGAAAAGTAATTTGGTATCATCTGCTAGAGCTTGAAGAATTCTCAAAGGTCCCGCATATTCAGGTGCAAACGAGCCGAGTCGTTCGCTCGTTACCCGATATTAGATCGATAAAAAGCTCGAAACGACCCGAGCTTTATTGAGCTCGAGCTTTATTGAGCTCGAGCCGAGAGTGCGAGCTGAATAAAAGCTCATTTAATTATTGAGCTCGAGCCCGAGCTTCACGTGTCGAGCTCGAGCCCGAGCTTCACGTGTCGAGCTCGAGCCCGAGCTTCACGTGTCGAGCTCGAGCCCGAGCTTCACGTGTCGAGCTTCGAGCTCGAGCCCGAGCTTCACGTGTCGAGCTTCGAGCTCGAGCCCGAGCTTCACGTGTCGAGCTCGAGCCCGAGCTTCACGTGTCGAGCTCGAGCCCGAGCTTCACGTGTCGAGCTCGAGCCCGAGCTTCACGTGTCGAGCTTCGAGCTCGAGCCCGAGCTTCACGTGTCGAGCTCGAGCCCGAGCTTCACGTGTCGAGCTCGAGCCCGAGCTTCACGTGTCGAGCTCGAGCCCGAGCTTCACGTGTCGAGCTCGAGCCCGAGCTTCACGTGTCGAGCTCGAGCCCGAGCTTCACGTGTCGAGCTCGAGCCCGAGCTTCACGTGTCGAGCTCGAGCCCGAGCTTCACGTGTCGAGCTCGAGCCCGAGCTTCACTTGTCGAGCTCGAGCCCGAGCTTCACGTGTCGAGCTCGAGCCGGCTCGCGAGCCTAAACGAGCTTTTTATATAATTTTTTATTTAATTTATTAAATATATTATATAAATAATATTTATTATATATAAGTTATGATAAAAGACAATTAAAAAAAATACATATAATGATATAAAGATATTAAAATAATTAGAAAATAATTAACGAGCCGAGCTCGAGCTCTCCTAAATCATCACGAGCCGAGCTCGAGCCCATACGACTTCGGGGTCGGCTCGACTCGTTTGCACCCTACGAATAAGTTTGGATTGATCCAATTATGTCTTTCTTTGGTTTGATCTGAACGTTTATAAAACTGATTTGGGTTGGTCCATAAGATGGTTTTGTGCACTTCTAGCAATCATTACGTGTATTCTTCCTACTAGACTTAAGTGACTTGTATTTAAGTTAAGATAATTTTTAAAAACAAAAAGAGTGATGAAGTGGGCCCCTAAGTAAATTACAAAAGATCCAGTCAAGCATGTAAACAATACTAAAAATGGAATGGGATGAAATTTTGACCTAGGTGCACCAAGTATTCAGATCTAACTTCGATGGCCAAAATAGGTATGATAAGATTGGTAATATTACAGATTCAAGGCTATTATGTGACATGTATATGTTAAAAGTTACTTATAAATAACATTCTCTAGTGATTAAGAATCATGTTGACGCCATAAAAATATCATGCTTTTGTTTGATTGGTATATCGTTTGTCAGACAAATATTTGTTTGCTTCTGCTTTATCCATGATCCTTTGCAACGAAGGAAAGATTGTCCGGTTAGGTTCACATGATTATCTTGCAGGTCTTATATTTAAAAATTTATTGTAATAAATATTAATGTGATTCCAGTACATGTCTAAATTTTTTTAATGAATAATCATAGGATACCTATTTGAAATTTGTATAAAGTTACTTTTATGAATGACTAGGACTCATAACTATGTATATTTTGATACCATAATTGCGTGCGAAAAGTGCACATAAATGTGCCCCTATGCTGAAATTAGAAAGATGTCATTTTCTTTTATATTTTGATGTGGCTTTCCAGGCTAGACTTCCTATGTAATTGTTATAGTATATACATGTAATTTGTTATAGTATATACGATAGAAAGTAATAACAAGCCATTTGAAACGGCTTCCAGACCAATTATTCTTACTGCAAAACAAATGGTCACGAAATTAACAAAATCAACGGTGAACGTAATACTCAAAAATACGACATAAAGTGATAATAATAACAAATCTTACAAACACTAGCGAAGGCTCATCGAATATCTAAATTACTTAACGATAAAACAATTTTAAAAAATATAATAACCAATTAATAATAAAAAATTAATAAAAGATTAATCATCTCATGAGGCCATGGAGTGGCCCGTAGACCGCTCACGGGCATGGAACACCGCTCGAGACGTGAGAGGAGTGTGACCCTCCCTAACATAACCGCACCCACTGTCTAGTTGACTACACTTTTGGTTACATAGCAAGATATAACTAGTTTTTACGTTCCTATACTTGTTGCGAGCTTCTTACCTTCTTCACGTTTCGATATCCCAAAAACACCATCCGCTTGTGAATCGTCTATTTGAATCGTATCAACATCTCTATCAACCGCTTTCCTCTTTAATTTTGCACCGATTAGATCATTCTTTATCGACATGTTAACGTCTGCATATCAAAGCAATTATCGTGATAACGTCATCATCAAATTTCCTAAACACGATCGACGTAAACGCACATTCACAATCACAAACATAGAAGAACAAACGACTGATGGAGAGATATCTAAACTTAACTATCCAATACAATGACCTAAAAAGTAAAAACCATCAAAAATAAATAACAAATTTAAAACTGCTTCAAATCGACGTGATTTCATTTCTTCTCGTAGAAATCAAAATCAATGCTCGATATCCGAGTGTTCAATCTCAGATCAATACCTTACCAATACAATTATCGATTGTATCAATCGTACATCACTACATTCAAACAATTTCTGCAAATTGATTTGGAGATATGAACGATCGTATAAAACTCACCTGGATTCGAACACAACCAGAGAACGAGAGCACATACGAGGAGGATGAGAGGGATGATATGAACAGATTTCTCTGAAAACCGAGGGCGCCCTAATTTATCCTTCTTAGGCGTCGTCGGAAACGATGACGATTCGCTTTGCGGTAATTCGTTGGCTTCGAGAGCCAATGCTCTGAGCGCCGGTGACACCGCCTTAGACGTCGGCGAATGGCTGTAGATGCTGTAGTAAGAGTCGTCGGAAACTCTGCTGGTGCTCACCGATCTGAACATTTTTGTTTTAAGATTTGTGAATGTTGGTGATTTGTGTTATGAAAAGTGAAAACGGAGATGAACCGAAAATGTGGAATTGTTGTGGGAAAGGGAGAATTGGAAGATCATAATGTACGGCTTGGAGTTGGGATATTGTTAGTTTATGTTAGAAAGGGTCTCGAGGTTTGACTTTTGCATATATCTCGAAATTAGTTGTTTCGAACAACAGTTTTGTTATATCTTTGTAATGTGTAATCGGGCATTAAGCACGTAATAACATCATATAAAGTCCACGTCATCATTGTTACGGTGGGACATTAAACCCATAATGATGAAAGGGCATTCTTTTTTTTTTTTTTTTTAAACTTTAACTTCAATAAAAACAACGGCTAAACCCAAGAAAACAAGGGCCGCCAAAAACACTTACAGCATATACAATGGATATTTACACCAATCCTTCCATTTAACCTCTAAGCTCTTGACTCTACTACGATACCAAAGATACGAACACGATTTAATACCAGCAATCATATCACAAACCCTTGGGTCAACGTTCTCGAAAATAGCCTTATTACGAGTCTTCCAAATCGTCCAACAAGCCGTCATCACAATCCCTCTAATAATCCTCTTCTTATTTTTACAGCCATGGATCAAAGTCGGGAGCTTTAAAATATCTCTAATCTCCAGCAAGAAGATAGGCTCCATGTGACACCATCCTTCAATAAATTTCCAAATGGCACTAGAAATGATGCAGCCCGTAAACAATGAAGGGCCGTTTCCTCAGCAGAATGGCAGAATGAACAACGATCATCATCGACGTTAATATATCGTTTTCTGAGCGCTAGTCTAGTTGGTAAGCGATCCATCTCAAGCCTCCATACATGTATGTTAACCTTAAGAGGAACCCATCCCGTCCAGACCATATCAGAATCTCTAGAAATATCACGATCTTTGCGCAAAACCTGTTTAACACCTTTGACCGAGAAACTGGTATCGTTCCCTGAATCCCATCGCCACGAATCTTTAGCCTCCAATAGCGTGCATTTCTGAACCAACTCCATAAGATCTCTAAACTCGGAAATCTCCTCAACTGAGCTCAAACCTGTCCTCCATTTGTCAGCAAAGTAAGGATCACCATTTCTTATAACAATCCTATCCTTAATAGTACAACGTTTATACTTTTCCAAGATATATAATTTTGGCAAGCGTTTACTTAGCAGAGAATCACCATACCACAAATCGGACCAGAAACAAATGTCTTCGCCATTACCAACTTTACCTCTAATGAGATTATTGACTTCTTTACCTTCGAGCTTCAATCTTTCCACAAGAGTAACTATATTTTTCCAGCATCCAACAAGCCCACTGGTGACCGGAAGAGAAGTCCAATTACCTCTACCTCCATGTATCGACACTATAATACGACGCCAACTGCTCTTCGGGTTCGTCTTAAACCTCCAAGCCCATTTTGTAATTAACGCCTTGTTGACATCCATTAACTTCGAGACGCCCAATCCCCCGTTTGCTTTAGACGTGGTAACCACATCCCAAGCCACCCAATGCATCTTTTTGATACCGTTGTAGCCTCCCCACAGGAAATTCTTCATAAGACTCTCTATCTGCTCCACAACCTGAACTGGGACTTTATACATAGACAAGTAATAAATAGGAAGGTTAGATAAAACCGATTTAATAAGAGTTAAGCGCCCTCCCATCGAAAGGGATTTAGCTTTCCACGTTGACAGTCGGGAGCTAACCGTATCCACAACCGTATTCCAATAACACAAACGGTTCATATTGGCGCCAACTCTAATACCCAAATACTCAAAAGGGAAATCTCCAACCCGACAGCCAAGAATACCACTCATCTCCATAACCTCCTCACTCGACACACCAACGCCGAAAAGGTGCGACTTTTTGATGTTTATTTTAAGACCAGAACAAAGGTGAAAGATCCTAAGGATCCGAGCTGTCTGTTGAATATTCTCTTCCGACCATTCCCCGATAATCAAGGCATCATCTGCATAGAGCAAGTGAGAGATATTTAAACCCGTTTTTTTATCTTTAATACCCTTCAAGACACCTTCACAACAAGCTTTATTTATGATACATGTTAAGGCCTCCATAACTATCAGAAAAAGAAAAGGAGAAAGAGGGTCTCCTTGACGAAGACCCTTTTCACAGGTAAACTCAAAAGTGGGAGCCCCGTTGACTAGCACCGAAGACCTAGTCGATTCAAGAGTCCCTCTCACCCATTTCCTCCACCTATCTGGAAAACCCATCTGATCTAACATGTCAATCAAGAAGCCCCAATTCACATTATCGTAAGCTTTTTCGAAATCAATTTTGAACATGAAAGCTTTTTTCCTCTTCTTAGTTAACCACCCATAAACCTCATTTAAGACCAAGGGGCCATCCAAAATAAATCTATCCTGAAGAAAAGCGGACTGCGTATCAGATATGACATAACTCAACACTTTCTTGATCCGAAGCGCCAGGACTTTAGACACGACTTTACTAACTACCCCAATTAAAGTTATCGGTCTATAGTCAGATAAACCAACCGGGTTCTTCGATTTTGGAATTAGAGTAATAAAAGAAGAGCTACAACCCTTTGCAAAGTCACCTGAGTCGTAGAAATCCTCCATCAGATTTAAGAAATCTTGTTCGATGTAGCTCCAAAAAAACTTAATGAAATGAAAATTGAAACCATCCGGACCTGGGGCTCGATCAGACCCACACTCAAAAACCGCAGTCCTAATCTCCTCTTTAGAGAACCTTTCCACCAAGGATATAGAGGAAGTGTCAGTAAGTGATCTGATATTGTTACACCTGATGAACGGTCTGAACATATGCGTTTCTGAAAACTGCCTTCTAAAATGCCTCAACACTTCTCTTTTAACAATTTCAGGCTTCGTAACCCACCTCCCGTCGACCGTAATACCCGGAATCGTGTTTTTAGCCTTTCTCCCATTCACAATCCCATGGAAGAAACTAGAATTGTCATCACCATACATCGCCCACCGGACTCTAGACTTCTGCTTTAGATCTTTAATTTTGCACATATTAATAAAATCAACCTGTTTTTTACATTCCTCCCACACCCAGACCTCCTCCTCTTCCAATCCCTAATCTCCATAACTTTATCCAGCCTATGAATATCATTTTGAAGCAACTCTAGCTCTTCCCTTTCGTTTTTTTGTGTCCGCTGCCACCACGCAATCAAAGAATATTTCACTAATTTAGCTTCCGGGTAATCATTTGTTTTGGACCTCCTTCAATCATAGAGTTTTCCAAAACTTTAACCACCTCCTCCTTACAACCCTCCCTGTCAAGCCAAGAGTTGAACCATCGGAACGGCTTCGGACCCGATTTTACTTCCACTACTTGAAGAAGAAGAGGCGAATGATCTGAACAATCTTTTGGAAGCGCTCTAAGCACCGCTGAAGGCCACCTGTTAAAGAAACTTTGGCATACAAAAAAGCGATCAATCTTGCTTAACTTAAAATCACCATCTTTTTTAGTCAAACATGTGAATTTACCTCCCCTCATAATATATTCGAACAGGCCCAAAGTATCCAGGAATCTATTAAAATTCGCGGCACACCTATGGTTAAGCCGAGAGTTCTTTCTATCGTCGGCAACCCTAACCGCATTAAAATCTCCCATGAGGATCACCATACCCTCCAGACCATTTATAACTCCGTTTAATAAGTCCCAAAGATCTCTTTTTTCACCCAACTTTTGCGGAGCATACACATTAATACAATTTAGCCTAGTCCCATCCTCCACCAAAAAACCAGACGTAAGTAAAAATTCCTATTCATCACCGTATTACTTTTATTAAAAACCTTTGGGTTCCAAACATTAACCATACCCCCGGATCTACCCGACGCCTCAACAACATCAAAATCCATCGCCTCATTACCCCAAACTCTATTTAAATCAAACCCAATAATATCATCCAAGTGAGTTTCCTGGATAGCCAGAAAATCCACTCTATTTTTGCATCTCAACTGATTCACCCTCCCTACCTTCCCAATACCACCAAACCCTCGAACATTAAACGATAAAAAGTTCATTTGATACCTGATTGTAGCCCCTCATTGGCAATTGACTCCTTAAGTAAAGACTGAAAATTAGATAATTCAACACCCACCACCGAACCAAGCTTAGAAGTGAGCTCCGCCTCTTTGTCTATTTTATTATCATTATGCTCAAATTTCGCTGTGATATCTTCTGATGGAGGGACAATCGTAAGCCTCTCCTCGATCTCTTCTGAATGAGCATTAGCACCAGGCTCTTCGATAGTGCCTGAATCCCCAACCAAAACCTGAAACTCCACGAATTAGACATTGATTTTCCTTGATTTTCGCAATCCTCATTAATGTCGTTACCACCTTCCATAACAACCGGCGACCCATTGATTCTGACCTCGTCATCGTCGGCGTGATCTTCGCCAGGCATCTCTTCGTCGGCATCTTCTTTATCGGATGAATGATCGTCATCGGACGCATCCCCATCTGTTTCCGTAACAACCTTAGTATTAACTTCAACCGACTCTGTAACTTCCATAACCCACACCGAGTATAACTTGTCTGCCCACAAAACTGAAACTTCACCATTGATGATCATACCAGACTTTACCAGGATCCCAACACAACCACCGGATAGATCGACACTTGAGTAATCGACAACAGCCTTCTGCACCACCTTACCGAAGACCGAAGCAACGTCGTTAAAGATGTCAGGATCACTTAAATGAATTGGCAATCCTAACACCTTAACCCAAGCCACCCTATCGTAATCCACTTCCTGACCGTCCCAAATAGAAACGTCTGCGAACACGTCTTTTCTCCCCACCAATTCATCTTTTGCCATGATAGCCTGCTCGGAAGTTTTGAACGTTACCAGGAACCTCAGACCGCCTAGATACCGAATCGAACCTTCACCTAGCCCCATATAGTTTAACTCCTTCTGAAATTGTTTTACCAAACAGAAATCAGCAACCCTAACCATTACGGACCTTCCACGAAGATCATTGAATACCGTCGCTTTACTCTCTACTCGGAGTACTTTAGATGATTCGGCAACCTTGTTTCTCACACCAGTCAGAGCTTCTTTAAACGAGAAAGTCCCTGTCTTTTCATACCGAAGTTGCCGACCACCATTAGCATCAACAGGTTTGTTTTTCTCCGGTTCATTGACTGTTTTAAACCTAGGTGGAGGATCTCTGATTTCTCCTTCTTCGTAAACAAATCTTGCCACATTAATAAAGAGCTTGTAATCCCCCATCTTAATGCTCTTCATGTTAAGAATCATCTCATCCTTGTTCTTAACATCAAGAAATGAGACAAAACCAAACCTATTTCCACCCTTGTCTCTCTTTCTCGCAATGTATATGTCATAAATATGACCATGCCCCCGTAAAACCGACGCTAAATCGTTTCCACTGCATCTATCCGGTAGGTTAGAGACAAAAACTTTGGTGATTCTCCTCAATATTTCAGCCGGAACGGGTTTACGGGGAGCTCGCCGGAAATCGCCCATCTTCTTTGTTGAGGAGGCGGCCGGATTAGAAGCGCCGGTGTTGGGGAGGCGGCCGAAGGAAATGGCGTCTGAGGGGGAGTGGATGGCGTCGGCCGAGGTGGAGGAGGGGGATGGGTAGGGCGTCGGCCGAGTGGACGGAGAGGAATGGGGTGGGCGTCGGCCGATAGCCCTAGGGCGTCGGCCAGGCGGCGCAGGACGAAGACAGAGAGATTTTTAGGTTTTTTATGAAAGGATGAAAGGGCATTCTATTACACTTGTTTTTATTTATAAAGCTGGTGGAGTTCAAATAACAGAAAAATACTTATTAGGGGCTTTAACAATTACATATTTTTATATTATAAAAACTTGTAAATAGGAGAAGCGTGTTTGTTCCAAGGAACATTGACCATCTCTAAAATGTCAAAAATTCAAATATTGTAAGATACAAGTAGTTAATAGAGGGAGATTAAAAGTTGTTTTAAAAATAAGAAAAAAACATATTAGCTGAGCTATAAATGTCTTCTCTGGAGGTTTAATAGTAAGTTGGTAACGAGTTATTTGAAATTGGGTCGTTAAAATCTCGAGTTGAGTCGGACTATGACGACATTCAACGTTAAATAGAAACTTATTTAATATATGAATTTGAACCAAGTTCATACACCAAGCTTAATTAGGATTGTGAACCTGCATTATTGTATTTTGTAAGTATCATAGTATTTATAAGATATAATATATAATAACATAATCAATAATTAATTTTACTATATTTACTATTATGATCACAAAAACACTCTACATGATACATAAGATGTTCTATATATCATCCTAACTAGATTAGAGTCCATGTATTACATAGGTGGAATAAATAAAAATATCAAAATCATTAGTTTTATGAATATTTTATTTTCTAGATGTTATTACTCATTAGTGAAATAAAAATCTATAGAATATCTAAAAGTTATAACAGATAATAAAATTAAAAATCACCACTCTATATTTAAATATAAAATATGTCTAAAATCATATAATTTAATATGTATTAATAAAGTATTAAAATAATAATATATATATTTTAGATGTTTAATAATTTAGTTTACTTATTTAAAATAATTATAATTTAATATGAGAGAGAAAATATACACAAAATAAATATATTTGATCTCACTACTCTAATAAAAGGGTAACTATGATTGACACATGTTACTTTTTAGATTCATCTAATGCCACGTGTCAGCATCACATTCATTCTAATCAAATTTTTCCCGCTTCTCTCTTCTATTAAACAACCACATTAATTACTAATAATATTATCTATTTATTTTTACATTATAATTATAATTAGTTTTTTAATAAATTAAGAAAGATAAATTTTTATTAATGTTATTTTTATATAGATAGTTTTTTATACAAAGATTTTTTTCTAAAAATGAAATTATTTTTACACAATATTTTAAATTGGTTCTTAAAGTAATTTTTTAATAAAACAAAAATAATTAAAATAGGGATTTATAGTAAGGAAATTTAAAAAAAACTTTAATGTTGTTTTAAAACAAGATGTCTAATTTATTTTTGAAAAATAAAAAAAATTAAAAATTTCATATTATTGTTTTATTACTTATAACTATTACTTATACATAATTTCAATCATATCATGTTTTAGTCTATCGTTTTATAATTAATAATTTTTATTCAATTTAATATTTTATTTATTCAACCCGTGTATTACACGGGTTTACTAAAGCTTTTAACATATTTTAGTAAAAAAGGAAAGTCAATTGATTATTTCTTATAATTTTCATATTTATTATGAGAGAGACGGAAAAATGATTTTTTTGATATGCTAAAATGAAGACACGTGTCATTTGATATGCTAGAATGATGGCACGTATCTTAAAAAAATCTTTTTTTATTATATGTTATAGATTTACACACACAATGAAACAAAATGGAACCATGAGATAAATGGTGAGCTACTAGAAACTGAATCAAAAGTATTACATAATGGAACCATGAGATAAATGGTGAGCTAGCAATAGCATACATTGCATAATTGTGAACAAAATAAAAGATTTTCTTGCCGGATGAAGCTTTCTATACACTGCTCTCCACATGTATAAAACACAGGCCCTTCGAGTCAGTAATGTATACTGGTTTAGAAATATTAGTACGTGAAAATTTAAATAATGACCATTAATATGTACAGGGATATTTTTCTTCACAAAAAAAGTGTACCAAAAAATTAATCATAGACAAGCATTGCAGCCAACTTTGTATTTTTGGCTGCGTGTTTTAGTTTCTCAAGTGCAACAAGACCAACCTGCCTAACTCGTTCCCTTGACAACCCCTTCCTGAAATAACAAATTAATATTGTCTATCAGATTAGATGATATACATGGCACAAGTGGAAGGAATGCAAAAGGTAAAATAAAATAAAATAAAATCAACTCTATTTCAGTTGTGCGGAAATGGGTTAACCAAGGTTCCATGGTGCAAAACCCGTTTATATCTTGTGCTAACAGACCAAAAAACTTTTACTTTCAGGGCTCAAATGCAGTGTTGTCCATTTATGTGTATATTGTGACTAGAGGTGGCAAAATGGACGGGATGAGTAACGTTATAAAATGGATAAGTATGGTACTCAAAATAAACATGTAGGGTCCCACATGTCATAAAGTCTAATACTTTTGTAAGCAATAGACGATAGTGTGTCTCGTATGATAACAAAACTATTATTTCAATAATGATCCGGTTTTTTGAAATAGAATGATTTAAGGATATATGCATTGAAATTACATTTAGGTTGACTTCAACCCCCCTTTTTAGCTGATATTATTGGTTGTGCCTATTGACCCGTTAGAGATTAAACATCAAATTGACACGTTAGAGATTAAACATCAAATTGACACGTTTATAGTTTTAAAACTACCAAGTTACACCATTATAGAGCAGTGGATATGCCATACCTTCTACTGATATCCTCCCAAGTAAGGTATTCATTGTCCAGACCATAGTAAAGATGTATGATCTCTCTTTCCCGTTCCCCTAGAGTCCTTTTTATGAGATTTCTAACTTCTTCCTGCATAAAAGGAAGAAAGTAGTAATTTACTGCAGTATCAGATAAAAGATTCATTATTATTCAATCAGGACAGTAGTATAGAAATTCATATCAGAAAATTGTTTAATGAAGAGCATGATTTCATGTCAACAAGATCAAAAGAATAAAAAAAGATAAGTTCAGAATATATGTTAAGTACCTTGAGAGCCCCTTCATCCACTCCATGCCATGGGTTGTTGTCCGGGCAATCATCTGCAATGTACTGCAAAATTACAGAAGACATGTCAAAAAAGGTAAAAGCAGAATCAGCGAGTCAGCATTTTGAACAAATATTACTTACACTATGAAGTGTATCTCCAGGAAGACCATTTAAAGAAGGGAAAGCTTCCTTGTCGAGCGAGAACACTTTACAGACTGCCTACATGGAGAGACATACAAGTCTAAACACATAACAATGTATTAAAACTGAAACTGCAAATACAAGTTCATAAATAATCTGAGTACCTCAGTGGCATTTGTAACTTTCTTTCTTGACATATGCAAGCTTTCTGCGATTCTCTATAGGAACAAATTGTGAAAAAAAGAAATATAACATAAGAAAAAAGAGAGAGGACCTAAAATACAGTTCTATAAAAAATTAACTTCAACAAGTAAGATAGATACACCAATTTCATGACTTTAAATATATATGTAATGTTCAACTTACATCAATTGATGGAGTTATTCCCTTTCTTTCCAGTTTGGCCTTGGCAGTTCGGATTGCACTCAATCTTTCATGCAAATGTGTAGGCAATCTAAGGGTTTTAGAGTTTTCAAAGAAGGTTCTCGTGACACCCTGGCATGATAAAATATTGTAAACAAATACTGGTTCATTTTAAAATTCAAGAAATGTAACTTTGTAGTCCACACCTGTCGTATCCACCAATAGACATATGTCGAAATCTTGTGCCCCCTAGATGAATCGTATTTCTCTATCCCTCTAAGCAGTCCAATTAGACCACCCTACATGTGTACAAGTCAAATTATGAGCGAGAATAAATATATATACAGTAATAGATGCTAACATTACTAACATTTACCTGAATTAGGTCAGACATATCTGCTCCCATGTGTTTATATTTTTGTGCAACAGACATCACCAGACGAATGTTGCTCAGAGTCAGCTTCTCTCTTGCCAAAGCGCACTCCATCTGTTTGGTTTGCAAGTCAACTTGTGAAATCTTTAGAAAATCTGCTAGTTGTTTCTCAGATGGTTCAGATCCCAATCTTTCCCTCAAACTGAAAATCATTCAAATTTTCGGTGTTTTAACAAGAGTATAAATTTAAGATTGCTCATAAAATTACAGTCCCTGAGGCTGAGAAAGTCCATTACCTTGACTTCTCTTCCTCTAATTGTAGACCAATTTTGATCTTTTCTGATAAAGCAACAACCTCCGAATGAGTCAACAACGCTTCGTTTTTTACACCTTTAAGATACCCTTTTTGACAATTTTGAAGGAGCTCTGGACTGATTATGGATCGCAGCTGCTTGTTTCTGCCATTTGATTTACAGAAGAATTTTTGGCTGGTGTTTTATTCTGAGCATTTAATCGACGCGTACGAGCTGATATCCCTGAACCAGTGACTACCTTTTTGCTGTTTTTTTCTGTAGTTGTTATCTCCTCAGTTGAGAGTGTCCACTGTTTTTCCAATAAAGATTTATGTAATAAGAGTAAAGCATCAACTGGAAGCGCATGTTCAGAAACTTCTTCATTCGGATAGTCAAGCCTCTGAACCCAATCAACCCATTGATCTGTACTTGAAGAATCAAGAGCAGTATCTACATGTTCCTTCACGGCTCTAGTAGGGTGAATATCTCGTTTGTTCACAAGACTATGGCTATAGTTGGGTGACTTCTTAGAAGTGATTGAACTTGTAGTTGGAACAAAAATGAACCCAAGGTTGCTACTGCAGGACAGCTTTTCACTGACCTCAGAGTAATAACAAGTTGAACCTAATAACCGTTCCCCTGCTCTTAATCCAACAACTGCATTTGTAGCCATCATATATGTCACGCGAGTTAACTTAATAGATATAGTACCACATACTTTGAGAATGTTGCTTCACAGCAACCATAAACCAAAATGCTGAACTTCAGGTTTCTTGAAGATCACTTATAACTCCTGCCAGTTACGAAGAACATAAAAATAAATAAGAACGTTACTTATTCTTCAACCCTAACCTAGCTACAGGCTTGCATCATCATCTATACTTATATGTTATTACATTACTGGTAATTGAATTAAGATGTTGTGACTGCATTCACATCAACCATAAGTTACAAGAGGGGCTAATAATGTACCGAAAGTAATCATCAATCACACATCAAATCAGAATGCAATAAGATCAAAAGTCTAACTGGCATAGATTCAGACCGTATTATAACTAAACAATCAACACAATTCCAACTCATGATCATCTCCTAACGTTTCCCCAATTGCTATCCCCAATTCAACCATTTCGACACCAGATTTAAGAAACTACATGTACCTCGTCAAAACACGCAATCAAGCCAAATTTCAAACCAAATTTCAGAATATTTTAACAGTTCTATAACCGAACACTTCCAGTATTAGAGTATCATACTTCAACACCATTAAAAATCGCAAATAAACAGAATCAAATGCTTTTTTTGACGTTTCTTCCCCGTAACATATAGATGTCATCTCAAAATGACGCCTAAAACACATATTGTTATCATAAGAAACTCTTCGATTACCTTAACAGTTGTAGCTGAATTGCTGCTGTAATTCGAAAGAGATCTATGACAGAGATATGGAGACCGTGGTAAACCCGCGGTGATGGTAGTTTGAGTACGACTGTATGTATGGGCTTTCTCGCTTTTTTAAAGACGTTTAATTTCTAAAAAATCATAAAAAGTGTTAGAAATATATTTTTTTATTAAAATATGTTTATGAGTATTATTATAAAGATTTTATAATGTGGTGGGGCCAACAAAATACCTATGGATAATGAGACTAGTAATATTAGTGGATTCTTGGATCACATATCCAATCTGATCATGCATACGTGGACTTATCGACAAGTGACACGTCACGTATTTTATTATGTGTTTATTTCCTCGCTTTTTAGCCATATGTTGAGATTGTCGTCGAGTTGGAAGGACGTGTGGTGGCCATGTTTACACTGTTTCTGCGTTTATATTTTTTTTCCATTAAAAGTTAAAAAGTTATCTTTATTTAGACCAGTATGTGGAAATTATTGTTAATAACTATATCTTTTATGATATTATGATTCCTATTGTTATTGCTTTCGTTATCGAGTTTGGGGTTTCTTCGGAAGCGGTCTCTCTATCTCTCAAGATAGATGAAAGACTCGTCACCACCTACCCCTCCCAGACCCTGCTCTTGAGTGGGATATACTGGGTATGTTTGTTTGTTTGTTTTGTTTTATGATATCATGGTTTTTAGAAAACAACCTAATCTACTTCTAATACCATAATAGCATACCGTTTTCTGTTTTTTGATTTGGAAACTCAAGAGAGAGGCGTCCTGGGGTTCTTAAGTTTTTCGGGTTGTCATATTAGCGTTATATAGATATTTTTTTATTTTCTCCACTTTTTCCCAGGCCTCCCCAGTCCCCACATTATTAAATCAATAGTTAAAAGAGGCATGATGGTACTGTTGATGCCCGGTAGATATTTACCGAGTCAATGACTAAAAGTTAAAGCTGTAATGACTAAGAATTCTCTCTACTCTCCCGGTTACCATTCTGTGTGGACTTATGGTAAAATAAATCATTTTACACATCTTGATATTATTTTAGAAATACCATCATCGGCATACATGTCAAGCAAGGGTCCCAACATACATATCAACTAGTTTTAAGGACATGTTGCAATTCACATTGCACATCTTACTTTCCAGTTTATGACACCAATAGCTATAAGCCTATAACCATTAATGCAATAACAACTAACATGATCAGTAGAATAAAACCTATGTGACTAATAAGACATTTTGTAAAGATATTAACTAGAAAAAAATTACAGGATGTCAAGTTTTTTAGATAACTTGGTAGTCAAATCAAAATATAGAGGAGCTATCATAACTTTATAACTGGTGAATAGTGGTGAAACTTATATCATATATAGATTTTTTAATTAAGACACATAATTTGAATAGATATAAGTTATTATTTTATAATCTTATACTTTTATCCTGCTAAAAAGGTGTAAACTTAGGATTCATGCCCCACTGATCAAACAATTAAACTTATAGACACATTGTAAACTGTAGTTTACAACAATGTAAACCACAGTTGTAAACTACAGTTACCCGTCAAAGATGTAACCTAGGACCAAATAACTAAGCTCGTTAAACAAATGCCAGATAGCTAAAAGTCTAGGGTGTAATGTCCTTTTGACAAGAGCATAACGTAGTTTGTGTAATCTACACAATGAAAAAAAATTAAAAAAATAAATAACACACACACGTGGCAAACAATTTATATTTTTTCGAAAAGGATCCGGCATGCTACATAATTGTTCCGCCCTCACGATTCTGTATTATCTTTATCTGCATTTATCAATAAACACACACTACTTTATGTAATAGATGAGGGCAGTCAGTAGTGTACTGTTGAAATATGATTCTAGTTTTCAATTCAATGTCAAAACATATGATTACTATTACTATGAATTCTTGTAATCGATTGTTCTTTATTTTGGATATGGATATTTGATTTGGGCCAAGAACGTAGCAGTTTGGCTGATGCAGCTATTGGATATTTGGGCTTGTCTGGTCCATGGGCCTATTGGGCTTATCTAATATATAGAATAGAGATAGGGCACAACTAAGAGGTGTTTTTAGGGTCACGTACATCACCATCTAGGGTTTTAAGTTTTAACCCTATACTATATAAAGGCAGTCATCTCCTTCATTGTTGAACCATCAAATTGGCCAGATTGTCGTCTAGGGTTCAACCCACCGTCTCCATCAGGGTAGCATCGTCATCGAGTGAGTCTTCTTCAAGCGCCAGGCTAATCGATTGTTTTTAATTTCATATTAATTGTGCGTTTTCGTCCAAGTTTGTTGATGCTGCAACAGTGCAACTACCTAATTTACTGTTATGGTGTGGTCATTGGACATCATGATGATTTGGGAGATGATGTTGATAACTGATCATACGAATTGATATTCTGACTTGTTGATCATCGTTTAACGTCTTCTGATTCTACGAATTATTCAGTTGAAATTATTTCCTTTTTTTTAACACAATCACGAGATATAATCACAAATCGTTTTGTTGCTACATTAATCTGTTCATGCGCAGCCCTTAAGATCGCCTTCCAATTATATAAATGGAAGCGTTTTGAGTCATAGCCGCGCTACATCAAATCATTTTTAGGGTTTCTCTTTAGGGTTATCCTTTTGAGATTCTTCTTTCTCCCGCAAGAATCTGTTATTCGAGGCAATTTCACTGTTTTTTGAATCGTTAACGTTCTTATTTTTCTGCAACACTTTTACGGTATTTTGTTTGTTATCGTTTTGTGTGTCAGATTAGTAAGAGTTTTAGACTTCAAGGTGAGTCTATATGCCTCGGTTGTTCTTGCGGTAAACATCGTTACTTTTTTAGTCTGTAGTTTTGTTCCTAAATTGTGTGTTATTTAGTTTTGAAATTAAAATTCTAATGAACGGACCGGCAAGAATGATGCGATATTTTTAATATGGGAAGGGTACCCCCCTGATGAATTTCACCATTTACGCTTATTGATATTCTGACTTGTCGATCATCCTTCATTCACTGGATTTTTCTGCTAGAATAATGTGACCTGTAAAAAGTCAAATGAAAAGCCAGATGAAATACTTTGATATTTCTATTGTAACTTTTGTTTTTAATTAGCAACTTAACTGCGTATTCCAATGGAGTTTTCGCTCTTTGTTGTAGAAGAATACAAATTACTTTTTAAAAACATAGAGGGGTGTGTTATAGGTTATTGAAACACCCTCCTTATGGGTGTGTTAATCAGATTTATGGGTGTGTTAATAACCAAATTGTCTTTCCCCATATACATATATAGTGAAAGAGAGATAAATGTGTTCATCAGATTTATGGGTGTGTTAATAACCAAAATGGGTGTGTAACCAAAGCCTATGTATTAGATCTGCAATATAAGCTCAGGTAGTAGAGTATGGCTGTGACAAAACTTGTGAGTTGGCCAGAAAACCTGAAGACACCAACGAAGAAATTGAAACCAAGGTAAGCAAGATGATTGAAGATGTGAAGTTTGATATTCATTTAGTGTATAATAATTATGAGGTTTTCTATGGAACGGCTTCCAAGTGTTTTTTTGTTGTGATTTACTTTTGTTTTCTTTGTTATCGATTCTACTTATGTTACATATGGCTAGCTTACTTATTTCATTTTGGCATAACAAGATCGCCTGTATTTTGTGTGTTTGGGAGATGGAACTAACAACAGTTACAACTAGTAACAATATGACCACTAGTTATCCTAAAAAACAATCAGAATTAATCTTTCTAAGGTACATTTGAGTGATATTGTTAAAGATAAATCAACAACACCACGGTATTTTGATCTACAACTAGCCAAGTTGCAATAAGATTCAACATTATAGTTGGTTTAGTACTAAAATTAAAAAAGAACCAAGTATTCTTGCTCCTATACCAAATTAGGTCTAGTTAGATTCAATTCATTCCTATACAATAAATTTAATGTTTCAAGGTTTAAATATAAAAAAACTTGAACTTGCAACAAACCATATTGGAACCCAATGAAGATGCAATTCATTCTTATACATGTGCGTTGGCTGGAAATAAGATTGAAGCTTCTGTCTGCTGTGGTAATTTGTATGTGGTGTAGATGGATAGTAACACAGACGGGCTGTTTAATCCATTGAATTTGTTGTAGTCACTCTTCATGTCCATCAGTTGGAGGAATAAGACTCTGCTATGACAACATTGATAACAAGTTCTACAAGAACTGATTGGAACCACCTCTGGCAATACCTGAACCTTAGATATTATTTAGGGCGTGGTCCTGGTTTTGTGTTTTTTTCCTTGTTGGTTCCCTGTTTCTGGTGGTTCAACAATATGCACAGCCCTAATGATGTTGTGTGGATGATGATCGACTTTTATTTTGGTCTCTAGTTATTGTTGTTTGTACTGTGGATATTGAATTTGCATTGTGATGTTTCCAGTGACAATTTTGGGTTGAGGATCATTACCTTTGATTTGAGAAGCACCTGAATCCATAACCTGATGCAATCCATAACCTGATGCTTAATAGTTCGCTCAACTAGCTGGCTTTCTTTGTCTAAGAACATTATTGTTCCGCACCCTTTGAAAATCAAACAAAGTTAATAATTAACTGTTACTTCAATGATGCTAAGTGCATCCTCATCTCAAAACCTATTGAGATCCTAAAATTCTAAGTCAATGGATGTGATAACGGGCCTTGTAACATCATATTGTGTGTATCCTATTATGAATTTTTATGTTATTTGGTTTGTTACCTCCATAAATTTTCCTATCTTTTATATAAAGAAGGCTGCAAAAGTTATCCTATAAAACCTCCATAAATTTTCCTATCTTTTATATAAAGAAGGCTGCAAAAGTTATCCTATAAAAAATAATGGTTATCAATTTAGTTGTTAGATAAACAAACATTAAGGCTGCAAAAGTTATCCTATAATTTTTTTTTGTTTTTTGTTAATTAGATTTTAATTAAAATATATCATCTAAAATCTACCTCCAACGAGTCAAGTTGTTCAGATCAAAAAGTAGAAATTGATGAGTTTTAAGGTGCAGAAGTTTTGGATTAACAAAGTCAAGTTATCACTTAGTGTTTTAACCACATAAGCAGTTCATGCTATTAAACAACTAAAGGTGTCAACTTTTAGTTAGTAAGAGATTATTGGACGAAAATAAGCTCAAAGTAAGAAGTGTACGCAAACATTTACTATGTTGAGGTTAACCCCAGAAAATAGATGAAAAATGGGATTATTAAAAACCAATGACGTTTTTATTAAATATAAAAGCATTTTTTTCATATATTAATAAAAGTGATATCGGTCTAATACAAATTTGATATATCATATATATACAAATTAGATAAACTTTTAGTCAATTTGATTCCTTGTAAACTTCTAGTCAATTCAAAGTCTTGTTTGTTTTATCTTGATGAAAATGGGTAATTGATTGTTTAAATATGTTATTTTTATTAAACTTATTGTCATTCTATATTGGCTTGTTGCTAATTACATGGGTCACTGAATAATCGATCAATGATTTATTGTTTGCTTCAAGTCGGTGAGAAAACCATGATATTGTATTCGTGTGGTCATTGTCTTTCGATGCTTGAGTTTGTACATGACCATTGTTATTTCTCTGGACGAGTTAGTTGGGTCGGATTTTTAAGAAGCTGAAATCACATTTTTATCTTTCTTTACTTTGTTTAATTTTGTTCATATGAGTTTTGAAAATGATTATAGTTTGGTTCATATGAGATTGAAGGTGACTTTAATTTATTTTCAATATTTCCCTAGTTTTTTTTAAGGTTTGAAGCACAAACACTTTCTAAGCATAGCATTTGATTACTTACTAAGAATTACTTGTTTTACATAGGAGGGAAGAGGTTATGTTAATAAGAGTAAATTTAAATTATGAGAAGGGGAGAAAAAAAAGGCCACAAAGAAGTTAGAGCATTCATATCTCAGAGCATTTACGATCTATTTTTCATTCTTATTCATCCAATTACATTAAAAATTATTATTTTTATATATTATTTTAAATTAAATAATATTTTTATAATTTTATCATTACTTTTTCTCTATCATGCACTCACAATCACTTGCTATATATTAAAAATATTATAGAGTTTTAAACAGTATTTTTCTAAAATGCAGGTTGAACAGTAAATTTCCCACATTCTTCACTCACAACCACTTATAACCATAATATATGATATAGGTATTACACTCGCATAATTTAAGGAACGGGCTATGAATGCTCTTATTCTTTATATATCTGTGAGTGCGTTCTCTAAATTATAAAGAATGATTATGAGTGGAGAATAGAGAACACGTTACTATTTATTTTTATATTTGATAAAACACTGTTAATCTCTATTAATTTTTTAAAGTTTTCTAAAGTAGTTGTGAGTAGAGTAGAGATAAAATTTAACGATAAATGTATACAAAATTTATTTAATTGGAACAAGAGAGAAAAAAATAATTATTAATGTAATTATAGAGATGAAGATAAAAAGTGAGATGTAAACGCTCTTAGAGTTAGAGTTAGATTGCTTACATTCTTATACCTAAAATTAACTTCTTTTTTTTAGTTATATGGCTTATATTCTTATAGCTAAAATTAACGTTTTGTTTTTTATTTTCAATATATGTTAAGTTTTTTCTTTCCTTTTTTCAAATGAACTCTTTAAAAATCATTATTATTATTTTTCCAATGTTTCTATGTTGAATTATTATTATTATTATTATTATTATTATTATTATTATTATTATTATTATTATTATTATTATTTTATTACTATTATTTATTATTATTATTATTATTATTATTATTATTATTATTATTATTATTATTATTATTATTATTATTTTGTTTTTATATGCTATTCAAAAAGTAATTTCATTTACCATCTATGTAAACCCGTATGGATACTCTTTTAGACATGTTATCATTTATCTTTTAGCTACAAGAAATATCTTTCCCGGTTGTAATGCACAATTTATAAACACTAGTTTATTTGTAATTATCCAAAATTCATCCTTTAAAAGATCAAACATAATCCATTTGATATGTTGAAAGATACTTTCAAGTTTCAATTCCACCAATTGTTGGATTTTGCGTTGGAGGCCACATTATTTTCTATCATGACCATTACCACCAGAAATGCCAAGCAAGGGCCCCAACAAACATAACAACTATCCAATAATTCTAAACACACCTTTAATTATAGCATGTTGCAATTTACGCACGTTCTAAATGCTTTGATCATGTAAAGTAACTAGTTATAATCGTCAAACAACTCATTCGAACTAAATATATTATGTAGATTTGTTATACATCTAATCACAAACAAATAATAAATTCAATAAACCTATTACTAGTGAATAGTGATGAGGTTTATAATTTTTTTAAATTAAAGATCAATAATTTGTGTAAAATAAAAACTTAGTTATTATTTTATGATTTTCTATTTTTATCTTTTAAGAAGGTATAAACTTAAGATTCACGCGCCACCGATTAGACACTTACGATTCACGCGCCACAGATTAGACACTTAACACCACTAACATATTAAAAAGTGTAGTTTACAACAAGATAAACTGCAATTACCTATCAAGTGATATATATAACACAGGGCCATTTGGATAAAAAATCAAACAAACTGAGTCGACTAGATTGAAGAAATTGGGATAGTTTTAATTTTTCAAAAATGTAACGCTATGTATGTATTTGGATACTCTTTTCCTCTAGCACCTTGATAGAACGATGGATCTGATTTTAATGATAATAAAAATTTTATTATCACCGTTTTAGAAAAAAAACTAAGTTAGTTGAAAACAGTCAAATAGCTAAAAGTACAGGGTATAATGTCATTTTGACAAACTATAAGGTAGTTTGTGTAATTTACAGAAAGAAAACAATTAAAGAAAAGAAATAATGCCCACACACGTGGCAAACAACCTACCTTCTTCCATTAGAGATCCGGCATGCTGCATAAATTGTTTCACCCTCACGATTCCGTATTGTCTTTATCTGCACACACACACAAACACACACTACTGTGTGTGATAGACGATGATAATTAACACACAGTGTTGAATTGAAAGAGAAAATTAACCTGAGGAAGGCGACTAATCGGAGGAGATGGTATGTTCGGGTCGAATACTGGATGCTTCGTATCCGTTAACACCGTCGTTTTCTTCGTATGCTTCGGCAGCACACCATAACTTCAGATATCTATGTAGAAACGTGAAATCCACTGTCAGATGGCGTTTGATGTCGTCGTCTGATCCGGATGCTTCTATGTATGCCTCTGCTGCTTCGATTGATGCTGATTCATCGGGAAAAAACGCGGCAGGGTAATCGACTAATCGATTGTTCTTTGATTGCATGTTAATTGTGCGTTTTGGCCAATGAACGCTTGTAGTTGTTGATTTGGTAGTTTATTTGTTGTTTTTGTTACCTACAGACGTAATTGATGGGACCTGTTCTGTGGTTCGAATTGTTGTGGTTATTGATTTGATGTAGTTGATTGGCACAGGTTTTGTATAATTGAAGGACCTGAGACGGTTCAGGACTTTGATAAAATGGATATACAGGAGATTCAGGATAATATTAGGAGTCGTCGGAATAAGATATTTTTGCATATGGAGGAGGTGAGCAAGTTTCTCTAATTTGCATCGTAGTATTGTGTTGGTTCTCCAGTTGTGTTAAAGCCTTGATTTTCATAAAGCATATCTGATCTGACAAAAGAAAAGTAAGGTTATTGATGCTGAAACTTCCTAGTTTTACTGATATGTTGTAGTCATTGAACATCATTATTGTAATCCTGTGTTGGTGTAATAGTACAAGGACCAATTCTGTATATGTTAGAATGTGTTGGGTTAGTACAGTCACTAGATCATAACTTGTGGTTAAGAGTGATTAGTATAAATGTGGTTGTTAGTGGTAGTTAGTTAGTAATTCATTTTGACTTTCTCAGAGTCAAAGTATTCTTTCTAGTTTTCTTTGTATCAATCGGAGGTGATAATCAATAAGATTCTTGAAGCTTTCTTTGATAAACGAATTGAGTTCTTTAATCTTTGGTGTGGATCAAGTGTATTGATTCTACAATTGGTATCAGAGCCTTGTTCGGCTCGAATTGCAAAGACGAAGACGGTGATTCAATTCGTACAGAAGAATGGTGTCAACGAAGTTCGATATCGAGAAATTTGATGGCAAAAACGACTTTGGGTTGTGGAGACTGAAGATGCGAGCGTTGTTGGTACACCAGGGTGTGGTGGACGCGCTCAAGGGTGAAACCGGTCTCCCAGCAACCCTCTCCGTTAAAGAAAAGAAGGAAATGTTGGAAAAGGCTCACAGCGCGATCATTCTTAGCCTGGGTGACCGCGTATTGAGAGAAGTCTCCAAGGAGACGACTGCAGCAGGGATCTGGGCCAAGCTGGAAGGTCTTTATATGACCAAATCATTGGCCAACAGGCTATACTTGAAGAAACGCCTATATACCTTTCAAATGATACCCGGTAAGTCTCTTGAAGATCATGTGGATGAATTCAATAAACTGATCCTAGGCCTATCAAATATAGAAGTGGAATTAGAGGATGAGGACCAGGCAATCATCTTCTTGGCCTCATTACCTCAAAGCTATGAACACTTCGTAGATACCCTTATGTATGGAAGGGAATCATTATCCATGGAAGAGGTCCTGGCTGCCATTAATTCGAAAGAATTGAAGAGAAGATCAGAAGTGAAAGAGGAGAATGGTGATGGGTTGTTTGTTAGAGGTAGACCTGAGAACAGAACCTCTAAGAATAAGAACAATTCAAGATCTAAGTCAAGGCCTAAAAGAAGATGTTACATATGCAACTCTGAGAAACACTTGAAGAGAGACTGTCCTGAGAAACGAAAGAAGCAACTAGATTCAAGTCAACCCAGAGGCCAAGGCAGTGTGTCCATAGATGGGGCTTCAGATGGATATGAGAGTGCAGATGTACTAATGGTCTCAGAGGGCAAAGCAACTCAAGAATGGATTATGGATTCAGGGTGTTCGTATCATATGTCCCCAAATAAAGACTTCTTTAATGATATAAAGTTGACAGACATGGGCACAGTCCAACTTGGTGATGATAGACCATGCATGATCAAAGGTATTGGTTCAATTCCATTAAAGCTAGCAAATGGGGTTGAATTCAGTCTTGATCAAGTAAGGTACATACCTGATCTAAAGAGAAATCTGATCTCATTAGGCACTCTTGAAAGCAATGGATATGTTGTTAATCTGAGGAATGGAAAGGTGAAGATCATTAAAGGATCATTGACTGTAATGAGTGGTACTAGAAAGTGTAATAACATTTATATGTTAGATGGAAAAGCACTAGATAGTACTGCTGCAGTTGTAAATGATCATGATCTGCCCAAGGCCATGTTATGGCATATGAGGATGGGTCATATCAGTGATCAAGGGCTGGCTGAATTGAAGAAACAGCAAGTGATCACTCAACTTAGTGAAAGCTCTGCAGGTTTTGTGAGCACTGTGTGTTTGGGAAGTCAACCAAGGTAAAGTTTGGCAAAGGCAAGCACACTACCCAAGCAGTGCTAGAGTACATCCATGCTGATTTATGGGGGCCTGCCAGAACTAGCTCTCTAGGTGGAGCTAGGTACTTTCTCTCCATAATAGATGATTATTCAAGGAGAGTTTGGATATATGTGATGAAACACAAAGATGAAACCTTCCAGAAATTTAAAGAGTGGTGGATGTTGGTTGAGACCCAGACAGGGAAGAAAGTCAAAAGATTAAGAACAGACAATGGGTTGGAATTCTGCAATGGAATGTTCAACAAGTTTTGTAAGGATCATGGCATAGGTAGACACTTGACTGTGCCTGGGAATCCACAACAAAATGGTCTGGCAGAGAGGATGAACCGTACATTGTTAAACAAAGTTAGATGTATGTTGTCCAACTCTGGTTTACCCAAGATGTTTTGGGCAGAAGCAGTTACTACAGCTGCATATTTGGTGAATAGGTCACCTTCTTCAGCTATTGAGAATAAAACACCCATGGAAATGTGGACTGGGTTTAAGCCAAACTGTGAACATCTAAGAGTGTTTGGGTCACTAGCTTATGCACACATTAAGGGTGATAAACTAGAACCCAGAGCACAAAAGTGCATTGTGTTGGGGTACCCTGAAGGTGTAAAGGCTTATAGACTTTGGAGGTTTGATGATGTCAGCCCAAAAGTGATTATAAGCAGGGATGTTACATTCAGAGAGAACATAATGTACAAAGATGTGGTGTGTAAGGAAAGAGTTCTAATGATCTAACTGGGGATCATAGTGTCCAGATTGAGGTGGAGTTACAATCTAACTCAGAAGATCCGGGTGAAACTCCAAGCACTAGTAGCAGCAGCCATAGTGAGTCAAGACAAAGTGGGCAGCCTAGTTATAGTATAGCTAGAGACAGGACTAGGAGGCAGACTGTGATTCCTACCCGGTATAGAGATGATGGTGACATATCAGCTTTTGTGTTTACAGTAGCTGATGTAGAAGGTATGGAAGACCCTTTGTCTTATACTGAGGCAATGGAGTCTAGTGATAAAGACAAGTGGATGAAGGCTATGGTGGAGGAAATGGAATCTTTGCAGAAAAATAATACTTGGGTCTTGGTGGATAGACCAATGGGTAAAAGGGTGGTTGATTGCAAATGGCTCTTTAAAGTGAAAGATGGATTAACTAGTGAAGATGCTCCTCGGTATAAAGCAAGACTGGTGGCTAGGGGGTTCACTCAAAAGGCTGGAGTGGATTATACTGAAATATTCTCACCTGTTGTGAGACACACATCCATCAGAATTGTTTTATCAATGGTTGCAGCCAAAGATATGGAATTAGAACAGCTTGATGTGAAAACAGCATTTTTGCATGGCAGTTTGGAGGAGGACATTTATATGAAGCAACCACCTGGGTTTGAAGAAATTGAAAGTGAAAATAAAGTATGCCTGTTGAAGAGATCGCTCTATGGTCTAAAACAGTCACCAAGATGTGGTATAAAAGGTTTGATGAGTATATGTTGACTCAAAACTTCTTAAGAAGCAGCTATGACAGTTGTGTGTATTTCAAAGAATATAGAAGTGGTTGTTATATATATTTGTTGCTGTATGTAGATGACATGTTAATATGTTGTCAAGATCAGTGTGAGATTGACAACACCAAACAGCTGCTGAAGGGTGAGTTTGATATGAAGGAGCTTGGTGTAGCTAAGAAAATATTGGGGATGGAGATCACTAGAGATAGAGAGCAGAGAAGACTATTTCTCTGTCAAAGAACCTATCTTAATAAAGTGTTGTCAAGTTTTTCTATGCATGAAAGCAAGCCAGTCAAGACTCCCTTAGCATTGCATTTCAAACTGTCATCAAGAGACTCACCACAGGTCCCAGATGAGGTCAGTTATATGAATAAAGTGCCTTATGCTAGTGCAGTGGGTAGCCTCATGTATCTGATGGTATGCACCAGACCAGATATAGGTTATGCTGTAAGTGTGATTAGTCGTTTTGTTTCTAATCCTGGCAAGTTGCATTGGGAAGCTGTCAAATGGGTGATGAGATATTTGAATGGAACCAGAAACCTTGGGTTGATTTATGGTAATTGGCATGATTCAAATGGAGTTGTATTGGGTTATGTGGATGCAGATTTTGCAAAAGATTTAGATAAAGGAAGGTCAACTACTGGCTATGTGTTTAAAGTGCTCAATGGGTTAGTCAGTTGGAAAGCTACTCTTCAGCATGTAGTTGCATTATCTACAACTGAAGCAGAATATGTTGCATTAACTGAAGCAGTTAAAGAAGCTTTGTGGCTAAAGGTTTTGTAGCTGAAATGGGGATGAAGGTTTCTACTGCTGTTGTGTTATGTGACAATCAAGGTGCCATACAACTTTCTAAGAATCAAGTACACCATGAGAGAACAAAGCATATAAATGTTAGATTGCATTTTATAAGGGAAGTTATTCAATCAAAGGAGGTTTCAGTTGAAGCTGTTGGTACTGATGATAATGCATCAGATTTTATGACTAAAGTGGTTCCAGGTTCAAAGTTTGTGAAGTGTTTGCAGTTATTAGATGTTGGTTGAATGATTGGTCATGTACTAAGGTGGAGAATTGTTGGTGTAATAGTACAAGGACCAATTCTGTATATGTTAGAATGTGTTGGGTTAGTACAGTCACTAGATCATAACTTGTGGTTAAGAGTGATTAGTATAAATGTGGTTGTTAGTGGTAGTTAGTTAGTAATTCATTTTGACTTTCTCAGAGTCAAAGTATTCTTTCTAGTTTTCTTGTATCAATCGGAGGTGATAATCAATAAGATTCTTGAAGCTTTCTTTGATAAACGAATTGAGTTCTTTAATCTTTGGTGTGGATCAAGTGTATTGATTCTACATCCTGCACCTCATATAAACCAGTCCTGTCCACTTTGCCCAAAAGGATTCATAATTTTGTTAGATGATTGGAGACTTATCATGAGGTCACCCATCCTAAATTTCCCCTTGACCAAACACGTTTTAACTATGAAGTTATCCTTTCACCCACAGTTAAAAGCATCCAAAACACTTTATAGTATATAAAAGATCATGAAAGCTGTTTTTACCCTCCATTGCCTAGAATGTTTTAAATGGTTCCTACTCATTCAAATGTAACTTTCTCGAATCTGCATTGTCAATAACAATCAACTAGTTCTTTCCTAAATTAATTTGACTCCTTAAGCTTTCAACATGCTGTTAGTTTATCTTCATGAGAAGGGATGCTTTTATTTCTAACTAAGTACTCTTATTGTACTTGCTTAGTTGTCTTGTAGTTACACGTTAAGCGCTTCCTTTTAACAGAGTTGGGGTTTTTAAATTTTGCATAATGTCGTAATTTTCTCAGGTTCGTCGGCTAAGGATACAACAAAGAATAAAAAGTGCTGAACTTGGAATCTCAAACGACGAACAAGACAACGAACTTCCAAATTTTCCTTCGTTCATCCCGTTTTTGCCTCCTCTGGTATTTAACTTGATATTCCTATAGCAAGTTTATTGACTTTTCATACTGGTGATTGGTGGCAATATTATCAAATATATATCTTTATGCAATTAGAAATATAGGAACTCTGTTATTGGTGTCTTCTTGTTTTTCTTTTCTTTATTATCGTTATCAAGTGTAACTAATATATAACTTCTTTCTAGCAGTCCTCAGCAAATCTCAAACAATACTATGCCACATGTTTTTCTCTTATATCTGGAATTATCATTTTCGGTGGTCTCCTTGCACCTACTGTAAGTTCTTTTTTGTTAATCAGCTCCTGTTATTATTCTCCCTTATACTGTTTATCATATTCTATGTTATCCGCCACATGTAGTTGTTTACTTTGCTCTTTATTATCACTTTGTATAATAGAGGAAGCAACTGGAGGTTTTAGTGAGGCCTTAAACTCTTAAAGCTTTTAACAACTAGAAAAATTCTCTAGTGAAAACAAGTTCTCTTTGTGTTTTATAAAATCCTTATTAAGTTGTCTTTTGGTCAGCAGATTAAGAACTATGATATAGTCATCTAGAGGTAATGATTGTAGAAGAGGCAGCGAGATTGCATTTAAATATTGAACCAGGTTCATCATGTTGCCCATAGTTAGGTTTGGCACCAGTAGTCATTTTTAACCCATTTTGTAAAAGATAGGTTAATTGGGTAAGATTATCCTAGAGAAATTCACCTGTTAGTACTATATTTCTTTCAGCTAGTAACAACATCTTCAGGAGAAGTGGTCACTTGGGCACATTGTTCTTATATTTAAAAGATATGTGTTTGATGTAGTTCCTTACCCTATTTATGTCATGAAATCTCATCTCAGTTGGAGCTGAAACTGGGAATAGGGGGGACATCATATGCTGATTTTATTTCAAGCATGCATCTTCCAATGCAGTTGAGGTATACATAGGCAAAAGTGTGTTTTACTGTGCTTTCTATTTTTGACATATAGTGCTTGCTAATTTGAACAGAACACAGTATCTTGTTCTCTTGTTTATATTATGTGAACATTTGACTCTGCACGTTATCTAATATAAGTTTTTGATTCCTAAAGCACCGTTGGTAACAGCAAACAGGTGAAAGTAATGGATCAACTGTAATACATTTAGCTTATGATGATGAAATGAGTCATGTGGGATTTCTAGAACATTTAACATTAATCTTTTAACACACAGCAACTGATCAGTTATTATGGCATATAATCAACACACCTCTGAAAAGTATGTGATTTTTTCCCTTATTTTTCTGGGACTAATATAGGTCTTGGTTAGTCTTGCAATTTCTTGCATCACTATATACTATGCCAAAAATATTCTTGCAAAATTATCTTAAAAGTAGAAATAGGCCCTCTATATTGTGGCTGGTTAAAGAGTTAGATGTGAAATAAGAAATATATGACATGGTACTAATAGGTTTAGCTTCTTTATTTTGATATGGTAAAGTTCATCCAATTAGTTGATACAAAGCTTCTCTTTGGGACTCAGTGAGGTTTTCTCTTGTTGCATAAATTTAGTGAAGTTGATCCCATAGTCGCATCTTTCTCTGGAGGAGCAGTTGGTGTGATCTCAGCTTTGATGGTGGTTGAAATAAACAACGTAAAACAGCAGGAGCATAAAAGATGCAAGTATTGTTTAGGAACAGGTAACCATGTTTAAATGTTATCAGTTGGTTTCATTCTTTTGGGTAACCATGAGGACCCTTTAGGGATAACTCACGAGCCCACTAGTATCCCACTAACTAGTGGGACTAGGTAAAGCACAACTTAGTAGCTTACGCTGAGCAACGGTCTTCAGGGGTAAATTTTCACTTTTGAGGACAACTCAGTGAAAAAGAGAAGCTATTTATAATGTAACCTGATGCAGGGTATCTAGCTTGTGCTCGATGTGCTAGCACGGGGGCAATTGTACTTATTGACCCAGTTGCATCTGCTAATGGTGGTAATCAACCTCTATCACCGCCTAAAACTGAAAGATGTTCCAACTGCTCTGGTGCAGGAAAAGTAAGCGTTTATTATTATTTTTCATATGCATTTGCTCTACAAGCGTGTACAAAATTCCAAGTTAATTGCAACTGTTCTTATTGATACACCCCCCTCTGTTTCAAGAGTCGTCGTCAAGATTTTGAATCTTATGCATGTTTTAATCTGAACTTTGCAGGTTATGTGCCCAACTTGTCTTTGTACAGGAATGGCTATGGCTAGTGAACACGATCCACGCATCGACCCCTTTGATTAGATAAGTATGTAGATTGAAACTTCACTTCTTGTGTTTGTAACATAGAAATCCAACCACATCAAATCCTTATGGTCAGTTCTTGTACGGTATAACCAGTTGAAGACTATGAATACATTTCTTGCATGAGTTTATATATGGTAATTGTTCTGTTGTATGGGAGCTGCACTACACCAAGCCCTCACCTTTATGACTTGGTTTTGTTATTCTTTAATGTTATAGAACTTCAAAGGTACTTTATGGATGAACTCTTTTAGATATGAGTGATTGCAACTTCAAAGATGAACTACTATTGATGCAGGAAGAGTAACAGATCGATTGCAGGAGCCAAGAGAGGAGAAATAAGGTTTTGTTTCATTCTTCGAATCTTATAAGACCGACAAAACAATGTATCACAAGGTAAAAATCACAGAAGTCGGAAAAAATTGAAGCCAATTGGACTCTCAATCATATATAAGTAGTTTAAGTTCAACAATACCAACAGGTCTTATGGCAGAACAACAAATCAGTCTAATCGAAATCAATTAACAGCAACAAAATTCACAATTTATAACTAGATACATGAATTAGCACCCAACTCTAAGCAAACGATTAGTTCTTAGAGGTCCTGATAAGACTTGTTGATAATTTTGAAGCCAACATCTCACTGATTTAATCACAGTTGATTTGTGCCTTAATTTTGATTTGTGACTTAATTTAAAGAAAGAGAAAACCTTGGTGGCCAATTTTAAAATTACAAAACTAAATTGTAGCACTGGAATTGGTTTTTAATATAGGTAATAATGTTGGGAGTTGGTTTTTAATATAGGTAATAATGTTGGGTGTGGAGGCTGATTTGGGCATTGTAATTGTAGTTTCTAATCATTTCAAAAGTAATAAGATTGACTTGCTACTTGGAGTTATGGATGTAGGTTAGATTAAACCAAACCATTAAAAATCCAGTGTTTTTATATTCTGCTTTAGTTTTTTGTTTCATGTGGTTATAATTTTTTTGGTTTGTGCAAAAACAGACCAACCATTATCATCACTTTGAGAACAGATAATCAGGTGGTTGATATACTCATATGTGTTTGTCTCAACCAAGCAGCCACCGCTGCTGCGCTGTTCATCCGCCTAGAAGTCGCCTTGTCTGTTGTTGTATACTTTGGGACTGTTTTGAGCAACTTTGTTCATTGGAAACCGGTCTAGTTTTTGGACTGTCAGATAACCACCCAACACCACCGGTTCGGTTAATAATTGATATAAACTACTAGAAAGCCCTAACATGTGAAATAAATGCTGTTAATATATGATTCGGTTAACCAATATTTGGTTAGTATAACAAGTTTTTTTTAAATAATATTTTTTAAAAAATAATCAATTTAGTATAAATTTTATAAAATAAGCTCAATAAACTTCAATTCTATTTAGTTTTTGAAATTTTAGAATTTACAAAACATGATTCGTCAAAGAGACAACATTTCTAAATTTACTTTGACGTGTTGTGCTTTGATGCATTTCCCACGTCAAAGGTTGCCCAGTTCTACAAATAATGTTACATAACTTTATGTCTACTTTTGTGTATAATCATCTAAGATATGGGTCAACAACTATCACGCCAAGAACCCCTATCCCCCTTGAGGGCGGTAGGGGCATGGTGGTCGTGCTCCTTGATGGATGCAACGTGCATGATGGCCCCTTTGACCATTGTGAGTGCTGATTTCAATCGAGAACTAAACCCTAAAAAGCATAAGTTTGAACTTGGTAGAAAGAAAAACTTATTAGTTGATTAGGAAGATAAAGGTTGTGACCTTATTACAAATACAGTTGCTATCTTTTCAAAGTAAAACTTAATTACAACATTATTCATCACTTATAAAACATGTTACATGAATGCTTACAAATGACATCACATACCATATACCTCAAATCTCTCAAGAAACAGTAAAACTTAATTACAACATTATTCATCACTTATAAAACATGTTACATGAATGCTTACATATGACATCACATACCATATACCTCAAATCTCTCAAGAAACCGAAATATGCGATTCTCCATGTTGTGCTGACTATCAAAGGAACTACAACAACCCAAAAACCAACAATGAATCCAGACACGATGCTAATTATCAGTCCCCAATCTGTTCCATGCGATCCGTCTTCTTCTTCTTCATGGTTAGCATCTGGTACAACAACTACACAACTTTCATTCAGTGGAGCTCCACATAGTTTGTTGCCAATGAAGCTCGACTCATCGAAACTCTGAAGTTGTGTGCTTGTTGGGACTCTTCCCGTGAAACCATTGTAGGACACGTTGAAGCTATTCAAGAAACTCAAGCTTGACAAGCTCACAGGAAGTTCTCCAGAAAGCCGATTAAAAGAAACATCAAATGATTCAAGTGATTTCATATCTCCAATCTTCTTCGGGATACTCCCTGTCAAGTGATTTCTTGATAGATTCAAAAATTCCAATGTGCGAAGGGCAATGAGCTCACTTGGGATGCTCCCGGAAAAATTGTTACTCGAAAGGTCCACGATTGTTACGAGCCCAAGGATAGTGCTATATATGTCTTCTCGTCCTTTTATCACCAATGAAGCACTATTAAGAACCCTTGTGCCACCATAGGAGAGTGTATAATCAAAAATAGCTTCTTTCCCAGAGAGGATAGCGAAATTGTTGAAGCATCTTGGTATATTTCCTGATAGATTATTATGAGCAAGGTTCAAGATCTGAATATCAGTGAGATAACAAAGCTCACGAGTTATAGTTCTCTGAAAACTATTTGATCTGAGGTTGAGAAGTCTCAAAAGTGAGAGTTCTGTCCCCAACCATGTTGGAATTCTACCAACAAGTTTGTTTCTAGCAAGTTGAAGGATAAGTAATCTTCTCAAGTTTTTCAGAGAAGTTGGTAATCTCCCAGAAAGCTTGTTGTTACACATGTTCAGTGATCTCATTGAAGATAAAGATCCTAGAGTTCTTGGAATTCCACCAGACAAATTGTTATTCTCTAGGTTCAAGAACTCCAAACTCGGGTACTTCTCCCAACACTGATTAGGAATGGCACCTGATAGATGATTATTTGCAAGATTAAGAAGCTCGAGCTGCTTTCCACCATAAGGACATATCAAATGATGTAACAATCCCACAAATGAATTATATGATAGATCCAAGGAAAATATCTGTGAATTATTTGGGAGTTCAGGTAAGTGCCCACTCAATTGGTTATAACTTAAGTTGAGTAAAGAAAGCGTTCTAGGGATACCAAGCAACCTTCCTTGAATATAATTTTGTGACATATCTAGATATTCTAGATTGGGGAATAATCTCCAAAACGAAGGATCTAAGGTTAATGATATCTTTGTGTTGCTCATTTCTAAAATCCTTAAACTGCTCTGTTGTAACAACCACAATGGAATTTGAGGCCCTACATCCCATGAATTTAAAGACAAAACCTCTAGCCGGAAATGAGGATACCAGTTTGCTACACGTGGTCTGAGGATCAAGTTATTGCCTGATGCTTCTAGGTATTTCAACTTGCTCAGGTTGGCAAAGTGAGCATCTGTCACGACACCGGTCAACAAATTATAAGAAACATGTATAATTTTCAAATTTGAAAGTAGACCGAGACTATCGGGAAGGCTGCCATTCAATCGGTTATGTGAAACACTTAACACCTCCAATGACGATAATCCTCCGATTGAGAATGGAATTTGACCAGAAATAAGATTCTCATCGAGACTTAAATACGCAAGAAAAGACAGTCGTCCTATGGAATCTGGAATTTGACCGGAAATAAGATTCCCATCGAGATTTAAATACGCCAGAAAAGACAGTCGTCCTATGGAATCTGGAATTTGACCGGAAATATGATTCTTATCAAGATCTAAATACTTCAGGAAAGACAGACGTCCTATTGAATCTGGAATTGTGCCAACAACTCTTGATTCCGCTATGGATGACAGACGTCCTATTAAATCTGGATCTGTGGTAACAACTCTTGGTTCCGCTATGGATATTGACTCCAAGCTAGGTGATTTGCACTCGAAAAAACTTTCAAGAAGAAATGCTAAGCTAGTATTACCAAAATTGTTAACTGACAAATCAATCTCTCTCACATTACAAAAGTTACATAACGTTTTCGGCATTGTCGTTGTGAGTTGATTATATGAAAGTTCAAGGCTTAGAAGAGAAGTCAAGTTGTGAAGGGAATCAAGAACTGAACTTGAAATACCACACCCACTGATATCTAGTGAGACGAGATTACTACTAGACAATCCTTTTAACACTAACGAAGAATTCATAAAACTGTTCCCACTCACATGAAGCAACTCAATAGAGGTCATGTTATGGAAGCCTTCACTACTACTAGGAATAGGTCCCCTAAAATCACACCCACTTAAATCTAGTGAAACCATATTAGTTATACTGAAAAGCCACCTTGGAACTAAGCTGTTATAGAAATTGTAGTTTCTAGAAAGATCAAGTGAGGAAAGGGATGAAAGATTGAGACTAGCAACATGTGGATGTATATGCATGAGCTGACAATTAGACAAATGCAGTTCAACCAAAGAAGAAAGGGTGTTAATCACCTGAAACCAATCGCCTGCTTTGCTAAGGTCTATGCCACTCATATCCAGGTGATACAAGAAGCGAAAACCTGATAACCATTGCATATTCGTCATGCTATATGATTCATATGCAACAGAGTGGCTTTCATGAAAACTTCCGAGACTGAGGATCCGTAATTCCGATAGATTCCCTAACTGATGAGGGATTATTCCACCAAAGTTGGAACGTGAGAGGTTAAGATATCTCAAGTTCATAAGAGAACCAATGAACTTCGGAACTTGCTTTCCTCCAAAATCATTATTGCTCAAGTCAAAATGCCTTAGTTGCTTAAGATTCAGTAGGGATGGACTCAATTCTCCTCTTAGTTTTTGCTTTGAACATTCTTCATATTCTTCATATTCTTCATATTCTTCATATGAATCAACAGGACAATTACCTGGAAGTTGAATCTTGTGAACATGACCGGTTACGTTATCACAAACGACTCCGGCCCATTTGCAACAATCACTATTCTCCTCACGGACCCAAGATGCAAGTCGACCTGCACCATCTATGAGTCCATGCTTGAACTGGAGAAGTGCTTGTCTTTCATCATCCATGCATAGCATGGCATTGGAACTTGTATCAGATAAACACAAATGTAATGAGGCCATGAAAAGAAGTAGACAAAAGGAGCAAGAAGAGAAACGAGAAAATGAAAAACAAGAACTCATATTGATTGATGACGAAGAGAATCGAACAAGCTCGAATAGTCGCTCGTGTTCGTGTTCGATCTAATTATGGTTATGCATCATATTCTTCATATGAGCACTTAACTGATCATGTTCAGAAACATCAATGAAACAGCTATTTATAAACAGACCTTATCTCAACTAGAACAAATTGGAATCACTCAATGAACTAAACAATATCATTCATTTACATGATGCCGAGTCAAAGTCTATCGTTTACCCAATTTTTGTGGTTACAATCTTTTTCCTTTGTTGATATTTTTCTAGGAATAGCAAGGCTCAGTTATAGGCAAAGCAGTGTTGGTGATATTTATTAGATTTTTATCTCGCATTGTGACGGGCGTCGTACGTGACGTGATAACGTATAGCTGTCATTGATAGTACTTGTTTCTGATTAAGTTAATAGCGGAATATAGAATAGGTTATATTTAACCATCAACTGAAAACATGATATATTGTACCCCAATCACTGAAAACATGATATATTGTACCCCAATCGTTTTCAAACAAATTTAAGTCAAAAGATAAACCAATTCAAAAGATACTTAGAAATAAGCACATGCGGCGACGCGCCCATGGTGTGATAAAATATGGACTCTGATCACCCTGACTCGTTTCCGAACTAAATTTACGTTACAAGTAGAGTAACTTGAATTTATACCGTTAAATGAAAACATATTATATTTGCCCAACTTTTTTCAAAATAAATTTACGTCAAATCATAGACCAACTAAAAGTTACATAAAATAAGCACATAAACATTTTATATTATTTTGTGGTCGGCGTGGTCCTCTCGGTGTCATCTTGCTGTCTTAGATAGTTTATAGAGTATCGATTTACAGCGTTTTCAAGACGCGCAACGCGCGCCTGGATATTAACACTAGTTTTATATTAAATGTGATTTATTTCCGAACAAAATTTACGTCTAAACATAGATAAACTCGAATTTATAAAGATATGTTTTTAAAAAATAAAAACGTAAGAAATAAGTTTTTAAGTAAAAATGAATATGGTGTAAACACGAAACTTTTTAGAAACATAAGAGGGTTAAAACGATATCTTACAATGTTTTTAAAAAAATTGTAGGTGGTCATAATTTTAAATTCCAATTTCATTCATAATTATAACAACCGAACACATTATGAGATTTAAGTAGAATTTTCTAAATTACAATTCAAATTTCATTTCCAATTCCATTTCCAATTCAAACTCCTTTCCATTCTTTGAAACGAACGCTACCTTAATCTTGAAAGTAGAGGGGATCATTAGTGACTTTTTTGACGCATTTTACAAGTTTAGTGATTTTTTGATTAAAAATAAGAAAATATATTATTTTTATCAACCTAAAATTATTTATTTATACGTACTAAAATTAAAATATTACTTAATATGTTATTTTCTTGATATAGGGTTACAAGATGACCTAGTGTTTAATTTTAAACTTAACTAGATTTATTGTTCGGCATCATGCACGTTCATAATCCATTAAAAGCATATGTGAATAGTAACTTAGTTGTCTGAATACATCTATCCAACATCCATTCTAACATACAAAAACATTTAGTATACAAAAACAATAAATAAATAAACAATTCAAACTTCATTGATAGCAGCACCGTGACATCCATATTAAGATACACCTTCAATTACAAAAATTATAATTACTTACTGGAAAAGAACCTTCGTATATTGATATACTAGGTTAGTTCCCGTGTATTACACGGATTGAATATATAAAATATTAAATAAATATTAATAAAAATTTATGCATTACAAAATCATACTTAAAGATAAAATATGATTATAATTACGTACAAATAGCTATTTTAAGTAAATAAACAATTATGTATTTTTCTTAAACTTTTGTTTTATCAAAAATTATGATTTTTAAATAAAAAAGTTGTGATTTTAAATATTTTGCTTTAAGAAAAATGATTTTCTTTAAAAGTTCGTTGTATTCAGTATTTTATAAAATTTTTATTTCTAAAAAGTGTTTTTTAATAAAAATAGGTTTTTAATTTATAAAATTATACTTTTAAATTTGAAAATAGTATGAGTAATATTCTTAGTATTCAATATTATTATTAATCTATACTATCTAATAAAACAAGGTTTCTTTTACCACTTGTCATATTCTTAACCTACTTTTTTACCACTTGTCATTTTTCTAGACATCCATTGATTAATTTTCTCTCCAAAAGTGAATTATAGTAATTAAATACTCATACAAATTTCTCTCTTATTAAAATAAATTTTATTAATTGCTATATTTTCTCTCTATTATCTAGATTTTTTTAAAACCAAACTATCTTTTTTAAAAATACATTTTATTAAAGAAATTAGAAACCACATCTTTTAATTAAAATCTAAATAATAAAAAACAAAAAAATTATAATATGAAATTTTTGAAAACACTAAACCTTTTTTAAACAAAATATTTTAAATCACTTTGCTTTTAGAAAAACTATAAACATGTGAAATTTTTTATAATCAGTCTTACTAAAACAACAAGAACAATTACAAACCAGAGTTTTAAAAAACAAGATTTTATAAAGAAATATTTCTTTAATATTTAAAACGTATGTTTAAAAATGAAACTATTTAGATAAGATAGTTAAAAAAATAGTATAATTATTATATTTGTTGAAGTATTACGTGTATACAATTTCAATAATATATATTAAAATATTATACTTTAACTCTTCGTGTTTAAAACTAACTATAATTCGTTTAATTAATGAGTTTTTAACATATCCATCTATCTATAAAAAACTAAAATAAGCGTGAAACAATTGTAAGCGTCATTATACTTATTTTCTCATAGATAGATAGATATTTTGTTTCACGCTTATTTTAGTTTTTTATAGATAGATAGATATGTTAAAAACCCATTAATTAAACGGATTATAGTTAGTTTTAAACGCGAAGAGTTAAGTATAATATTTTAATATATATTATTAAATTGTATACACGTAATACTTCAACAAATAAAATAGTTATACCATTTTTTAACCATCTTATCTAAATAGTTTCATTTTTAAACATACGTTTAAAATATTATAGAAATATTTTTTATAAAAATTTTGTTTTTTAAAACTCTGGTTTGTAATTGTTCTTGTTGTTTTAGTAAGACTGTTTATAAAAAATTTCACATGTTTATAGTTTTTCTAAAAGCAAAGCGATTTAAAATATTTTGTTTAAAAAAGGTTAGTGTTTTAGAAAATTTCATATTATATAAAATTTTTATTTTTATTATTTAGATTTTAATTAAAAGATGTGGTTTCTAATTTTTTAATAAAATGTATTTTTAAAAAAGATAGTTTGGTTTAAAAAAGATCTAGATAATAGAGAGAAAATATAGCAATTAATAAAATTTATTTTAATAAGAGAGAAAAATTTGTATGAGTATTTAATTACTATAATACCCTTTTGGATAGAAAATTAATATGTGGATGCCTAGAAAAATGATAAGTGGCAAAAAATAGGTTAATAGAATGACAAATGCCAAAAGAAATCTTGCTTTATTAGATACTATAGATATATATACACTTCAACATAGTTGATATGCAAAAATCAAGGTCAATCCAAAGTTTAATCTTAAGACGTAATACAATTGATGATCTTCAACACAATTACTAATATAAAACTTTTCATCGTGATGTTTTAACATTAATAGATCCAACGTTATCCATATATGAAAAACCATTAAAAATGATTACCCTATGAATTGCTATTCATAAAACACATTTCAGAATTGGAACCTTGCACTATCGAACAATTACCTAATGAAGACATGCAGTGAAATAAATCAAGAAACCATGAGGTAAAACGATACAAAAGTATCAGAGATAAGAGTAGCCATCTGCAATAATCATCAAGAAAACACAAAATTAAACCAATCTCATTGTCAACAAAATATGTCCTGATTTACTAAACAATTGAAAGTAAAACACACAAACGCACACCATCTTGAAATGGGTAAAAGGGATTTAAGAAGACGTAAATTATCAGGAGACGATGAAGATAGATTCTGAAGCCTTCGCCGTTGTTGGTGAGGAAAGTCATGCATAACAAATTGGTACATCCTATATAAACATTTGTACATGACTATTGATCAAGTTGATAATTGTATATTATACAATATAGTTTTTTTTAATGTTCCAAATGTAGTTTTCATTTTGCCTTATAACGATTGGAATTAAACTCTGAAAAATCAATTTAACCGGTGGAATAAAGTCTCCAACTTAACGTTCACGACAAGTTAGAAAACCAATTTATGTGGATAATTTCATGAAAAAAATGAGTGAACATGCATCATGCAATTATCGCCAAACTCAATAACTGAATGATCCAAAAATTTCAATGTCTAATAATACTATATATTTCAACAATTGAGACCCATCTGACTCCAAGTAAACTCAAAGAGTCCATATATATTTTAGCTTACATGACAAGTTGGAAACAAATTGAAATTGACATAAAGAAAAGCATGAACAAATCAACCAAAAATGCCTCACAATGTTTGCTCAAACACTTCATTTTTCTTTATAACAAACAAAACTTTGCTCGGTTTAGTAAGGTTTTAACCAGTTTATAATAAAATATTCTTAAATTGATTTCAAACAGACGAATTGGATTGGATTGCAAACGGTTTTTCACAAACTAGTTTCACTATTGATTTTGGATCAAATTGGTTGCCGGTTTCAGGTCCCAAACTAGTTTGAATGTGCACCTCTTGCCCAAAAGTTAAATGAGGGATTGCTTTGTTTGGGTTTGTTTATAGTTCTTAAGACTTTTAAGCCCTAGCGTTTGCACAATTCTTGAAATAGGCTTCCAAAATCAAATGGGAAAATTGTGTAGGCCCATTTATACATTTAGTTAATCCATATAACATGTTCTGATCCAGGGCCACCATTTATATGTCAATAATGATAAGTTGATTTATGCATTATGGTTATGCATTAGCCTTTAAAAGTTGTACTCTTAATTCTCCTTTGATCAATTAATTTTTAAGTGTTAGGTCAACATTTTAAATTAATTTATATTATATTATAAAGTTAATTATATAAAAGATCGGTTCACAAGATTGATAAAACGTAACACAATTGGTCCCTAACTTTTAGAATTACAAGGTTGATCCCATAGTTGGCATAAACGTAACAGATTTGGTCCATGAAGTGCATGGACGTTAACTTAGACTGTTAAATTATTTTAAATGACTAAAATACCCCTAATAAGACGTGTCTCATTGTTGAAGGGGCTTTTCAGCCTCATCAGACGTGTCACATTGTTGAGGATTTGGTCACCGGTGGGACCTCCGTGCTCGAGACGTCACCGCCGCTAAGGACCGCCGGACTTAGGGTTAACGATGTGGTCGTGTTGATTGATCGGGAGCAGGGTGGGCAGGAGAATCTTGAAGCTAATGGGACCACTCTGCATCTAATGGTGAAGATGATGGATATGGTTAGGGTTTTGAAGGAGAATGGTAGAGTTAGTGAGGAGATTGAGGCGATGGTGGTTAGGTTTCTTGAGGAGAAAAGAAGGTGGCTCCGGTGGGTGGTTCTCCAGCTGTCGGAAAACTGAATTCCGGTGGTGGGATTAGGGTTCCGTTTGGGGAAATGGCGAAATTGGCGAAGAACCCTACTGGGAAGAAGCTGTTTTAGGTTATGGTGAAGAAGGAGAGTAATTTGTGTTTGTCTGCTGATGTTTCTACTGCTGCTGATCTACTTGCAATTGCTGATAAAGTGATTGATTTAGCATAATTTTTGATCGGTTGTTGGATTTAGTAAATATCCTTGATAATGTGGCTATGATGGTGGTGACGGTGGTTGAGGGCGGTGCTGGTGGTGACGGTGGTTGAAGGTTGTGGTGGTGACTGTAGTTGAAGGTGGCGGCGATGGTGGTGGTTGAAGGTGGAGACTTTGATAGTGGGAGGGGTTGCGAGGAGGTGGTAGGTTGTGGTAATCTGAATGGTGAAGAAGAAAGAGTGAAGCGTATTTTTGACATTTTACACACACTTAACAGTAATAATTAACGTCCATCCATTTCAGGACCAAGTCTGTTACGTTTGTGCCAACTATTGGACCAATCTTGTAATTTCTAAGAGTTAGAAACCAAAAGTGAAATCAGACCTAACCACAGGAACCACCCATGTAATTTAATCTAAGGTTTTCTAAATAACCAAAACACTGTTGAATAAAAAATAAAACGAAAATTAAATTATTTATATTATAAAAACTATATATATATGAGTGGGGCCCATCACAGTATCACACCTCCATTACCCCATCTCCTTATTCCAAAAGTGCAGACCCACAACCACCGCAATTACCACCGCCGTCGCCACACACTACCACCACTATCTCCACTGTTAGTCGCGTTTGAAAATACCACAACCACCATCTCCTCCTTCAACCATCACCATCCATCGTCACCAAGTGAAAAGTCGAGGAAGGCTAGAAGACAAACAAAGGAAAGAGAGAGAGTTGGGTTGTGGTGGTGGCCGACGGTGATGAGTTGGTGGTGGTGGTGCTTGATGGCGGTGGTTTTCAGGAGGGTGGTAAGTTCAAGTTGAGAATGGCAGTGGTGAAGGCGACGAGCGACAGGTTGAGCTGTTTGAGGCGACGAGTGGTGGTGTTGGGTTACCGGTGTTGGAGGGTTTCCCGATGGTGGGTGCGGTGCACGGTGGTGGGTGTGGTGCACGGTGGTGGTGTTTGGTCTCTGTTTGGATTTGGAAAAAGTCAAAGGGGTGGGGTTGTTGTGGGGTTGTGAGCGGTCTGCGGCAACCGGCGGTGATCTGCGGTGGTGGGTTCTCGGTGGCGGTTGTGGACTTGTGGTGCTGGTGGTGCACTGCAACAGTTCTAATTTGGTTAGATAAGAAATGGGGAAGAAGATGGTGGGATTCGTCCCACTCTTATTATATATTTATTAATATTATTTTTCTAATTTAGTTAAGTCAATTAGTTTAATACTAAGGGTTAATTTGGTCATTTTACACGTAGTTAACGGAAAACTTAAGGGGCTGTTTGACAACTTTTGAATGGGTAAGTGCTGAATCAATAAGATGTATGAACCAATAAGAGGTATGAACCAATAAGAGCTGAACCAATAAGAGCTGAACCAATAAGAGCTGAACCAATTTAAGTATGTTTGGTTGGATATCTGACCAAATTTTCTCATTCTCTTAAACTTCTCTTAAATTGATTGACATATTAAATATGATCAACAAAACTATATACAAGAACAATCCAAACATTGGAATATTGTAACAAAACGCAGATCAACACAAGCATAAACAAACTAATCGATATTGCTACCTCAAAGTTATATAGTGCAGTCGTGTTACTACCATGTTTTTTTTATCTTTAAATATAACCAAACAAGCTCAATGTATAACCAACCAAGATCTATGTGCAATCAAAATAGCTCAAGAAACAAGAAAAAAACAAATACAAATTGAAGAAATACGTACAATTAAGTAATAAAGAAGGCATGAACTACCATGTTTATGAGATCCTTAATCTCTATGTATAACTAAACAAACTCTACGTGCAACGAAACAAGCTTAGTGTACAACTAACGAAGATCTATGGAACACCTAAAAAGCTCAACAACAAGAAAATGTAAACCAAACCCGAATAACAAAGAACAACCTCAAGTATCTCCATGTCCATGAGTGTGATTAGCAACAACATACCTGTGGTAAAACTAATGCCGACCTTAAATTTGCAAAAACATTAAGACCTTCACGAAGCTGAAGCAATCCGGTTTCAGGCTTCAAATGCTTCTCATTTTTATCCCACTTATACCTTCAAAACATTCAATCAAAACCTCAAGTCTCACCCAAACACAAATCACAAAGGATACATCAAACAACTGAACCTAAATTTCTTCTAATCTAAACTATCCAATCCAATAGTTATATAACACATTAGGTTATTTATGCAAATTCACATTCAAAATCAAAACAATAGCACGAATTTCAGTTTCAGTTTCACCCCACCCTCCAATAGCACCAAGGAGAACAACATCAGACTGCTTACCGGTGGCGAGTGTTGTGGGGGTCCAAGGTGGGGAGCCCGACGGTGGTGGCTGCTGTGGGGGTGCAACGGTGGTGGCGACGGGGTGCAACGGTGGTGGCGACGGGGTGCAACGGTGGTGGCGACGGGCTGCAACGGTGGTGACGATGGGGTTGCAACGGTGGTGGCGACGGGGTGCAACGGTGGTGGCGACGGGGTGCAACGGTGGTGGTGATGGTGGTGCCCTGGTGATGGCAGGCGACATCAAGCGAAGGGAAGGAGGAGGCGTTGTAATGATTTGGAAGTTTTTTGGGTCAGATATAGCATGATGTCTGACCTAATAAGAGGTGGAGTAATAACCTCTTTTTCAATAAGTGCTATTAACCAAACAACAAGGGTCTTGTATCTGACCAGGTCATTAAGACCCAAACAAACACCCCCTAACTCTGATAGGGATCTTTTATGTTATGTTTTGATAAACCATTGTACCGACCTTATAGTTTTTGAAACCTGAGGACCGAAAGTGAAAACAGACCTAAACATAGGGACCTTTTTGTAATTAACTCTATATTATATATACATTAATTATTAACTTTAATATGCATTAAGTGTTATACTATGTATTTTATTAGTTGTACTCATATTTTGTTTTTTCTTATTTTTCTAATATGTAACATTTATTTGAAAGCAATACTTCATATCTTTTACAATCTAGCCCCTATATTTTTTTACGTTTAATTTAGTCCACGGTACTTTTCATATTTTACAAATTTTTCGTTTTACGTTTCGATCTAAATTTTACGAGTTAATAAGCCACAACATGTGTATGTGATTTAACATTTTTACGTTTATTTTTTCATTTAACGGCTCTGTCGTAAAACGCTGGTCCTAGATCGATTAACTTATTGTTTCATATGTTTTACGATTTGTCTGTGTAGTTCAATGTTTTTATGCCTACTTTTTATTCGGCTTTATTTTGTTCGGTTTTATACGAGTTTTTTGATGTTGATGGTCACTGGCGGTGGTGTGTCATTGATGCTACTTGACATAGTTTTATGTCTTCCGCTGCAACGCGAGGGCTCGTGAGAGCCATCTGAGTCCAAGTAAACTCAAAAGAATCCATATATCTTTTAGCTTACATGACAAGTAAAATTGATGTTGACATAAAGAAAAGGGGTGCATGAAGAAATCAGCCAAAAAGGCCTCACAATGTGGGAATCGTATTGCTCAAACATGTTCATTCTTTTTTATAAAAAACACCCGATTCGGTCCGGTTTGATTTTAACCAGTTTAAAATGAAATATTCTAAAATTGATTTCAAAGTAGCGAATTGTATTGGATTGTGACCAGTTTCACACAAACTAGTTTCACTATTGATTTTGGATCAGTTTGATTGCCGATTTCGAGTCCGAATTAATTTGAATGTGCACCTCTAGCCGAAAAGTTTAATGGCGATTGCTTTTGTTTGGGTTTGTTTCTAAGGTTTAAGACTCTAAGCCCAAGCTTTTACACGATTGTTCGTCCTGGTGTCATTGAAGTCATGCAAAAACCTAATTAACCTATGTAGCTAGGGTAAGTCAGTTATCGTATCCACGGGAAGCATGTGGTTAGCGTTACACGATTCGCTTGATTATTTAACTAAAGGTAAACTATTGTCTCTTTGAGTTTAAATAGATTTGGAGGAGATTAATTAATTAAACATTTGCTTATATAAAATATAACTGAAAGATGATCACACCCGGGTTTCAGGTATATAAAGGAATCGTGTCAACTAGGTTCTACCAAATTAGAAATCACATAGAAATGATTAGTTTATTATTCTTATTGAAACATGATTAACATGTTAATATAGATAGTAAAAAACTAACTAATGACAAACTGGTAAAATTATTAATAACCGACAATCAAAGAAAATGCAATGATCCAACATTCAATGATTTATCATTCTAAGTAGTTTGAATATCTGCATTATAATCGTGTGAATGAGGTTTATGAAGCATCCATTGCGTCAACTTATTAGTTGGTTAATAAATGTTCCGGAGACGTATTCTTTTAAATCTTAGATTTATAATTAACTTCTTATATGCACATTTGTTTATATTTCTCTCAAGTTATTACATTATTAGTCTTTCAATTGTTTATTATTTAATTTTCCAGTTGCTCTTGCAAAATTATCTTAAAAGTAGAAATAGGCCCTCTATATTGTGGCTGGTAAAAAGAGTTAGATGTGAAATAAGAAACATATGACATGGTACTAATAGGTTTAGCTTCTTTATTTTGATATGGTAAAGTTCATCCAATTAGCTGATACAAAGCTTCTCTTTGGGACTCAGTGATGTTTTCTCTTGTTGCATAAATTTAGTGAAGTTGATCCCATAGTCGCATCTTTCTCTGGAGGAGCAGTTGGTGTGATCTCAGCTTTGATGGTGGTTGAAATAAACAACGTAAAACAGCAGGAGCATAAAAGATGCAAGTATTGTTTAGGAACAGGTAACCATGTTTAAATGTTATCAGTTGGTTTCATTCTTTGGGTAACCATGAGGACCCTTTAGGGATAACTCACGAGCCCACTAGTATCCCACTAACTAGTGGGACTAGGTAAGCACAACTTAGTAGCTTACAACGGTCTTCAAGGGGTAAATTTTCACTTTTGAGCACAACTCAGTGAAAAAGAGAAGCTATTTATAATGTAACCTGATGCAGGGTATCTAGCTTGTGCTCGATGTGCTAGAACGGGGGCAATTGTACTTATTGACCCAGTTGCATCTGCTAATGGTGGTAATCAACCTCTGTCACCGCCTAAAACTGAAAGATGTTCCAACTGCTCTGGTGCAGGAAAAGTAAGCGTTTGTTATTAATTTTCATATGCATTTGCTCTATATTGCAACTGTTCTTCTTGATACACCCCCTCTGTTTCAAGAGTCGTCGTCATGATTTTGAATCTAATGCATGTTTTAATCTGAACTTTGCAGGTTATGTGCCCAACTTGTCTTTGTACAGGAATGGCTATGGCAAGTGAACACGATCCACGCATCGACCCCTTTGATTAGATAAGTATGTAGATTGAAACTTCACTTGTTGTGTTTGTAACATAGAAATCCAACCACATCAAATCCTTATGGTCAGTTCTTGTACGGTACAACCTGTTGAAGACTATGAATACATTTCTTGCATGAGTTTATATATGGTAATTGTTCTGTTGTATGGGAGCTGCACTACACCAAGCCCTCACCTTTATGACTTGGTTTTGTTATTCTTTAATGTTATAGAACTTCAAAGGTACTTTATGGATGAACTCTTTCAGATTTGAGTGATTGCAACTTCAAAGATGAACTACTATTGATGCAGGAAGAGTAACAGATCGATTGCAGGAGCCAAGAGAGGAGAAATAAGGTTTTGTTTCATTCTTCGAATCTTATAAGACTGACAAAACAATGCATCACAGGGTAAAAATCACAGAAGTCGGAAAAAATTGAAGCCAATTGGACTCTCAATCATATATAAGTAGTTTAAGGTCAACAATACCAACAGGTCTTATGGCAGAACAACAAATTAGTCGAATCGAAATCAATTAACAGCAACAAATTTCACAATTTATAACTAATGAATTAGCACCCGACTCTAAGCAAACGATTAGTTCTTAGAGGTCCTGAGTAGATGGCTGAAAAGCAATATAATATTTCTTAAGACTTGCTGATAATTTTGAAGCCATCATCTCACTGTTTTAATCACAGTTGATTTGTGCCTTAATTTTGATTTGTGACTTAATTTAAAGAAAGAGAAAACCTTGGTGGCCAATTTTAAAAATTACAAAACTAAATTGTAGCACTGTAATTGGTTTTTAATATAGGTAATAATGTTGGGAGTTGGTTTTTAATATAGGTAATAATGTTGGGTGTGGAGGCTGATTTGGGCATTGTAATTGTAGTTTCTAATCACTTCAAAAGTAATAAGATTGACTTGCTACTTGGAGTTATGGATGTAGGTTAGATTAAACCAAACCATTAAAAATCCAGTGTTTTTATATTCTGATTTAGTTTTTTGTTTCATGTGGTTATGATTTTTTTGGTTTGTGCAAAAACAGACCAACCATTATCATCACTTTGAGAACAGATAATCAGGTGGTTGATATACTCATATGTGTTTGTCTCAACCAAGCAGCCACCGCTGCTGCGCTGTTCATCCGCCTAGAAGTCGCCTTGTCTGTTGTTGTATACTTTGGGACTGTTTTGAGCAACTTTGTTCATTGGAAACTGGTCTAGTTTTTTGAACTGTCAGATAACCACCCAACACCAAACTGGTTTGGTCAAGGAATGATCAAAACCAGTCTCTTGACTAACCGGTTCGGTTAATAATTGATATACACTACTAGAAAGCCCTAACATGTGAAATAAAAAGCTGTTAATAACTGATTCGGTTAACCAATATTTGGTTAGTATAACAAGTTTTTTTTAATAATATTTTAAAAAAATAATCAATTTAGTATAAATTTTATAAATAAGCTCAATAAACTTCAATTCTATTTAGTTTTTGAAATTTTAGAATTTACAAAACATGATTCGTCAAAGAGAAAACATTTCTAAATTTACTTTGACGTGTTGCGCTTTGATGCATTTTCCACATCAAAGGTTGCCCAGTTGTTTGATTGCCCAGTTCTACAAATAATATATTACATAACTTTATGTCTACTTTTGTGTATAATCATCTAAGATATGGGTCTATGTGGCCAACTATCACGCCACCCCCTATCCCCCTGAGGGCGGTAGGGGTGTGGTGGTCGTGTTCCGTGATGGATGCAACGGGCATGATGGCCCTTTTGACCGTTGTGAGTGCTGATTCAATCGAGAGCTAAACCCTAAAAACACAAGTTTGAACCTGGTAGGAAGTAATTTATGATGGTGTAATTTAGAGTATCTTAGGGTTGTCGTTAGAAAGAAAAACTTATTAGTTGATTAGGAAGATAAAGGTTGTGACCTTATTACAAATACAGTTGTTATCTTTTCAAAGTAAAACTTAATTACAACATTATTCATCACTTATAAAACATGTTACATGAATGCTTACAAATGACATCACATACCTGTTAGGATTTTTGGCTATATGAAAATGTTCCCATCCCACATTGGTGCAAGGATGAAAGCTTGGGAGGACTCCAAGCTTATAAAAGAAGTCCAAGGCTTTGGTTTCAAAGTGCCCCAACCAAAAATACACTTGAAGTGTTTGGTTCTTTCTTTCTTTTCTAGTTCTCTTGTCTTAGAGTGTAGAAAGTTTTTTAGTTAAACACTTTGGAGAGTGTGGGTGTAATTGGGCGGGAGGAGGCTTGAGAGATTAGTCTATGTGATTGTAACAATTTGTCGCATAGTGGATCTTTCTCTCTGGAGGCCCGTGATTTTTTCTCCGGTTTTGGTGTTTCCACGTATATTCTTGTGTTCAGTTATATTTCTCTATTGTTAGCATTGGGAGGGTTGTTGGGGATCCTTGAGACCGCTTGTTCCCAACAAGTGGTATCAGAGCTCCAGGTTTTGGGGGAGGTCTCAGTTTAGAAGGTTCGTAGTATGCTCTGTGGTTGCAGCTTAGTCTGATCTTCCACATCAGAAACGGGTTTTCGGTTGACTGTTTTGTATACGATAGAATTATACAGTAGCCGGATATATGCATTTGTCCTGAGAAGGTTCTGGCTAGGAAAGACTTGGTACTTAAGTGTGTCCATTGTGACCCACCTCTCTTTCCTGGGAATCCTTTGTTGGGTAACTGCTTATAGGCTTGGTGTATATTTTCTAGTATACAATATTGTCTTTGAAGATACGGATACGATGTCGAAATACAGTCCCATGAGGTTCGACGTAGAGAAATATGATGGAAGAATCAACTTTGGTTTGTGGCAAGTTCAAGTCAAGGATGTGTTGATTCAATCTGGGTTACACAAGGCGTTGAAGGGGAAACCGACCCTTGTTTCAAGCAAGGATTCAAGCGGAACCAGTAAAGACGATGATGAAGAATGGGAAGATTTGGATTTGAGAGCAGCAAGTGTGATTCGTTTGTGTCTAGCAAAGAATGTTCTTGCAAATGTGCATGGGATATCAACTGCAAAGGATTTGTGGGAGAAGCTTGAGCAGTTGTATCAAGGCAAAGGCATCTCAAATCGGTTGTATCTCAAGGAACAATTTCATACCCTTCGTATGGATGGAGATACAAAAATTTCAGATCATCTAAGTGTTCTTAATAATATCGTGTCAGAACTGGAGGCTATTGGAGTGAAGGTTGAAGATGAGGATAAAGCACTAAGGCTCATATTATCTTTGGCATCTTCCTATGAGCATATGAAGCCCATTCTGATGTATGGGAAAGAAACCCTGAAGTATGCGGATGTTACTGAGAAGCTATTGTCTGAAGAGAAAAGACTAGGAAGTAGCAGTCATACTTCGTCAGAAGAAACAGTTTTAATATACGGGAACGGGAAGAAGAAGCACTCACAGAAGATTCCTGTATGCTGGAAGTGTGGACAGTCTGGGCATGTCAAGAGAAATTGTCCAGGTGGAGCAGATTCGGCTAGCAGCTCCAAGTCAGCTAACAATGTCTCCGTCGTTGTTGACGGTGATGATTTCCTTTGAGGTTATGTCATCCTTATGGTATGCCCGCGCTACCATGAAAGGGGATGCAATTTTGTTAGCGGGTTCACGGATTTACACATGGGCATTGGGTTGGCATAGATGCAAGATGTGTGGTGAAAAATTGATGTTGATGGCTGATGAACTTCCAGGTATGCCAAAGGGGGAAGTTGCACCATAAATTTTCAGCAGGTTTTTCAACATGTGCCGAGAAGAAATTCTTAGAATGATCTATTCTAAGTGGTGATACTCTTTTATGGTGGAGTATGATCGTCGGTTGAAGACGGTGTTACTTTAATGTGGTTGTTTTTTCATATATCCAAGGTGGAGATTGTTAGGATTTTTGGCTATATGAAAATATTCCCATCCCACATTGGTGCAAGGATGAAAGCTTGGGAGGACTCCAAGCTTATAAAAGAAGTCCAAGGCTTTGGTTTCAAAGTGCCCCAACCAAAAATACACTTGAAGTGTTTGGTTCTTTCTTTCTTTTCTAGTTCTCTTGTCTTAGAGTGTAGAAAGTTTTTTAGTTAAACACTTTGGAGAGTGTGGGTGTAATTGGGCGGGGGAGGCTTGAGAGATTAGTCTATGTGATTGTAACAATTTGTCGCATAGTGGATCTTTCTCTCTGGAGGCCCGTGGTTTTTTCTCCGGTTTTGGAGTTTCCACGTATATTCTTGTGTTCAGTTATATTTCTCTATTGTTAGCATTGGGAGGGTTGTTGGGGATCCTTGAGACCGCTTGTTGTAACGCCCGTACTTTTTGTTGTTTCATTTTTAGTCCTTGTACTTTGTAATTCATCAATTCATACCCTTGTACTCTTGAGTCTTGATCAATTGAAGTATTATTAAAAGTTATTCTATATACTTATATGTTACACATGCTTAAAAGAAACGTTATATGCATTCAAATATACTTACGACACGCTGTAAATATAAATTCAGTCGGAATCATACGTAACCGGGTGTTCATGAGCGAACCCAACCAACTTGTAAACAAGCCCAAATCTTTAAAATATAATTAAGGTTCTTAAAACACGTAAAATAATCCAAAAGAAAAGCCCGAAACCAAGTCCAATGGTCCAAGCTCAACACAAACACAAGTTTGTGATCGTAACTCTCGAACCGTATCAAGATCAATGCACCAAACCCAATTCTCAGTACCATAAATGTTAAATTACTTTTATCCATATGAAAGTACTCTGAAAATTGTGAATGTAGAAAAAAACCGCGTACGAAACGGAGTTATAACGAAGCGGGAATCGCGAAAACAAGTTTGATGGTTTTGTTGACTAGTCAAACCGAAACCCACTCGGGTTTAAGCCCATTTTCCCTTTTTTTTAACCTAATTAAAGCCCATTAAACCCAACTCATTCTCTTTATAAACTAGCCTCCACCCCCACAAAACACTTTTACACTTCACATCCCACCAAAACACTCTCAAATTCTCTCAAAGTTCTCTTCTTCTTCACAAAAATTCTGCACAAAACCTTCAAGGTTAGAACACCATTCTAACCCATTTTTCTTGCTTCTAACACTTAAATCTTGCATCTAGCTTCATGGATACACCTCTAGGACTATCCCCAATGACTTTGCCTTGGCAACATTGAGTGGAAGCCATCTATAATGAGGTCCAAAAGCTAGTTTTACAAGATTGAATTTTTATTTTGTTTTTGTCCTTGATGTTTTTAATCTTTTAACAAGCTTTAATCTTATTTTAAAACATACTAAACCACTTGGAACAAACCCATGGACTATCATCTAGGTTTACAATGGTAAACACTAATGGGGGAGGCACCTAAAATGGGTTCCCAAGTGGCTAAACTTTATGAAATTGTTGCTTTTGGGTTTACCTTGTTCAAACTTGGATTTTCCTTGAACCAAACCTTGTCTCCAACAAACCTCATTGTTGGATGACTTGAGTTAAGGTAAAAATCCAGAAATGAATGAGTTTTGAACTTAACTTTATATCTTTTACTCAAGTAATCTAACATAACAACAAGTGTGATAAACCAAACTAAGTATTCAACTTTACCATGTTGAAAAGCTTATGTTAAGGTTTAAATGGCAATCTTAAAGAACTTTGGTTCTTCAAGTAGGGCTTTCCCACCATAACTCACCTGGATTACTTGAGATATTATATGTAGTATATCTATACTTTAAACATTTAAACTATTATGTAAGTATTTATAAAGGTTTGTGGATTATTACCCTACCTTCGTATCTCATGACCTCCTTCGAGGAGGGTACACTAACGTACTAACTTTACCATCCGAATCTCCAACACTAGTTGGTGAATTGTGTTTTGGTCCGCCATTGGCGATACATGACTTCTTTGATTCTATATACATACGTACAAGTACTCAAATCCGAGTCTAAGACAAATCCGTTTTCCTTGTTAGGTTAACCGGTGTCTAATCCTCCCAAATCCATCTACTCACGACTCGGAACTTTTCCTATCAAAACCGTGAGTCATACTTCACCCCTTTTATTTTAACACTATTTGGGTTGCAACATGTACCATTTATCAAATACACTTAAGCATACATTTAATCAAACTTATTCTAAAACTCAATTCATACAAACATGCTTACTTGTTATACTATTTGTGAATACATTCTAGAATACATTATCTTGCAAGCAATCTAAACCTCCCTTAACATGTATAGCGCTATAGGACTAGCACATCCGCCCTATTATGATGGGTCTATGTTAAGTTATTCAATATTTACGGTCTTGGTCATTTTTAATGCTAAGATTACGCTAGTGGACACTTTGGTTTGATTATTGGCTTTGCATGCTAGCAATGTATAAACTTTAGTATACTTTACTCATGTTGAATTGAGATTTATTCACTATTATGCTATGTATACAAATTTGTATGCTCACCAACATATTCATATGTTGACCAATATTTTATACATATTGCAGGAAATGCTTGAAGCTTTATCAAGAAATTCAATTAGGTGGACTTAGAAACACACCAAATCTATCATTTTATTATGTTTGTTTTAGACTTGTATTTCTTCAAATTATTGTATGTTTATTTGAAACATTGTAATGTTACGTTGATTAATGGAAATGAAATTATTCTTAATATATTGTCACTATAGTTCTATGATGTCTTTGAACAATCTATCACTTCTCGCGCCCCGATGTTTCCGCCATCGGTTAGGGTGTGACAGATTGGTATCAGAGCCATAGTTATAGGGAATTAGGAAAACTTCCATGTTTTGACCTAGACTATGACTAAGGACTCCCATTAGTAATGCTTATAATTTGTTTGAATATCTTAGGTTTATGCAAAAAAAAAAAAACTCGAATCTATCTAATCTTGCCCCTCATCTTATTCTCGGCTAGAAAGAAATACACCTTTCCTAAGGTGTAATCATGCGACGACGATACGAAGACACTTGTATTTTACAAATGAAACGAACTCACCAAAATAGGAGTGAATCCCTTACTTTGGTGATGACTTTCAATCCGCCATTATTGTTTTTATGAAATTAAACCATTAAGATAGGAGTGATTTCCTTACCTTGATGACAATTTCACTTATTACACTCTTGTGGACCCTTACCAACGAGTTAGGATTAATTTCCTTACCTTGATGGATAAGTACCAACCACGTTTAGGGAACGACACCACCAAGTTAGGAGTGATATCCATATCTTGGTGACTAGTCCCATTCTTTGATTTTCAATCTCACCAAAGTCTTAAGATTTTGATTGACAAGGGACATGTAGTAACTGGAAGGGCGAATACCGTTACCCGACTTGTCGGCGAGAGTATTCCAACCCATTAAGCCAAAGCATGATTCCCGAACTCAAAAGAAGTCTTGACTACTTTGGATTAGTCTTAGTTCCAAAACCGGAACATTCCAAGCCTTAATCAAATTTCTTTTATGTTTGTATTTATTTTACGCATTTATGCTATACTCTTTTTCCTCTTGTCAAGAGCGAATCATCCGAATCGCGCTAATCTCTCGACCTCAGACGCTAATAATCAAGAACCAACGAAAACTTAAAATCTTTCATTATTTTTTTATCTAATTCTTTTAAGTGGTTATATGATTCATTATGAGAACCAATTTGAAACCTACTTGCTTAGGTGTTATTATAATGCTCTAAATATGCAAAAAATTATGTTAAACACTATTGATCAAGTCTCACCATTCTCTTTAACCTACATTGTAGATGTCTTCCAAATCCCATAAAAGCTCCAAGCAAAGTTCCAATAAGAAAATGGTCGCTTTCATGGCTAAGCAAATGGCTCGAGTTATTCCCGATATTGTTAAGCAAATCAATGCCAACCCTAGCCCGAACACTTCAGTTGAATCCCGAAACCCTAGTCCTAAAACCTCAACCTTTTCCTATAAGCACTTCAAGTCATGTGGCCCTGAACCTTTCACGGGTGAAGAGGGTGCCTCCAAGATGCTTGAATGGTTCGATAGCATCGAAGTCACTTTCATCAATAGTGAATGTCCCGATAAGCTTCGGACTCGTAGTGCCACTGGTGTTTTCGCATCGAGGGCACTTGAATGGTGGAAAAGTGAAAGGAGCACTCGTGGAAACGAGGTCGCCTTCTCTCTACCATGGGAAGAAGTGAAGCAACTCATGATAGATGAGTTTTGCCCTCCTCATGAGATGCAAAGTCTTGAAGAGGAATTCTGGAACCTTAAACAAATTGGAGGAGACAACTTGACTTACACCATTCGCTTCAAGCAACTTAGTATCCTTGTCCCTCACTTGGTCAACACCACCGACCGAGCCATAGCCAAGTACATAAAAGGCCTTCCTCCTATTATCCGTGACTCCGTCACCATAGCCGAACCATTCTCAGTTGAGCGAGCTATCCGGTTGGCGGCTACCTTGTCCAACAACCAAGTGAAAGACGGATCCTTGTCTCTTAAAGGCTCCTTCAAAACCGCCCATCAAGCCATCTCTGAAACACCTGAGGAACCCAAAGACACAAAAACATCATCCAAAAACACCCATCACAGCAAGAAACGCAAGTTTCAAAGCCGCAACTATGCCATGACAACACCAACAACCCAAGCTCCCATCAACTCGAACCATGAACCACCTAGAAAAGCTTACACCGGTACATTTCCCAAATGTGTCAAATGCCAATACCACCACCCACCTGTCTCTCAATGCCGTCAATGCACAACGTGCAACCGTTATGGGCACTTTGCCTCAGCATGTCGAAGTGGTCCTAGCCCACCCGGTAACCCACCTTCGGCTCATACTGGTACCCAAAGACCCCCGACTAATGGAAATGGTCGTGCTTGCTTCAAATGTGGTGACCCAAACCATCTTGCTCCCCAATGCCCTCGCAACAATCAGGTTCAAGTGCAAGCGCCACGTGGACGCGCATTTAACATAAATGCGCATCAAGCTCAAAACGACAATGACGTTGTAAACGGTACGTTTCTTATAAATGGAATTTATGCTTCTGTGTTATTTGATACTGGTGCGGATAAAAGTTTTGTTTCCGTAAAATTTGAACCAATGCTAAAATGTACACGTACTAAATTGCCAAAATCATTCACCGTTGAAATCGCTAACGGAAAATCTGTCACCGTTGATTCCATTCTCATTGATTGTATTTTAAGTCTTAATGAACATGAATTTCCCATCGAACTCATACCCATGCAATTGGGTAGCTTTGATGTCATAGTAGGCATGGATTGGCTTGCCAAGGTTCATGCCGAAGTCGTTTGCTTTGAAAAATATATCCGTATTCCGCTTCCTTCCGGAGACACTTTACAAATCTATGGCGAGAAACCCTCAAACGGACTCAAACTCATGTCTTGTACGGAGGCACGAAAGTGCTTACGTCAGGAATGTATTGTCTTTTTAGCCCATGTCGTGACACAAAAAGAAAAGGGAAAGAGTGTGAAAGACATTCCAATCATTTGTGACTTTCCCGACGTGTTCCCTGAAGATCTACCCGGCCTTCCTCCTGCTCGTTCCATTGATTTTCGGATTGATCTCATACCCGGTGCTACACCTGTTGCTAAATCTCCTTACCGACTCGCACCCTCAGAAATGCAAGAGCTGGCTAGTCAACTTCAAGAGTTGGTTAATAAAGGCTTCATACGTCCTAGCTCATCCCCTTGGGGTGCTCCAATCCTTTTTGTAAAGAAAAAGGATGGTTCGTTCCGCATGTGCATTGATTATCGTGAGCTCAATAAACTCACAGTCAAAAACCGTTATCCTCTTCCTCGTATCGATGATCTCTTTGACCAACTCCAAGGAGCAACTTGTTTCTCAAAAATCGACCTACGATCTGGTTATCATCAGCTCCGAATCCGTGAAGAAGATATTCCAAAAACCGCATTCCGCACAAGGTATGGTCATTAAGAGTTCATGGTTATGCCGTTTGGTTTGACCAATGCACCCGCAGCCTTTATGGATTTGATGAACCGCGTGTGTAGACCTTACTTGGATCATTTTGTAATTGTGTTCATTGACGATATTCTAATCTATTCTAAGACCGAATCCGAACATGAACGACACTTACGTTTGATCTTGGAACTTCTTCGAGCCGAACGACTTTACGCCAAATTCTCCAAATGTGAATTTTGGTTGAAAGAAGTTCAATTCCTTGGTCACATCGTAAGCAAAAAAGGCATTCATGTTGATCCTGCCAAAATTGAAGCTGTCAAAGGGTGGATTGCTCCAAAATCCCCTACCGAAGTACGTTCATTCCTTGGTTTGGCGGGTTACTATCGTCGATTCATCTCCAACTTTTCAAAAATTGCCATACCTCTCACCTCTTTGACCCAAAAAGATAAATCTTTTGTTTGGGGTCCCGAACAAAAGGAATCCTTTCAAACCCTCAAGCGTATGCTCTGTGACGCACCCATCCTAACCCTTCCCGATGGAAATGACGATTTTGTGGTTTATTGTGACGCTTCTAATCAAGGTCTCGGTTGTGTTCTTATGCAACGAGGCAAGGTTATCGCTTATGCATCAAGACAACTCAAAACCCACGAGAAGAACTACACCACCCATGATCTTGAACTCGGAGCCGTTGTTTTCGCTTTAAAGATTTGGAGGCACTACCTTTATGGTACTCAATGTGTGGTCTTCACCGATCATAAGAGTCTCCAACATATCTTTAATCAAAAGGATCTCAACATGCGTCAACGGCGATGGGTTGAATTGTTGAATGACTATGATTGTGAAATTCGTTACCATCCCGGAAAAGCAAATGTCGTGGCCGATGCTCTTAGCCAAAAGATTCATGTCAATGCTCAAAGCATTTGTGTAACCAATCGTCTTCGTTGTTTTCAAATCCAAAACGACATTCAAACTCGTATTCGTGAAGCCCAACACTCATCGGTCGTCGAAAACAATTTGTGTAACGAGATGCAATGTGGTGTTGAAGACCAACTTGAATCTAAATCTAATGGAATTCTCCATTACCTCGATCGTATTTGGATTCCAAACCGTGACAACCTTCGTGCTCTTGTAATGAATGAAGCACATAAATCACGATACTCCATTCACCCCGGTGCAGACAAGATGTATCAAGATCTTCGTCGTACTTATTGGTGGCCGGGTATGAAGAAGGATATCGCTCTCTTTGTGGCTAAGTGTCTCACTTGTTCAAAAGTTAAAGCCGAACATCAACGTCCTTCTGGATTACTTGAACAACCAGAAATTCCGGTGTGGAAATGGGAAAGTACTGCCATGGATTTCATCACCAAACTCCCACGAACATCATCCGGGCATGATAGTATTTGGGTGATCATTGACCGATTGACCAAAGCTGCTCACTTTCTCCCAATTCGTGAAGATTACTCTGTTGAGAAACTAGCTCGTATCTATACTGCAGAAATCGTCAGCCGTCATGGTATTCCTCTAGACATCATTTCCGACCGAGATGGTCGTTTCACTTCCCGCCTATGGCGATCTTTTCAATCGGCTTTAGGAACTCAACTCAATCTTAGTACGGCTTTTCATCCTCAAACGGATGGTCAATCCGAACGTACTATCCAAACCCTCGAAGATATGCTTCGATCGTGTGTCATTGATTTTGGTGGAAATTGGGATGTACATTTGCCATTGGCCGAATTTTCGTACAATAACAGTTATCACTCGAGTATCAAAATGGCACCATTTGAAGCTCTTTATGGACGAAAGTGTCGATCACCCATTTGTTGGCATGAGATTGGTGAGGCACAAATCACTGGACCCGAAATCATTCAAGAGACAACGGATAAAATCTTGCAAGTCCATGACAACTTACTTGCTGCAAGAAGCCGACAAAAGAGTTATGCCGATAAACGGCGTAAGCCCTTGGAGTTCAATGTTGGTGATCTCATACTCCTCAAGGTATCACCTTGGAAAGGAGTAGTGCGCTTTGGTAAGAAAGGAAAACTTGCTCCTCGATATGTAGGTCCTTTCAAAATCCTTGAAAGAGTGGGTAAAGTGGCTTGTTGACTTGACCTACCGCAAGAGCTTAGCAATATCCATCCAACATTTCATGTCTTAAATCTTAAAAGATGTCTAGCTGATGAAAGTCTTCATGTCCCAAATGATGAGATTCGTATTGATGAGACCATGCACTTTGTTGAGAAACCCGTAGAAATCATGGACCGTGAAATCAAACAACTCAAGCGTAGTCGTATTCCTATAGTCAAAGTACGTTGGGAAGCAAAGCGTGGTGCTGAATTTACTTGGGAACGGGAAGACCAAATGAAAGCCAAGTACCCGCACCTTTTTTATTCAGAATCTACTTCTTAGTGAAATTTCGGGACGAAATTTTCTAAAGTAGGGGAGACTGTAACGCCCGTACTTTTTGTTGTTTCATTTTTAGTCCTTGTACTTTGTAATTCATCAATTCATACCCTTGTACTCTTGAGTCTTGATCAATTGAAGTATTATTAAAAGTTATTCTATATACTTATATGTTACACATGCTTAAAAGAAACGTTATATGCATTCAAATATACTTACGACACACTGTAAATATAAATTCAGTCGGAATCATACGTAACCGGGTGTTCATGAGCGAACCCAACCAACTTGTAAACAAGCCCAAATCTTTAAAATATAATTAAGGTTCTTAAAACACGTAAAATAATCCAAAAGAAAAGCCCGAAACCAAGTCCAATGGTCCAAGCTCAACACAAACACAAGTTTGTGATCGTAACTCTCGAACCGTATCAAGATCAATGCACCAAACCCAATTCTCAGTACCATTAATGTTAAATTACTTTTATCCATATGAAAGTACTCTGAAAATGGTGAACGTAGAAAAAAACCGCGTACGAAACGGAGTTATAACGAAGCGGGAATCGCGAAAACAAGTTTGATGGTTTTGTTGACTAGTCAAACCGAAACCCACTCGGGTTTAAGCCCATTTTCCCTTTTTTTTAACCTAATTAAAGCCCATTAAACCCAACTCATTCTCTTTATAAACTAGCCTCCACCCCCACAAAACACTTTTACACTTCACATCCCACCAAAACACTCTCAAATTCTCTCAAAGTTCTCTTCTTCTTCACAAAAATTCTGCACAAAACCTTCAAGGTTAGAACACCATTCTAACCCATTTTTCTTGCTTCTAACACTTAAATCTTGCATCTAGCTTCATGGATACACCTCTAGGACTATCCCCAATGACTTTGCCTTGGCAACATTGAGTGGAAGCCATCTATAATGAGGTCCAAAAGCTAGTTTTACAAGATTGAATTTTTATTTTGTTTTTGTCCTTGATGTTTTTAATCTTTTAACAAGCTTTAATCTTATTTTAAAACATACTAAACCACTTGGAACAAACCCATGGACTATCATCTAGGTTTACAATGGTAAACACTAATGGGGGAGGCACCTAAAATGGGTTCCCAAGTGGCTAAACTTTATGAAATTGTTGCTTTTGGGTTTACCTTGTTCAAACTTGGATTTTCCTTGAACCAAACCTTGTCTCCAACAAACCTCATTGTTGGATGACTTGAGTTAAGGTAAAAATCCAGAAATGAATGAGTTTTGAACTTAACTTTATATCTTTTACTCAAGTAATCTAACATAACAACAAGTGTGATAAACCAAACTAAGTATTCAACTTTACCATGTTGAAAAGCTTATGTTAAGGTTTAAATGGCAATCTTAAAGAACTTTGGTTCTTCAAGTAGGGCTTTCCCACCATAACTCACCTGGATTACTTGAGATATTATATGTAGTATATCTATACTTTAAACATTTAAACTATTATGTAAGTATTTATAAAGGTTTGTGGATTATTACCCTACCTTCGTATCTCATGACCTCCTTCGAGGAGGGTACACTAACGTACTAACTTTACCATCCGAATCTCCAACACTAGTTGGTGAATTGTGTTTTGGTCCGCCATTGGCGATACATGACTTCTTTGATTCTATATACATACGTACAAGTACTCAAATCCGAGTCTAAGACAAATCCGTTTTCCTTGTTAGGTTAACCGGTGTCTAATCCTCCCAAATCCATCTACTCACGACTCGGAACTTTTCCTATCAAAACCGTGAGTCATACTTCACCCCTTTTATTTTAACACTATTTGGGTTGCAACATGTACCATTTATCAAATACACTTAAGCATACATTTAATCAAACTTATTCTAAAACTCAATTCATACAAACATGCTTACTTGTTATACTATTTGTGAATACATTCTAGAATACATTATCTTGCAAGCAATCTAAACCTCCCTTAACATGTATAGCGCTATAGGACTAGCACATCCGCCCTATTATGATGGGTCTATGTTAAGTTATTCAATATTTACGGTCTTGGTCATTTTTAATGCTAAGATTACGCTAGTGGACACTTTGGTTTGATTATTGGCTTTGCATGCTAGCAATGTATAAACTTTAGTATACTTTACTCATGTTGAATTGAGATTTATTCACTATTATGCTATGTATACAAATTTGTATGCTCACCAACATATTCATATGTTGACCAATATTTTATACATATTGCAGGAAATGCTTGAAGCTTTATCAAGAAATTCAATTAGGTGGACTTAGAAACACACCAAATCTATCATTTTATTATGTTTGTTTTAGACTTGTATTTCTTCAAATTATTGTATGTTTATTTGAAACATTGTAATGTTACGTTGATTAATGGAAATGAAATTATTCTTAATATATTGTCACTATAGTTCTATGATGTCTTTGAACAATCTATCACTTCTCGCGCCCCGATGTTTCCGCCATCGGTTGGGGTGTGACACTTGTTCCCAACAATACCATATACCTCAAATCTCTCAAGAAACCGAAATATGTTACAACATTATTCATCACTTATAAAACATGTTACATGAATGCTTACAAATGACATCACAGACCATATACCTCAAATCTCTCAAGAAACCGAAATATGCGATTCTCCATGTTGTGCTGACTATCAAAGGAACTACAACAACCCAAAAACCAACAATGAATCCAGATATGATGCTAATTATCAGTCCCCAATCTGTTCCATGCGATCCGTCTTCTTCTTCTTCTTCTTCTTCATGGTTAGCATCTGGTACAGCAACTACACAACTTTCATTCAGTGGAGCTCCACATAGTTTGTTGCCAATGAAGCTCGACTCATCGAAACTCTGAAGTTGTGTGCTTGTTGGGACTCCTCCCGTGAAACCATTGTAGGACACGTTGAAGCTATGCAAGAAACTCATGCTTGACAAGCTCACAGGAAGTTCTCCAGAAAGCCGATTAAAAGACACATCAAATGATTCAAGTGATTTCATATCTCCAATCTTCTTCGGGATACTCCCTGTCAAGTGATTTCTTGATAGATTCAAAGATTGCAATGCGCGAAGGGCCATGAGCTCACTTGGGATGCTCCCGGAAAATTGTTACTCGAAAGGTCCACGATCGTTACGAGCCCAAGGATAGTGCTATATATGTCTTCTCGTCCTTTTATCACCAATGAAGCACTATTAAGAACCCATATGCCTCTTTTATAATCAAAGGAGAAAGAATCATCAAAAAGAACTTCTTTCCCAGAGAGGATAGCGAAATTGTTGAAGCATCTTGGTATATTTCCTGATAGATTATTGTGAGAAAGGTCCAAGATCTTAATATCAGTGAGATAACAAAGCTCACGAGTTATAGTTCTCTGAAAACTATTTGATCTGAGGTTGAGAAGTCTCAAAAATGAGAGTTCTGTCCCCAACCATGTTGGAATTCTACCAACAAGTTTGTTTCTAGCAAGTTGAAGGATAACTAATCCTCTCAAGTTTTTCAGAGAAGTTGGTAATCTCCCAGAAAGCTTGTTGTTACACATGTTCAGTGAACTCATTAAAGATAAAGATCCTAGAGTTCTTGGAATCCCACCAGACAAATTGTTATTCTCCAGGTTCAAGAACATCAAACTCGGGTACTTCTCCCAACACTGATTAGGAATGGCACCTGATAGATGATTATTTGCAAGATTAAGAAGCTCGAGCTGCTTTCCACCATAAGGACATATCAAATGATGTAACAATCCCACAATGAATTATATGATAGATCCAAGGAAAGTATCTTTGAATTATTTGGGAGTTCAGGTAAGTGCCCACTCAATTGGTTATAACTTAAGTTGAGTAAAGAAAGCGTTCTAGGGATACCAAGCAACCTTCCTTGAATATAATTTTGTGACATATCTAGATCTTCTAGATTGGGGAATAATCTCCAAAACGAAGGAGCTAAGGTTAATGATATCTTTGTGTTGCTCATCCCTAAAGTCCTTAAACTGCTCTGTTGTAACAACCACAATGGAATTTTAGGCCCTACATCCCATGAATTTAAAGTCAAAAACTCTAGCCGGAAATGGGGATACCAGTTTGCTACACGCGGTCTGAGGATCAAGTTATTGCCTGATGCATCTAGGTATTTCAACTTGCTCAGGCTGGCAAAGTGAGCATCTGTCACGACACCGGTCAACAAATTATAAGAAACATCTATACGTTTCAAATTTGAAAGTAGACCGAGACTATCGGGAAGGCTGCCATTCAATCGGTTATATGGAACACTTAACACTTCCAATGACGATAATCCTCCGATTGAGAATGGAATTTGACCGGAAATAAGATTCTCATCGAGATTTAAATGCGTCAGGAAAGACAGTCGTCCTATTGAATCTGGAATTGTGCCAACAACTCTCGAGTAGTATATGGATATTGACTCCAAGCTAGGTGATTTGCACTCGAAAAAACTATCAAGAAGAAATGCTAAGCCAGTATTACCAAATTTGTTAATTGACAAATCAATCTCTCTCAAATTACAAAAGTTACATAACGTTTTCGGCATTGTCGTTGTGAGTTGATTAGATGAAAGTTCAAGGCTTAGAAGAGAAGTCAAGTTGTGAAGGGAATCAAGAACTGAACTTGAAATACCACACACGCTGATATCTAGTGAGACGAGATTACTACTAGACAATCCTTTTAACACTAACGAAGAATTCATAAAACTGTTCCCACTCACATGAAGCAACTCAATAGAGGTCATGTTACGGAAGCCTTCACTACTACTAGGAATAGGTCCCCTAAAATCACACCCACTTAAATCTAGTGAAACCATATTAGTTATACTGAAAAGCCACCTTGGAACTAAGCTGTCACCGAAATCGTTTCTAGAAAGATCAAGTGAGGAAAGGGATGAAAGATTGAGACTAGCAACATGTGGATGCATATGCATGAGCTGACAATTAGACAAATGCAGTTCAACCAAAGAAGAAAGGGTGTTAATCACCTGAAGCCAATCGACTGCTTTGCTAAGGTTTATGCGACTCATATCCAGGTGATACAAGAAGCGAAGACCTGATAACCATTGCATATTCGTCATGCTATATGATTCATATTCAACAAAGTAGCTTTCATGAAAAGTACTTCCGAGACTGAGGATCCGTAATTCCGATAGATTCCCTAACTGATGAGGGATTGTTCCACCAAAGCTGGAACATGAGAGGTTAAGATATCTCAAGTTCATAAGAGAACCAATGAACTTCGGAACTTGCTTTCCTCCAAAATCATTATTGCTCAAGTCGAAATGCCTTAGTTGCTTAAGATTCAGTAGGGATGGACTCAATTCTCCTTTTAGTTTTTGCTTTGAACATTCTTTATATTCTTCATATGGATCAAAAGGACAATTACCAGCTGGAAGATGAATCTTGTGAACATGACCGGTTACGTTATCACAAACGACTCCGGCCCATTTGCAACAATCACTATTCTCCTCACGGACCCAAGATGCAAGTCGACCTGCACCATCTACGAGTCCGTGCTTGAACTGGAGAAGTGCTTGTCTTTCATCATCCATGCATAGCATGGCATTGGAACTTGTATCAGAAAAACACAAATGTAATGAGGCCATGAAAAGAAGTACACAAAAGGAGCAAGAAGAGAAACGAGAAAATGAAAAACAAGAACTCATATTGATTGATGACGAAGAGAATCGAACAAGTTCGAATAGTCACTCGTGTTTGGGTTCGATCTAATTGTGGTTATGCATCATATTCTTAATATGAGCACTTAACTGATCATGTTCAGAAACATCAATGAAACAGCTATTTATAAACAGACCTTATCTCAACTAGACCAAATTGGAATCACTCAATGAACTAAACAATATCATTCATTTACATGATGCCGAGTCAAAGTCCATCGTTTACCCAATTTTTGTGGTTACAATCTTTTTCCTTTGTTGATATTTTTCTAGGAATAGCAAGGCTCAGTTATAGGCAAAGCAGTGTTGGTGATTTTTATTAGATTTTTATCTCGCATTGTGACGGGCGTCGTACGTGACGTGATAAAGTATAGCTGTCATTGATCGTACTTGTTTCTGATTAAGTTAATAGCGGAATATAGAATAGGTTATATTTAACCATCAACTGAAAACATGCTATATTGTACCCTAATCACTGAAAACATGATATATTGTACCCCAATCGTTTTCAAACAAAATTTAAGTCAAAATATGGACTTAGAAATATGGACTCTACTTAGAAATAAGTACATGCTATACTCTACTTAGAAATAAGCACATGCGGCGACGCGCCCATGGTGTGATAAAATATGGACTCTGATCACCCTGACTCGTTTCCGAACTAAATTTACGTTACAAGTAGAGTAACTTGAATTTATACCGTTAAATGAAAACATATTATATTTGCCCAACTTTTTTCAAAATAAATTTACGTCAAATTATAGACCAACTAAAAAGTTACATAAAATAAGCACATAAACATTTTATATTAAATGTGATTTATTTCCGAACAACATTTACGTCTAAACATAGATAAACTCGAATTTATAAAGATATGTTTTTAAAAAATAAAAACGTAAGAAATAAGTTTTTAAGTAAAAGTGTATATGGTGTAAAACGAAACTTTTTAGAAACATAAGAGGGTTAAAACGATATCTTACAATGTTTTTAAAAAAATTGTAGGTGGTCATAATTTTAAATTCCAATTTCATTCATAATTATAACAACCGAACACATTATGAGATTTAAGTAGAATTTTTTAAATTACAATTCAAATTTCATTTCCAATTCCATTTCCAATTCCATTTCCAATTCAAACTCCTTTTCATTCTTTGAAACGAACGCTATCTTAATCTTGAAAGTAGAGGGGATCATTAGTGACTTTTTTGACGCATTTTACAAGTTTAGTGATTTTTTGATTAAAAATAAGAAAATATATTATTTTTATCAACCTAAAATTATTTATTTATACGTACTAAAATTAAAATATTACTTAATATGTTATTTCTTGATATATGGTTACAAGATGACCTAGTGTTTAATTTTAAACTTAACTAGATTTATTGTTCGGCATCATGCACGTTCATAATCCATTAAAAGCATATGTGAATAGTAACTTAGTTGTCTGAATACATCTATCCAACATCCATTCTAACATACAAAAACATTTAGTATACAAAAACAATAAATAAATAAACAATTCAAACTTCATTGATAGCAGCACCGTGACATCCATATTAAGATACACCTTCAATTACAAAATGTAACACCCGGACTTCCAAAGAGTCCGTTTAAGTTAAATAAACATGCGGAATTTGGTTCCAGAAAATTTCATTAACATTTAACTCCCAAAATATGTGTTTCGTGTCAACCGACACTCAAAATGAAGTTTAACAATCCATTTACATAAACACGTGATAAGAAGTTTCAAAATAATGTTAACGCGTTAATTTCTACAAAAGAAACGCGTATGCAAGTCCCGTTCGATCCTTGTATGCCCTATCTATCACTTTAGCCTTCCGGTCCCGTAACACCTGAAAACACACGTTTAGACATCCATTAGTTCATAAGAACTAAGTAAGTACATTCTAACATTCATTTCGGGTCTTTACGGGGGTTTAAACGGACTCGGAACGCGTTAAAACGATAATCGACAAAAATCTGGGAATGGTCCCTACCGTAACTTACGGTGGGTACCGTAAGTTACGGTAGCCTCATTTGTGTACGGTGGTAACACACTGGCTTACGATAGCCCATTTCACCCAGGGACCTACCGTAACTTACGGTACCACCGTAAGCTACGGTGGACCCTGCAGCATAGTCATTATTTTTGACCCGTTAAGGGTCGTTTCGCGTTCCCGAGCCACCCCTTTCGATCCCGATTGTTCCAAACACCTGGAAATAACATATTTTATCATATACGTGATTCCCACGGATTTCCAACGAGTCTAACCCGACTCTTGGCATTATACCAAAATTTTCTATTTGTTTGGTATTTAATTCCTTAATTAACCCATTATGGTTCGTTTGTTCTTTAGAGTTTCCGACCGTTCCGACAACCATGGAACCGGTCTATTATAACATATTACATATGTTTGGTGAGTTCTTAGACCCAACCCATCCCATTTGCTTATCATAACGCAAATTTTCCTTTCATACCGAATTTGCCCCTTATAGGGTCAAATCCCATTTTAATGAGCGGTTTGCCATTCTTTCGCGAACGACCGCTTTCCTTGGCGTTACCCAACGTCCACACACATTGCAAATCGTAGGGATAACCCTTTACCCTAGTGTTCATACACGATGTGAATCACTTTAATCCGGGTTTGTCCTTTCTTCCCATTTCCATGGGACGGTCACGCACGTCATGACTCGTTCTGTTCCACAACCATGTGGTATAACACTAAAGTGTCATTTTCCGTTATGTTCACGCACGTCGTGAATCATTTGTCATAGAAGCTCACATACGGTGCAAGTCAACTATTTATCCTTTTTAAACGTGGTTTTCATTTTGTTTGAGCTTATGAGCACATGGTCACACACATTGTGACTCATGCCTTTACTTTGTTATGCTCAATTTAAAGAATGTCTTACCTTGAGTCCGGAAGGTTTAAGTGGTCAATCAAACGTGTTCCTTGCCGGTTCCCTTGGATCCGCTTGCCACACCACTTCCTATTACCATTTTAAGGACCCATTTAACACATAACATTCATTTAATCACACATATGGTCTATTTGACCATTTGTCACATTTAACCTACAATCTAGGCTTTCACATTGCACATTTCTTGCAAATAAGTAGTTCATTCATGTTTTTCATCTAATTTGGGCATTTCATCAAACACCTTATGTGCATAACTTAACATATTGGTTATTTACTAGCTTTTAAACATCATCAAGCTAATTTTACACCTAAATCACATATCACACATGTGATTCATCAATTTCAACCAAATGTTATGCACATAATCACATTTCTTCAAGAATGAACATGGGTTCTACAACTAGCAACTAGTTTACATGAAGAATCCTTAGTTTAACCTTCTAGTAACTAAACCCATTTCCATGGTTCATGTAAATCTTCAATTAAGGAGCAATTACACATCTAGTTACCATAATACACACATACACATGATCATCTAGCACTATAACACTAGGGTTTCACGTTTAAACCACCAATTTCTACACCCATCATGTGGGTGACGATTTTACCACCTCAAGAACATCAAATAACACTTACTTGTAGCTCTTGATAAGATGAAGAATGATCTCTAGGGCTCAATTTCGGATCTTGCACTTGAATCACCAACAATTTGAGAAATGAGATGACAAAAACCCTCTTTCTCCTCTTCTCTTGTGTGAAACGTGAATGAGCATATCATGCTCACCAAATGTATGGCAAGCCATACATATCCATGTGTAGGTTTCATCAATTGGCAAGATCCACCCCTCTAGTATCATTTTTCATTTTTCCACCACTATTAACTAACTAGCAAATTTTCTAGTTAAGTCTTAAATATTTAACCTTTAACATATTTTACAATATTAGGTTTTAACACATGATACATTAATTGTATTTTAATTACATAATACAAAATTCGGGTCGTTACAAGTCTCTCCCTCTAAAGAGAGTTTCGTCCCCGAAACTTTACATACTAATCAAATAGATGAGGATAAGACTTCCTCATTTCATCTTCCGATTCCCAAGTGGCATCGGATCCCTTACGATTCTTCCATTGCACCTTCACCTGATTGAGTGTCTTGTTTCTCAGTTGCTTGACCTTTCTATCCAAGATAGCCACCGGCTTCTCGATATAGTTCAATCTGTCATCAACTTCCAAATCCTCGTACGGGACATAGGCCGACTCGTCAGCCAAACACTTCCTCAAGTAAGATACATGGAACGTGTTGTGAATTCCTTGAAGCTCTTCCGGCAATTCCAGCCGATAAGCAACCTTACCTACACGTGCGATGATTTTAAATGGCCCGATAAACCTCGGACTCAACTTTCCCCGCTTCCGGAATCGTATAATACCCTTCCATGGGGAAACCTTTAACAAAACCAAATCGCCCACCTCAAACTCGATGGGTCGTCTACGCTTATCCGCGTAAGCTTTCTGACGGTCTTGCACCGCCTTCATGCGAGCACGGATTTGCTTAATCTTTTCATCCGTATTCATTATCGTATCGTGGCCCGCGAGTTCCCGCGGACCAATTTCTCCCCAACAAATGGGAGTTCGGCATTTTCTGCCATATAAAGCTTCATACGGAGGCATCTCGATGGTGGAGTGGTAGCTATTATTGTAAGAAAATTCCGCCAAAGGCAAATACTCATCCCAACTACCCCCAAAGTCAAGAACACACGCTCGTAGCATATCTTCTAATGTTTGAATGGTTCTTTCACTTTGTCCGTCGGTTTGGGGATGGTATGACGTGCTTAGCAATAGCTTTGTCCCCATCTCCGCTTGAAATTTCCTCCAAAACTTGGAAGTAAACCGTGTGTCTCTATCGGACACAATCGACACGGGCACCCCGTGTCGTGACACTATTTCGTTCACGTAAACCTCCGCCATTTTCTCCGAATTGTAAGTCTCACGAATAGGAAGGAAATGAGCGCTCTTGGTCAATCGATCGACAACAACCCATATCGCATCGTACCCTTTCTTGTTCTTGGAAGTTTAGTAATCAAATCCATTGTTACTTTTCCCATTTCCATTCCGGAATATCCAACGGTTGCAATTCACCATGAGGTTTTTGATGTTCCGCCTTCACTTGCAAACAAGTTAAGCATTTCTCCACGTATTTGACAATATCGCGTTTCATGCCCGGCCACCAATAGTTAACCCGAAGGTCTCTATACATCTTAGTCGCTCCCGGGTGAATTGAATACTTGGATTTATGGGCTTCATCCAATAGATCATTCTTCAAGGTACAAGTAGGTGGTATCCAAACCCGACCCCATCTTGTTTTCAATCCTTGACTATCATCTTCCAAGTTTTGAGTTTGACCTTTGATTCGATTCTTCTTCAAATTTTCTTCCTTTAGCGCTTCAGTTTGTGCTTCCTTGATTCGTTCAACCACTTCGGATATAACGGTTATCTTCATTGCGGTTATTTTGATAGGAGTATGATCCTCCTTTCGACTCAAGGCGTCAGCCACGACATTGGCCTTTCCCAGATGATATAGGATTTCACAATCATAATCCTTTAGCAATTCCATCCACCGCCTTTGTCTCATGTTTAACTCCTTTTGCGTAAGGAAGTACTTTAAACTCTTATGGTCCGTGTAAATCGTACACTTTACACCGTATAGATAATGCCTCCAAATCTTTAACGCGAACACCACCGCGGCTAGTTCAAGATCATGGGTTGGGTAGTTCCTTTCATGCACTTTCAGTTGTCTCGAGGCATAAGCAATCACCTTGCCCCTTTGCATTAGAACACAACCCAAACCGGAGTAGGAAGCATCCGAGTATACCACAAAATCGTCGGTTCCCTCGGGTAAAGACAAAACCGGAGCTTGAGTCAATTTCGACTTTAACTCTTGAAAGGCTTTCTCTTGCTCTTCACCCCATAGGAACTTCACCTCTTTCTTGGTAAGCTTGGTTAAAGGAGAAGCAATCTTAGCAAAGTCTTGAATGAATCTCCGGTAGTACCCGGCTAACCCAAGAAAACTTCTAATCTCTGTGGGAGTCTTGGGTGGACTCCATTTGGTCACCGCGTGAATCTTTGTGGGGTCTACGTGTATACCCTCCGAGTTTACCACATGACCCAAGAATTGTACCTCTCGCAACCAAAAGGCACACTTGGAGAATTTTGCGAACAATTTCTCCCGACGAAGCGTTTCGAGAACTTCACGCAAGTGACAAGCATGATCACCTTCATTTTTAGAATAAATAGGATATCATCTATGAATACAATGACAGATCGGTCTAACATGGGTCGGCACACCCTATTCATCAAATCCATGAATGCTGCCGGGGCGTTTGTCAACCCGAAAGACATCACAAGGAACTCATAATGCCCGTATCTAGTACGAAATGCCGTCTGGGGATGTCTTCTTCCCTTACCTTCAACTGATGATAACCCGACCGTAAGTCGATTTTCGAAAACCACGATGCACCTTGCAACTGATCGAATAGGTCATCAATCCTAGGCAATGGGTAACGGTTCTTAACCGTCACCTGGTTCAACTCTCTATAGTCGATACACATCCGAAGACTTCCATCCTTCTTTTTCACGAAAAGAACCGGTGCTCCCCATGGCGAAGTACTCGGACGTATGAACCCCTTGTCTAAAAGATCTTGCAATTGTGTCATTAACTCTTGGAGCTCCGATGGCGCCAAGCGATAGGGAGCCTTTGCAATGGGTTTAGCTCCCGGGGTTAGGTCGATTCGAAACTCGACCTCCCGTTCCGGTGGGACTCCCGGCAAATCCTCCGGAAAGACATCTGGAAAATCCCGAACAACCGGAATATCTTCCAACACTTGAACTTTCGTTTCCGTGTCTATTACATAGGCTAAGAACGATTGTCCTCCATGGCTCATGTATTTCATTGCTTTAAACAAAGAACATAAAGCTACGCCACCGCGTTTTGCACCTTGGATTATTACCTCATAACCACTCGGAGATATCAATTGGATGCACTTGCGATTGCAAACTATATTGGCGTGGTACATGGAAAGCCAATCCATACCAATTACTACATCGAATTCCCCGAGTGTCATGGGTATTAAGTCGACCGAATAATCCTCACCTTCGATGGTAAGTATGCAATTTCGATAAACGTTGAACGCTAAGAACGTTTTTGAATCCGCTACCTCAATCTCTAAAGGACTAGGTAAGTTGTCTAACACCATGGAAAAATGACTCGCAAATTTAACCGAAACAAACGATCTATTAGCACCCGAGTCAAATAGCACATAATCAGGTAGTGAGTTGATAAGAAAGGTACCCGTCACAACGTCGGCTATAGATTTGGCTTCTTCCGCCGTAATCAAGAAGGTTCTCGCCTTAGCTTTTCCTCCATCACCCTTTTTCCCCGAACCTTGAGCAACCGAGGATTGACTTGTACCATCCTTCTTTAGTTCCGGACATTCGCTCTTTTTGTGGCCCGGTTTGTAACAGTTGTAGCACACACTTAGCGGGCTTGTGCATTGAGATGTCGAATGACCCGACTTCCCACACTTGAAGCAATTTTTAGATTCGTATCTACAAACTCCCCCATGCTTCTTTTTACAAATCTTGCAATGTTTGGAGTCTTTGTCATTCCCAGACTTGTTTGATGAAGATGAAATCTTGGCTTTCTTAGACGAACCCGTCTCCATTTCAGCCGCACGCTTCTCCCCACGATCAACTTGCCTTTTCAATTCCGCTTCTCGATCCCTAGCACAATCGATAAGCTCTGCTAGAGTTTCACATTTGGACGGTGTAAGAAACTCTCGATACTTGGCACTCAACATGCCATAGTAGTGGTTAATCCACATTCTTTCATCCTGGAGCAACTGTGGGCAAAACTTGGCTTTGTCGTAGAAGATGGCCGTGATGGTATCAATACTTTCATCTTTTTGTCGTAACTGTAGGAATTCTTCTGCTATTCTGTTGATAGCGGCTTGTGGGCAAAACCGCTTTGTGAACAACTTCTTAAATTCTTCCCAAGTCATACTTTTGATACCTTCCCGCCCCTTCTCATCCCGTTGCAATTCCCACCAGTCTTTAGCTCGTTCCCGGAGTTGGCTTGCAGCAAACTCACTTCATCAGATTCTTCACAGTGTGAGGTTTCAAAGGCACTTTCCATATCTTTGATCCACCTTTGACTAAGTAGTGGATCTACCTCACCCTTGAACGTTGTAGGGTTGCATGCAACGAACTCCTTATAGGTCACTTTCTTTGTTGGCCTTTCGGTTTCTTTGTCAGCCTTCAGAGCCACAAACTCTTGTTGAATGAGATCCCGTAGATCTTTGCGTACATCCTCGATGTAGCCCGGCAATAAAGCCTCAAAAGCCTGCCAACTTCCTCCTTGATCATTTCCCGTGTTGCATCATCGGGATGGGTCTCGTGATTCTCTATATTAATCACGTGATCGTTACCAGCCATGACCTAAGACTGTGACCATTAAACTTTACGTTAGTACCATGTACGTAATCTATAGCATATACACCGATGCTTATGATTCTACTATCACTAGGGCCTAACCCTATTCACACAATACCCATTTCCATCCTTAAGTTTAAAACAACATCCCTAAGAACCCATTCGCGTGCCTTTGATTGTTGTTAGACTGGCCAGGCTAGCAACAAGCTCACCACACGGATGCCTTCTTAGTTCCTTTATTCCAAACTTAAGTCAAGAAGCTAGGTTCAATCAATTCATATGGTACATATCATACATATATCATACATGTGTCAAGCTTGTTACGTTTATAAACGGCACACTTAACCTTGTACCTTTAGGCTCAGTGATCGGCTTCTTGGATCGAACGTTTGCATTTCTCATATCTAGAGCTCAAAAGTTTGAGTCCAAGTGTTCGCGACGCACTTGAATCTCTCAAACCGTTGGCTCTGATACCAACTTGTAACACCCGGACTTCCAAAGAGTCCGTTTAAGTTAAATAAACATGCGGAATTTGGTCCCAGAAAATTTCATTAACATTTAACTCCCAAAATATGTGTTTCGTGTCAACCGACACTCAAAAATGAAGTTTAACAATCCATTTACATAAACACGTGATAAGAAGTTTCAAAATAATGTTAACGCGTTAATTTCTACAAAAGAAACGCGTATGCAAGTCCCGTTCGATCCTTGTATGCCCTATCGATCACTTTAGCCTTCCGGTCCCGTAACACCTGAAAACACACGTTTAGACATCCATTAGTTCATAAGAACTAAGTAAGTACATTCTAACATTCATTTCGGGTCTTTACGGGGGTTTAAACGGACTCGGAACGCGTTAAAACGATAATCGACAAAAATCTGGGAATGGTCCCTACCGTAACTTACGGTGGGTACCGTAAGTTACGGTAGCCTCATTTGTGTACGGTGGTAACACACTGGCTTACGATAGCCCATTTCACCCAGGGACCTACCGTAACTTACGGTACCACCGTAAGCTACGGTGGACCCTGCAGCATAGTCATTATTTTTGACCCGTTAAGGGTCGTTTCGCGTTCCCGAGCCACCCCTTTCGATCCCGATTGTTCCAAACACCTGGAAATAACATATTTTATCATATACGTGATTCCCACGGATTTCCAACGAGTCTAACCCGACTCTTGGCATTATACCAAAATTTTTCTATTTGTTTGGTATTTAATTCCTTAATTAACCCATTTATGGTTCGTTTGTTCTTTAGAGTTTCCGACCGTTCCGACAACCATGGAACCGGTCTATTATAACATATTACATATGTTTGGTGAGTTCTTAGACCCAACCCATCCCATTTGCTTATCATAACGCAAATTTTCCTTTTCATACCGAATTTGCCCCTTATAGGGTCAAATCCCATTTTAATGAGCGGTTTGCCATTCTTTCGCGAACGACCGCTTTCCTTGGCGTTACCCACGTCCACACACATTGCAAATCGTAGGGATAACCCTTTACCCTAGTGTTCACACACGATGTGAATCACTTTAATCCGGGTTTGTCCTTTCTTCCCATTTCCATGGGACGGTCACGCACGTCATGACTCGTTCTGTTCCACAACCATGTGGTATAACACTAAAGTGTCATTTTCCGTTATGTTCACGCACGTCGTGAATCATTTGTCATAGAAGCTCACATACGGTGCAAGTCAACTATTTATCCTTTTTAAACGTGGTTTTCATTTTGTTTGAGCTTATGAGCACATGGTCACACACATTGTGACTCATGCCTTTACTTTGTTATGCTCAATTTAAAGAATGTCTTACCTTGAGTCCGGAAGGTTTAAGTGGTCAATCAAACGTGTTCCTTGCCGGTTCCCTTGGATCCGCTTGCCACACCACTTCCTATTACCATTTTAAGGACCCATTTAACACATAACATTCATTTAATCACACATATGGTCTATTTGACCATTTGTCACATTTAAACCTACAATCTAGGCTTTCACATTGCACATTTCTTGCAAATAAGTAGTTCATTCATGTTTTTCATCTAATTTGGGCATTTCATCAACACCTTATGTGCATAACTTAACATATTGGTTATTTACTAGCTTTTAAACATCATCAAGCTAATTTTACACCTAAATCACATATCACACATGTGATTCATCAATTTCAACCAAATGTTATGCACATAATCACATTTCTTCAAGAATGAACATGGGTTCTACAACTAGCAACTAGTTTACATGAAGAATCCTTAGTTTAACCTTCTAGTAACTAAACCCATTTCCATGGTTCATGTAAATCTTCAATTAAGGAGCAATTACACATCTAGTTACCATAATACACCATACACATGATCATCTAGCACTATAACACTAGGGTTTCACGTTTAAACCACCAATTCTACACCCATCATGTGGGTGACGATTTTACCACCTCAAGAACATCAAATAACACTTACTTGTAGCTCTTGATAAGATGAATGATCTCTAGGGCTCAATTTCGGATCTTGCACTTGAATCACCAACAATTTGAGAATGAGATGACAAAAACCCTCTTTCTCCTCTTCTCTTGTGTGAAACGTGAATGAGCATATCATGCTCACCAATGTATGGCAAGCCATACATATCCATGTGTAGGTTTCATCATTGGCAAGATCCACCCCTCTAGTATCATTTTTCATTTTTCCACCACTATTAACTAACTAGCAAATTTTCTAGTTAAGTCTTAAATATTTAACCTTTAACATATTTTACAATATTAGGTTTTAACACATGATACATTAATTGTATTTTAATTACATAATACGAAATTCGGGTCGTTACACAAAATTATAATTACTTACTAGAAAAGAACCTTCGTATATTGATATACTAGGTTAGTTCCCGTGTATTACACGGATTGAATATATAAAATATTAAGTAATATTAATAAAAATTTATGCATTACAAATCATACTTAAAGATAAAATATGATTATAATTACGTACAAATAGCTATTTTAAGTAAATAAACAATTATGTATTTTTCTTAAACTTTTGTTTTATCAAAAATTATGATTTTTAAATAAAAAAAGTTGTGATTTTTAAATATTTTGCTTTAAGAAAAATGATTTTCTTTAAAAGTTCGTTGTATTCAGTATTTTATAAATTTTTATTTCTAAAAAGTGTTTTTTAATAAAAATAGGTTTTTAATTTATAAAATTATACTTTTAAATTTGAAAATAGTATGATAATATTCTTAGTATTCAATATTATTAATCTATACTATCTAATAAAACAAGGTTTCTTTTGCCACTTGTCATATTCTTAACCTATTTTTTTACCACTTGTCATTTTTCTAGACATCCATTGATTAATTTTCTCTCCAAAGTGAATTATAGTAATAAATACTCATACAAAATTTCTCTCTCTATTATCTAGATTTTTTTAAAACCAAACTATCTTTTTTAAAATACATTTTATTAAAGAAATTAGAAACCACATCTTTTAATTAAATCTAAATAATAAAAAACAAAAAAATTTTAATATGAAATTTTGAAAACACTAAACCTTTTTTTAAACAAAATATTTTAAATCACTTTGCTTTTAGAAAAACTATAAACATGTGAAATTTTTTATAATCAGTCTTACTAAAACAACAAGAACAATTACAAACCAGAGTTTTAAAAAACAAGATTTTATAAAGAAATATTTCTTTAATATTTAAAACGTATGTTTAAAAATGAAACTATTTAGATAAGATAGTTAAAAATAGTATAATTATTATATTTGTTGAAGTATTACGTGTATACAATTTCAATAATATATATTAAAATATTATACTTTAATTCTTCGTGTTTAAAACTAACTATAATTCGTTTATTTAATGAGTTTTTAACATATCCATCTATCTATAAAAAACTAATAAGCGTGAAACAATTGTAAGCGTCATTATACTTATTTTCTCATAGATAGATAGATATTTTGTTTCACGCTTATTTTAGTTTTTTATAGATAGATAGATATGTTAAAAACCCATTAATTAAACGGATTATAGTTAGTTTTAAACACGAAGAGTTAAGTATAATATTTTAATATATATTATTAAAATTGTATACACGTAATACTTCAACAAATCAAATAGTTATACTATTTTTTAACTATCTTATCTAAATAGTTTCATTTTTAAACATACGTTTAAAATATTATAGAAATATTTTTTTATAAAATTTTGTTTTTTAAAACTCTGGTTTGTAATTGTTCTTGTTGTTTTTAGTAAGACTGTTTTAAAAAATTTCACATGTTTATAGTTTTTCTAAAAGCAAAGCAATTTAAAATATTTGTTTAAAAAAAGGTTTAGTGTTTTAGAAAATTTCATATTATATAAAATTTTTATTTTTTATTATTTAGATTTTAATTAAAAGATGTGGTTTCTAATTTTTTTAATAAAATGTATTTTAAAAAGATAGTTTGGTTTAAAAAATCTAGATAATAGAGAGAAATATAGCAATTAATAAAATTTATTTTAATAAGAGAGAAAATTTGTATGAGTATTTAATTACTATAATACCTTTTGGATAGAAAATTAATGTGTGGATGCCTAGAAAAATGATAAGTGACAAAAAAGTAGGTTAATAGAATGACAAGTGCCAAAAGAAATCTTGCTTTATTAGATACTATATATATATATACACTTCAACATAGTTGATATGCAAAAATCAAGGTCAATCCAAAGTTTAATCTTAAGACGTAATACAATTGATGATCTTCAACACAATTACTAATATAAAACTTTTCATCGCGATGTTTTAACATTAATAGATCCAACGTTATCCATATATGAAAAACCATTAAAATGATTACCTATGAATTGCTATTCAGAAAACACATTTCAGAATTGGAACCTTGCACTATCAAACAATTACCTAATGAAGACATGCAGTGAAATAAATCAAGAAACCATGAGGTAAAACGATAAAAAAGCATCAGAGATTAGAGTAGCCATATGCAATAATCATCAAGAAAACACAAAATTAAACCAATCTCATTGTCAACAAAAATATGTCCTGATTTACTAAACAATTGAAAGTAAAACACACAAACGCACACCATCTTGAAATGGGTAAAAGGGATTTAAGAAGACTAAATTATCGGGAGACGATGAAGATAGATTCTGAAGCCTTCGCCGTTGTTGGTGAGGAAGTCATGCATAACAAATTGGTACATCCTATATAAACATTTGTACATGACTATTGATCAAGTTCATAATTGTATATTATACAATATATTTTTTTAATGTTCTAAATGTAGTTTTCATTTTGCCTTATAACGATTGGAATTAAACTCTGAAAAATCAATTTAACCGGTGGAATAAAGTCTACAACTTAACGTTCACGACAAGTTAGAAAACCATTTATGTGGATAATTTCAGGAAAAAATGAGTGAACATGCATCATGCAATTATCGCCAAACTCAATAACTGAATGATCCAAAAATTTCAATGTCTAATAATACTATATATTTCAACATTGAGACCCATCTGACTCCAAGTAAACTCAAAGAGTCCATATATTTTAGCTTACATGACAAGTTGGAAACAAATTGAAATTGACATAAAGAAAAGCATGAACAAATCAACCAAAAATGCCTCACAATGTTTGCTCAAACACTTCATTTTCTTTATAACAAACAACACTTTGCTCGGTTTAGTAAGGTTTTAACCAGTTTATAATAAAATATTCTTAAATTGATTTCAACAGACGAATTGGATTGGATTGCAAACGGTTTTCCACAAACTAGTTTCACTATTGATTTTGGATCAAATTGGTTGCCGGTTTCAGGTCCCAAACTAGTTTGAATGTGCACCTCTTGCCCAAAAGTTAAATGAGGGATTGCTTTGTTTGGGTTTGTTTATAGTTCTTAAGACTTTTAAGCCCTAGCGTTTGCACAATTCTTGAAATAGGCTTCCAAAATCAAATGGAAAATTGTGTAGGCCCATTTATACATTTAATTATCCATATAACATGTTCTGATCCAGGGCCACCATTTATATGTCAATAATGATAAGTTGATTTATGCATTATGGTTATGCATTAGCCTTTAAAAGTTGTACTCTTAATTCTCCTTTGATCAATTAATTTTTAAGTGTTAGGTCAACATTTTAAATTAATTTATATTATATTATAAAGTTAATTATATAAAAGATCGGTTCACAAGATTGATAAAACGTAACACAATTGGTCCCTAACTCTTATAATTACAAGGTTGATCCCATAGTTGGCATAAACGTACAGATTTGGTCCATGAAGTGCATGGACGTTAACTTAGACTGTTAAAATTATTTTAAATGACTAAAATACCCCTAATAAGACGTGTCTCATTGTTGAAGGGGCTTTTCAGCCTCATCAGACGTGTCACATTGTTTGAGGATTGTCACGTCGGTGGGACCTCCGTGCTCGAGACGTCACCGCCGCTAAGGGCCGCCGGACTTAGGGTTAACGATGTGGTCGTGTTGATTGATCGGGAGCAGGGTGGGCAGGAGAATCTTGAAGCTAATGGGACCACTCTGCATTCAATGGTGAAGATGATGGTATGGTTAGGGTTTTGAAGGAGAACGTAGAGTTAGTGAGGAGATTGAGGCGATGTGGTTAGGTTTCTTGAGGAGAAAAGAAGGTGGCTCCGGTGGGTGGTTCTCCACCTGTCGGAAAACTGAATTCCGGTGGTGGGATTAGGTTCCGTTTGGGGAAATGGCGAAATTGGCGAAGAACCCTACTGGGAAGAAGCTGTTTTAGGTTATGGTGAAGAAGGAGAGTAATTTGTGTTTGTCTGCTGATGTTTCTACTGCTGCTGATCTACTTGCAATTGCTGATAAGTGATTGATTTAGCATAATTTTTGATCGGTTGTTGGATTTAGTAAATATCCTTGATAATGTGGCTATGATGGTGGTGACGGTGGTTGAGGGCGGTGCTGGTGGTGACGGTGGTTGAAGGTTGTGGTGGTGACTGTAGTTGAAGGTGGAGGCGATGGTGGTGGTTGAAGGTGGAGACTTTGATGGTGGGAGGGGTTGCGAGGAGGTGATAGGTTGTGGTAATCTGAATGGTGAAGAAGAAAGAGTGAAGCGTATTTTTGACATTTTACACACACTTAACAGTAATAATTACGTCCATCCATTTCAGGACCAAGTCTGTTACGTTTGTGCCAACTATTGGACCAACCTTGTAATTTCTAAAAGTTAGAAACCAAAGTGAAATCAGACCTAACTACAGGGACCACCCATGTAATTTAATCTAAGGTTTTCTAAATAACCAAACACTGTTGAATAAAAAAATAAAACGAAAATTAAATTATTTATATTATAAAAAACTATATTATATATGAGTGGGGCCCATCACAGTATCACACCTCCATTACCCCATCTCCTTATTCCAAAAGTGCAGACCCACAACCACCGCAATTACCACCGCCGTCGCCGCACATTACCACCACTATCTCCACTGTTACTCGCGTTTGATAATACCACAACCACCATCTCCTCCGTCACCATCACCATCCATCGTCACCAAGTGAAAAGTGGAGGAAGGCTAGAAGACAAACAAAGGAAAGAGAGAGAGTTGGGTTGTGGTGGTGGCCGACGGTGATGAGTTGGTGGTGGTGGTGCTTGATTGCGGTGGTTTTCAGGAGGGTGGTAAGTTCAAGTTGAGAATGGCAGTGGTGAAGGCGACGAGCGACAGGTTGAGCTGTTTGAGGCGACGAGTGGTGGTGTTGGGTTACCGGTGTTGAGGGTTTCCCGATGGTGGTGCGGTGCACGGTGGTGGGTGTGGTGCACGGTGGTGGTGTTGTCTCTGTTTGGATTTGGAAAAAGTCAAAGGGGTGGGGTTGTTGTGGGGTTGTGAGCGGTCTGCGGCAACCGGCGGTGATCTGCGGTGGTGGGTTCTCGGTGGCGGTTGTGGACTTGTGCAGGGGCGGCTCAACCTATTTGGAGGCCCCAAGCGAACTAAAAGTTTGGGGGTTTTTTCGGTTATGGTTTGACATTTAATCTAATGTTTATTTGGTCTATCACACAATGTTTAAGTTATTTCACAGATCTAGAACAAAGTCTAAAAACAATATACTAAAGTACAAGTGCAAATCAAGTGAGTCTAAACACTAATCAAACGAGATATACTATTTGAAAATACGAGTGAGTCTAAAACAAAGGAGCAAATCATCAAATGAACAAATCATCAAAACACTACAACACGATAATCAAATGAGCAATACAGAACAAGATATTCAAATAAGCTTATGAAAAAGATAATTAAATCAGTAGTACAATCAAATTAATCGATAATCCGACCATCAGAAAGAAAAAAGAAAAATAGAACTAACCTCTGTGAATAATTTTAATAAAATAGAGTTCCAACCATTGTGCCAATCTAAACCATTTACTTCAACTAAGAGCATTAAAGTTTTATGTTCTTCAAATTTAGCTAATTCTAGCAATAAATCTTAAAGCAATTACACTCAAATTCTCAGTTCAATTCATAACAAGTTCCTAAAACAAATCGTGTTTTCCAAGATTCTTTAAGCAACTTTCACAGCAAGATAATCAAACTATCAATTATTAACAAAAACTATAAAAGCTAAGCAACTAACCTTTATGAAGTGTGAACAATTGAAGAATTGAACATATCGTCAATTGAAGTCGATTAAAGGCAAAACTGCAGGGCGATTGAAGGCTTGAAGATGAATCTCGCGTGAAGATAATCAAACCTTCCGATTCCTGGATTGACACTTCAGTTTTTGATGCTTTGATTAACGAATTTTGGTTTAAGTCTTCAAGATTTAGAGGCCCTAAAGAAGTGGAGGCCCCAAACCCTAGCTTGGGTTCCATTGCCTTATGAGCCGGCCCTGGACTTGTGGTGCTGGTGGTGCACTGCAACATTTCTAATTTGGTTAGATAGAAATGGGGAAGAAGAAGATGGTGGGTTGGTCCCACTCTTATTATTATTATCTATTATCTGTTCATATTAATACCTTTGGTCGGTGGCTACAGTGCCACCGTACCAACAAACCCTAATCCCCAAACCTAATTCATCCCTGAACCATTTCCGATCTCTGTTCTTCCATCAAGTTCTTTGAACCCACATCGTCGTCTCGGAGCAGCGATGTGTCGTCGGTTTGGAGCTCCATGAGGAGCTTTGAGCGTGGTGATGAGCAGCAGACGGAAGAAGAAGGTGATTGAGGAGGTGTTTGATCCGCCGCCGGATAAGGAGATGATGAAACGAGGCATCTGCCTTCCTTTTGTTGACAGCGCGTTTCTGTTCTTTGCTTGTGTTCTAATCGTTGCTTTAGGCCCTATTCAGTTCGGTTTCACTGTAAGCAATCGAATTCGTTGCTCATGAACTTATGGGTCACTGATTTTGCTGCAAATTACACCGAATTGCTTAAGATCTGTGGCGATTTTGATGTTGGGTTGTTAATTTGATTTGGTTTTTGTTCTTGTAGGTGGGTATTCTTCACCTACACAGTTGCTATTACTCGCGATCTTAAACTCACTGTATCTGAGGGTCTTGCTAATTTCAGTGACCATTCTTTTGTTGCATTTTGAGGATTTTGATTGGGTTTGATGAATATTAACTGATTTTAAGTTTTGGCTTTCAGTTTTCTGTGTGGGTCTTTATCAATGTTGGTGCCATGGTTGGGCCAAAGCCAGTGGTCAATTGCAGAATATATTGGGCGAAAAAGGGGTATACCTTTTCTTTTTATTTCATTATTTGTATAATATATATTTGCTTCTGCTGGATTCGAGTTAATAAGCCGTATTAATGCAATTTGTAAACAAATTTGATACAAATTGTATATTTTTTGTGGTCATATTTGCAGTCTTTGATGATTGCAAGCTATTCCTGACATCATTGGATGGCTTTGTATATCATTTGCAAGAGTAAGCTTTTATAATCTTCTTTTTCGTCTATAGTTCTTAGAATCATAAACTTGTAGTTATAATGTATGTGGGTTTTCGTAGGACACATCATTTCTTTATATGGGAAGATTGTTGGAAGGATTTGGTGTTGGGATTATATCGTATACGGTAAGTTTATTTATTTAATTTGATTTAGAAAGAGATTGTTTGTGAAAGCATCAAGATAAAGATTTGGATTTATTACAAGGTTCCTGTCTATATAGCCGAGATAGCGCCTCAAAACATGAGAGGGGACTTCGTTCTGTCAATCAGGTAATTATATGCTGAAATTCAGTGTGTGAATTCATGTGCTATGAGTCAAGATTATGCCTTTTTATTTGTGATTTGAGGATGTGATTCATCTCACAAAACAAACAATCTTTTTATTCAACAAACTCAAATCTATTCCTCTAATATTTTGCACAATTCCATCGACTGTCTCTTGAAACTTCGATCCACTGGCCCTTTTAAACAGGAATGAGTTGGTCTTAGAATGGGTCGGGTCGATAGGTAGAAAAAAGGGTGTCAATGGTAATGTGACTGGCCCGTAGCATGCGGCTTGAGGAATGAATACTTTAAGTTCATCTCAATTTACCCATCACAATTAAGGCTGCACTTATGGTTTTTCTTGCAAAAATGTAGTCGGTTACAAGGCTACATACACATGAGGTTCATATATTCGTCTGTCTAACGTGTCTATTATACTTTACGATTGTATGGAATTTTTTTTAACAAAATCCGTTTCACAGAGGTTTAATAATAAACCTTTAGAGCACGAAGTAAGTTAGAATATAAAACATATCATAAAATGGAGATGCGGGTATCGATCCCCGTACTCTCGCATGCTAAGCGAGCGCTCTACCATCTGAGCTACACCCCCTTTGTGTATTACTTTCAGATATTAATATTACAATGGTTAGCTTTCACTCATCATACTGTGCGTATTTAATTGATTTATAGATGTAGTAATTATCCTATAAAAAGTTATTGTGAAATGAATCTGTTGTGTTTTTGAAATATGCAGCAAGTTAATTTTTATTTTGTCAAATTAGTAGGATAGTCTAGATGGTTATTAGCAGTGGCCTTAGTAGTTTGTTATATTTTATTGAATTTGGCTATATATGTACAATTGATATTGAATGAATGGCAGAGTTTGAAGCAGTAAAACTTTTCAGTTTGTGTGAGTTTCTTTGGTGTAATCTAGGCCTAACCAACTATCGGCATCAGTGGTGCTCAGGTTAAATAAGCGGGTTTGGGAGTTAGCTTTGCTGCAGGGCTTCATATGCTGAAATTCAGCGTGTGAATTCATGGTGCTATGAGCCAAGATTTATGCCTTTTTATTTGTGATTTGAGGATGTGATTCATTGCTCACAAAACAAAAATCTTTTTATTCAACAAACTCACATCTATTCCTCTAATATTTTGCACAATTCCATCGACTGTCTCTTGAAACTTCGATCCACTGGCCCTTTTAAAACGGGAATGAGTTGGTCTTAAGAATGGGTCGGGTCGATAAGTAGAAAAAAGGGTGTCAATGGTAATGTGACTGGACCGTAGCATGCGGCTTGAGGAATGAATACTTTAAGTTCATCTCAATTGACCCATCACAATTAAGGCTGCACTTATGGTTTTTTTGCAAAAATGTAGTCTGGTTACAAGCCTACATACACATGAGGTTCATACGTGTCGTCTGTCTAATGTGTCTATTATACTTTGCGATTGTATGAATTTTTCTTAACAAATATCCGTTTCACAGAGGTTTAATAATAAACCTTTAGAGCACGAAGTAAGTTAGAATAATAAAACTATCATAAAATGGAGATGCGGGGTATCGATCCCCGTACCTCTCGCATGCTAAGCGAGCGCTCTACCATCTGAGCTACATCTTTGTGTATTACTTTCAGATATTAATATTACAATGGTTAGCTTTCGTATGGGTCAACATGGGTGGTATTGGTTAGGGTCAAAACAGGTGACATTGGTTATGACTCATAACAGGCGCATAAGTTATGGGTCATAACGGGTGGGATTAATTATGGTCAAACGATTGATATTTGGTTTAGGCCAAAGTGTGGTATTGGTTGTAACATCTCGTATTTTCGTTAACTTAAAAGTTAACTTTGTTAAATCTTAAAAGGACATTTTATGTCAATTTTAAAACTTTGAGGTTTGTTATACTTAATAATTAATTTGGTTGTTAACAAATTAATTTAATAAATAATAATAACAATTTTAGTGTTTATAACGTTTGCTTAATATTATAACTTAACATAAGTGCTAATATTTTAAAATAGTTATTATTATTATAATATAATAATAACATAATAATTAATAATAATATTAATAATAATAATGTTAATGATAATAATATTAATTTTGTAATAATATAAGATTATTATATTAAAACTTATAAATGAAAGTTTTGACATAAATATTAAAGCATTAAAAACCAGGGACTAAATTGTAATTTATTTAAAAAAATAAAACTTAAACATTGGTTGTAAATTAACCAAACTTAAACTACAGGGACCATTCTTGTAAATCATAAAACCAAACCTTCCCCCATCGCCCCTTGACCGCCGCCAATGTCCGCCACGGCTCCGGCGAGCTTCATATGCACAAAACGGCTGCTTAAAACACGATTAAACCACATTAAACCGTTCCTGAACCCGTTTCGAACTTAATGACATCAATAAATCAAATTAAAGTGCCGTTACCACCCGTTCGAATGTGTAACCGAGACACCTTAATCACAGAACCGCGGAACCATTAATCATTCACAAAAATCAATTAACTTCGCCTAATCAATCTATTATCTGTTACTAAGCTATACCATTCACAATTTCATCTAAAAAACACTCAACATCACCTTTGATCCCACCCTCACCGCGACTTGTTCATCGGCTGGCATGCTCAGTTTTCTTTCGAAATCAGGTGAGTAAACCCACCATTCCACTCGTTTTCACACGGGGAACAAAAGCCCCGTGGTTATCAACATCCACAGAGTTGTTTCGTGGATCAATTTGGTCTCAAATCGATCTAGGGTTCATGAGTTTTGGGGGTTTTCTTTCTGCATATGTTTTAAGATTTTAAATGGACTTAAACCACGGCTGTAAGCCTTGGTCTAGCGGTTCCCCCACTCACATCCAAACCTTGAGGACCCGGGTTCGAACCCGGGCTCCCTCATTATATTTTTTTTACTATAGTTTTCAGCTTTTAAAATTTCATAAAAATTCATAAAAGAATTCTAAAAATTATAAAATCAGTTTTACAAATTTTCTTTATTTAGAAGTTAATAAAATTTTTCTAAAAAAAAATTTATTTCTTTTAATATCCTTTAACATTTTTATTTTAATTAAAACAAAGAATATAATTAGTTAAATATTTTGTTAAAAAGACTTTAAATATGTTTATCTTATAAAAAAAAACATTACATGATCAATCGTACAATTGGATTCTTTTCTGGTTTTAGTTTATTTTAATAAATCATAAAACATTGATCTAAATGCTATTCTTTTAAAAGTTTAATTATTTTTCTTTATGTTCATTTAACTTTTATATATTCAATAAATTCTTTTAAATAATTAAATAATTATTTATATAACATTGAACTTGAAACAATAGTTTAAGAATCGTTAAATTATTATGGACACAATATTAACGTTATCCTTTAATGAATTACTTTTATTGCGGAAATTATATATCTTATAATTTCATAAAATTATTTACAAATATTATTTCTTATAACAATATACCATAACAAATGGTTTAGATTAATATTATTGATGTTAATCTATATATATTATTCTAATTATTTGTAAATAATTATAAAGATTTATTTATACATTAAATTATAGCTATATTTATACCTAAAGACATTTCTAAAATATTTACATATATAATTCTTCTAATGGATTAAGAATATAAATAATTGCTTTGTAAATTACTATTTATTAAAAACCCCATAATCCTATTGAAACCCTAATACCTATTTAAACGCCAAACTTATTATTAACCTTAAACTTGTAATACATTTTTAGGTGCCTTGAAATGAATACTTTGGATTATCTTTTGGATCTCACTTTAATCTTTTATATCATCTTGTAATGCCTATATCAACGTGAGTTTTCCTTGCCCCTTTTTTTGTATTTTCACACTAATTTGGGGTGAAACATGATTATTTATACATAATGCACTTGTAAACGTTTAGAACTTGTAAAGCACTTGAAATTCATATTTTGTCATGGTTATTTGTGTGTAATGTTTATATGAGATACATAGTTTGTTTACAATCATTAACTATTGCTAGCCTGGCGACGTCTTAGATCTTTGGGCCTGACAAGCCTATTTGGTGCTAAAGTCGATGTATTGCCGACTCCTAGGAGCCGTATGCTTGTGCACTAGGGAACCAAATACACTTAGCCAATCTTATATACTTGTAATCAAGTCGAGGTTTGGTTGTAACGATATGTGTTCTATAACCTTACTAGCTTATAACCTATGACATGAATTGCTACTTGTAATCTTTTCATATTATGTATGAAAACCTTGGAAACTCACCAACTATTTATAGTTGACCTTTTATTTTTATCATGTTTCAGGAAAACCCCCAAGTTTGAAGTGCACTTATGTTGCTGGCATAATCTAGGACTTGGACCTAGTTAATAAGATTATTGATTGTACTTTGTTATGTCATGTCAAATATTAGTTCATTGTTGAAACTTATGATTGTAATGTTACCTTTGAAACTTATGGATAATATATTTGGATTTAATAATAGCGTTATGTGGCTGTGAACGATCTTAACTCTCACACCTCGACGTTTCCGCCGTCAGGTTGGGGTGTGACAGATTGGTATCAGAGCCCATAACTATAGGGATCTAGGTTATTAGAAATGGTGACCTAGACTATAGCTTATGCATGAACCTCATAGAAAGATCATTATACTTTTGTGCTTACTTATTGTTTGCGTGCTACATAATGCTATGCCTTTTATGCAACTTGATGCCTTAGCATAGGATTGCCTTATGTGTGCTTAAAACTTAGTTACTTGTCTCCCTAAACTTAACTTTGACTCTTTGACTTTCCCCGACAAATGAACCTCCTAAACCTATTCTCAGCGACATGTGGAATCTACACTTATCATCGTGGGATTAATTCCTTAGACTCTATGTCTAATCTATGAAATCTTACCAAGGTTTTGATTTCATGAACCTAAGAAATTTGTGTGACACATAGACACCTGTATTCTGGATTCCTGGCAAAAGGCCTTCGGGCTAAGGCAAGCATATCGTATAAATCTCATTGCGAGACCAGTTATGCTTACCTGGGGATTTCTGGGATGAGTGATAAACTATGGTCAATATACACAAATATCTAAGGCAACTGGGTCAATTTACCTTGACGTGTCAACGATTCCAAATGGTAATGCGTTACCAATTGAACCATCCTTTTTGTATCTCAAAAATCTTTGATTCCTTGAACTGGTTTCTTCTCATTCTTATCATACATAATGTTCCTGTGATATTGAACTCGTCTTACCTTTCAACTCCTACGTTTAAACATCATTACACGTTAAGCGTTTCATGTAGCTATTTCTATACCTTGATCAACGTGTACATGACTTTTGTTATACCCAAAGACATTGGGAATCTAAACCGAATGATCTTTAAAACTTTAAATCGTTACTTATGGTTTTCAAATCTTCCTAAGGTGTGTCCCATAACTAAAGACATTCAATGTTGTAGGTGAAATTCCTACATCTCGGATACTTTGCTAATTGAATGTTAATTTTGTTAACTCAAATATTATAAGTGGTCACTCACCTCAATGATCGAATAAACTAATTATAACTTTGTTACCCCTTATAAGTACGCGTGTCTTTAATAAGGTTATGGTTGACCTCATATCTTGAAAAGTCCATGTACTTCCTTCCGATTGTGAATCGAATGTTCACATCTCATTGTGATGTCGAACCATTCTTGTCCTTGATTTCGTCTTCTCGATTTTAACCATCCAAGATTTGAACACCATCACAACAAAATCTATTATCTTGAACCTTGATCTTAAGCTTGTAAAAATGATTTACTCTTTTGTTACATTGATGTAACTTGAAATTTTCTGAATTTTTAATTGATATTCTTTTCTTTTCGTTGTTATGTCAAACTTCGTACCGTTTGTATCATGGAGATGCAAGAGTTTGTAAGTCAACCTATGACTAAGAACATTCGTATCTCCTAAATGATTCTAACTCATCAAAACAGGGGTGATCCCTTACTTTGATGATTCTCTATTCGTTTCAATAAATGGTTTCCAATCGTGTGTTTTATGAAATTTCATCCTCTGGACTGGGGTGATTACCTTATCTTGAGGATTGACTTCAATTATTTTCTTTGGAATGACATTTCACAAATGACATGATCTCACCAAAATAGGATTAAAACCCGTACTTTGGTGACAATTGTCAATTTCCGATTGTTTTCTTGTTATTATGAAATTCAATCATCAAGATAGGCGTGAATTCTATACCTTGATGATAATTTCATTCTTAGTATTGTATTTTCTCAAATGAAACGACCTCATCAAAGTAGGAGTGAATTCTGGATTTTGGTGAAGAAGTTCATCCTATTATATTTTGTTTTTTGTAAAACTACATCGTTAAGATAGGGGAGACGTCCCTTACCTTAATGGTGAGTTACCTTACCTTATTTCTGTAGATCCTCAACAATGAGTTGGGATCGAACTTTTTGATTGGTAAGTTAGTGGTCATACCTTGGGAATACACCATCAAGTTAGGAGTGAAAACCACACCTTGATGACTATTCTCATTTTTTGATCTTCAACTTATCAAGAGTGTAATCAAGTGACGAGAAGCATGTAGTAACTTGAAGGGTGAAACAATGTTAGTGTTTCGACCTATCAAACCAAAACATGATCTCTGAACTTGAAAGGAGACCCGATCGTTTTACGTTTATTTTGATTCCAAGCTTGGAGCATGTAAATTCTTAAATCGATTCTTTCCCTTTATTTTCATGTTTTGACTCGATCTAGCTACATCGAACATTTATCCCTTACTTATCAACTTTCATTTTGAGATATCATCAACATATGATTGTGTGATGGTAGTCTTCTTAAAATCAACTTGTGATTAGGTCTTTCTAGTCATACGAATGTTCTCAGCTGTGCTTATGGTTTGTTGAACTGCATATGTAAACTGTACTTAGAGATTGCTACTTTGCAAAACATGGTTACAATGCATTTCTTATTGTTTGCGTCACTTCTTGAATCACTTTTGAATCCTTAACCTAGAAATCTTTAAAACTCTATATTGATTTCGATCAACGAGACTTGTTATTACTTTCATTGTGACGCAGATATGGAGGTTCATAAAATTTAATAATTTGTAGTCATAAGCTTGGCATAAAAGAAAGGACATAACTTGGTATGTTTCCAAGTATCTTACCTTCACATACGACAAAACCTAACCTCCGTGTTCCTGTGAATCTCCTGTTTAACTTCTCATCACTGAATGCCTCTTATTTTAGATGTCACGATGACAATTGGTGCATTAAAGACCAATTGCCAAATTTCATATTGACATATGTGGATAACGGATCGAGAAATTGACTTGTATCTGTTTCAAATATTCGTATATTGTGGTGTGGCATTGAAACATCGATCGTTATTTTGGATGACCGAATAATTTTCTGCTTTTAATAATGTTCCTAATCATCGTCGTGAACTCATTCCAAACTCTTCGCATATCGTATTATTCTTAGACCGATGGTTGGTCAAAGGAGAAATAAATATTTACAAAAAAATGCGTTAAGATCGTGTTGTATAGTGACGTTTGGGATTCTTAAATCCCAAAGGTTAACCTTTCTTATCACTGTTAGTCTTTTATTGATTTATAGAAATCATTTTACTACGAAATTATATTCTAGAAGTTGTGGCTTATAAGTCTAACATACCACGGTAACTCGTCATCGTTTCCCAACATTTCATCTCAAAACGTCACACATTTCACTGAAAGGGTTCAAATTGGCATGCATTATGCCAAGGATCTTGTAAGATTCCATAAAGTGAAGCGTTTCGTCTGTAATTAAACGTCAACCGCTGTTCGTTTGTACACTTATCTATCATCTTAACTCTTTTGGTCATTTAAGTCCATTCTTAATTTCGGGACGAAATTCTTTTAAGTTGGGAAGACTGTAACATCTCGTATTTTCGTTAACTTAAAAGTTAACTTTGTTAAATCTTAAAAGGACATTTTATGTCAATTTTGAAACTTTGAGGTTTGTTATACTTAATAATTAATTTGGTTGTTAACAAATTAATTTAATAAATAATAATAACAATTTTAGTGTTTATAACGTTTGCTTAATATTATAAACTTAACATAAGTGCTAATAATTTTAAAATAGTTATTATTATTATAATAATAATAATAACTAATAATATTAATAATAATAATATTAATAATAATAATGTTAATGATAATAATATTAATTTTGTAATAATATAAGATTATTATATTTAAAACTTATAAATGAAAGTTTTGACATAAAATATTAAAGCATTAAAAACCAGGGACTAAATTGTAATTTATTTAAAAAAAATAAAACTTAAACATTGGTTGTAAATTAACCAAACTTAAACTACAGGGACCATTCTTGTAAAATCATAAAAACCAAACCTTCCCCCCATCGCCCCTTGACCGCCGCCAATGTCCGGCCACGGCTCCGGCGAGCTTCATATGCACAAAACGGCTGCTTAAAACACGATTAAACCACATTAAACCGTTCCTGAACCCGTTTCGAACTTAATGACATCAATAAATCAAAATTAAAGTGCCGGTTACCACCCGTTCGAATGTGTAACCGAGACACCTTAATCACAGAACCGCGGAACCATTAATCATTCACAAAAATCAAATTAACTTCGCCTAATCAATCTATTATCTGTTACTAAGCTATTACCATTCACAATTTCATCTAAAAAACACTCAAACATCACCTTTGATCCACCCTCACCGCGACTTGTTCATCGGCTGGCATGCTCAGTTTTCTTTCGAAATCAGGTGAGTAAACCCACCATTCCACTCGTTTTCACACGGGGAACAAAAGCCCCGTGGTTATCAACATCCACAGAGTTGTTTCGTGGATCATTTGGTCTCAAATCGATCTAGGGTTCATGAGGTTTTGGGGTTTTCTTTCTGCATATGTTTTTAAGATTTTAAAATGGACTTAAACCACGGTTGTAAGCCTTGGTCTAGCGGTTCCCCACTCACATCCAAACCTTGAGGACCCGGGTTCGAACCCGGGCTCCCTCATTATATTTTTTTTACTATAGTTTTCAGCTTTTAAAATTTCATAAAATTCATAAAAGAATTCTAAAAAATTATAAAAATCAGTTTTACAAATTTTTCTTTATTTAGAAGTTAATAAAATTTTTCTAAAAAAAATTATTTCTTTTAATATCCTCTAACATTTTTATTTTAATTAAAACAAAGAATATAATTAGTTAAATATTTTGTTAAAAAGACTTTAAATATTGTTTATCTTATAAAAAAAAAAACATTACATGATCAATCGTACAATTGGATTCTTTTCTGGTTTAGTTTATTTTAATAAATCATAAAACATTGATCTAAATGCTATTCTTTTAAAAGTTTAATTATTTTTCTTTATGTTCATTTAACTTTTATATATTCAAATAAATTCTTTTAAAATATTAAATAATTATTTATATAACATTGAACTTGAAACAATAGTTTAAGAATCGTTAAATTATTAATGGACACAATATTAACGTTATCCTTTAATGAATTACTTTTATTGCGGAAATTATATATTATAATTTCATAAAATTATTTACAATATTATTTCTTATAACAATATACCATAACAATGGTTAGATTAATATTATTGATGTTAATCTCTATATATTATTCTAATTATTTGTAAATAATTATAAAGATTTATTTATACATTAAATTATAGCTATATTTATACCTAAAGACATTTCTAAAATATTTACATATATAATTCTTCTAATGGATTAAGAATGTAAATAATTGCTTTGTAAATTACTATTTATCAAAAACCCCATAATCCTATTGAAACCCTAATACTATTTAAACGCCAAACTTATTATTAACCTTAAACTTGTAATACATTTTTAGGTGCCTTGAAATGAATACTTTGGATTATCTTTTGGATCTCACTTTAATCTTTTATATCATCTTGTAATGCCTATATCAACGTGAGTTTTCCTTGCCCCTTTTTTTGTATTTTCACACTAATTTGGGGTGAAACATGATTACTTATACATAATGCACTTGTAAACGTTAGACTTGTAAAGCACTTGAAATTCATATTTTTGTCATGGTTATTTGTGTGTTGTAAGTGTTTATATGAGATACATAGTTTGTTTACAATCATTAACTATTGCTAGCCTGGCGACGTCTTAGATCTTTGGGCCTGACAAGCCTATTTGGTGCTAAAGTCGATGTATTGCCGACTCCTAGGAGCCGTATGCTTGTGCACTAGGGAACCAAATACACTTAGCCAATCTTATATACTTGTAATCAAGTCGAGGTTTGGTTGTAACGATATGTGTTCTATAACCTTACTAGCTTATAACCTATGACATGAATTGCTACTTGTAATCTTTTCATATTATGTATGAAAACCTTGGAAACTCACCAACTATTTATAGTTGACCTTTTATTTTTATCATGTTTCAGGAAAACCCCCAAGTTTGAAGTGCACTTATGTTGCTGGCATAATCTAGGACTTGGACCTAGTTAATAAGATTAATTGATTGTACTTTGTTATGTCATGTCAAATATTAGTTCATTGTTGAAACTTATGATTGTAATGTTACCTTTGAAACTTATGGATAATATATTTGGATTTAATAATAGCGTTATGTGGCTGTGAACGATCTTAACTCTCACACCTCGACGTTTCCGCCGTCAAGGTTGGGGTGTGACATTGGTTATGGGTTAAAAATATGGAATTGCTATGGTCAAAATGAGTGATATAGGTTATGGGTCAACTTTGTGGTATTGGTTGTGGTTAAAATAAGTAATATTGGTTAGGGGTCGAAATGGTTGATATTTGGTATGGGTCAGCTTGGGTGATATCAGTGATATTGGTTATGGCTCAAAACTATTAAAATTTGGTATGGGTCAACATGGGTGGCATTGGTTATGGCGTATGGGTGTAAACGGATGGTATTTGTTATAGGTCAAAACGGGTGGTATTGGTTATGGGTCAGTATGAATGGTGTTTGGTATGGGTCAAAACGGGTGATATTTGGTATGGGTCAAAACGGGTGATATTTGGTATGGGTCAAAATGGATGGTTTTGGTAATGGGTCAAAATGAATGGCGCAGGGTAATTCAGGTGGTGGTCTTGGAGGCAACATGACCAGATATACAACATACAACCATTGACAGTCATGCATCTTTAACCGGGTTAGTTTGTTATTGTGTAGTTTTTATGTTTAGTTCTGTTTAGTGCAGTGGTTTAACCAAGTTGTAGTAGCTTTCTTTCACTATTAATCTCATTATGTTGGATTAATAGAGTTGTTAATTTTCAATATACAAACAACAAATCCCGCGGCATCGCGCGGGTATGTTTGCTAGTTTATTAATATTATTTTTCTAATTTAGTTAAGTCAATTACTTTAATACTAAGGGCTAATTTGGTCATTTTACACGTAGTTAACGGAAAAGTTAACTCTGATAGGGATCTTTTATGTTATGTTTTGACAAATCATTGTACCGATTTTGTAGTTATTGAAACTTGAGAACCGAAAGTGAAAACAGACCTAACAATAGGGACCTTTTTGTAATTAACTCTATATTATATATACACTAATTATTAACTTTAATATGCATTAAGTGTTATACTATGTGTTTTATTAGTTGTACTCACATTTTGTTTTTTCTTATTTTTCTAATATGTAACATATTTATTTGAACGCAATACTTTATATCTTTTACAATCTAGCCCCTATATTTTTTTACGTTTAATTTTAGTCCCCGGTACTTTTCATAATTTACAAATTTTTCGTTTTACGTTTCGATCTAAATTTTACGAGTTAACAAACCACAATATGTGTATGTGATTTAACATTTTTACGCTTATTTTTTCATTTAACGGCTCTGTCGTAACGCGCTGATCCTAGATCGATTAACTTATTGTTTCATATGTTTTACTGTTTGTCTGTGTAGTTCAATGTTTTTATGCATACTTTTCATTCGGCTTTATTTTTGTTCGGTTTTATACGAGTTTTTTGATGTTGGTGGTCACTGGCGGTGGTGTGTCATTGATGCTACTTGACACAGTTTTACGTCTCCCGCTGCAACGCGAGGGCTCGTGAGAGCCATCTGAGTCTAAGTAAACTCAAAAGAATCCATATATCTTTTAGCTTACATGACAAGTAACAATTGATGTTGACATAAAGAAAAGGGTGCATGAAGAAATCAACCAAAAAGGCCTCACAATGTGGGAATCGTATTGCTCAAACATGTTCATTCTTTTTTATAAAAAACACCCGATTCGGTCCGGTTTGATTTTAACCAGTTTAAAATGAAATATTCTAAAATTGATTTCAAAGTAGCGAATTGTATTGGATTGTGACCAGTTTCACACAAACTAGTTTCACTATTGATTTTGGATCAGTTTGATTGCCGATTTCGAGTCCGAATTAATTTGAATGTGCACCTCTAGCCAAAAAGTTTAATGGCGATTGCTTTTGTTTGGGTTTGTTTCTAAGGTTTAAGACTCTAAGCCCAAGCTTTTACACGATTGTTCGTCCTGGTGTCATTAAAGTCATGCAAAAACCTAATTAACCTATGTAGCTAGGGTAAGTCAGTTATCGTATCCACGGGAAGCATGTGGTTAGCGTTACACGATTCGCTTGATTATTTAACTAAAGGTAAACTATTGTCTCTTTGAGTTTAAATAGATTTGGAGGAGATTAATTAAATTAAACATTTGCTTATATAAATTAAACATTACTAGAAAGCCCTAACATGTGAAATAAAAGCTGTAAATAACTTATTCGGTTAATCAATATTTGGTTAGTATAACAAATTTTTTTAAAATAATATTTTTTAAAAATAATTAATTTAGTATAAATTTTATAATAAGCTCAAATAAACTTCAATTCTATTTAGTTTCTGAAATTTTATAATTTACAAAACATGATTCGTCAAAGAGACAACATTTCTAAATTTACTTTGACGTGTTGCGCTTTGATGCATTTCCCACGTCAAAGGTTGCCCAGTTCTACAAATAATATATTACATAACTTTATGTCTACTTTTGTGTATAATCATCTAAGATATGGGTCTATGTGGCCACTATCACGCCACCCCCTATCCCCCCTGAGGGCGGTTGGGGCATGGTGGTCGTGTTCCGTGATGGATGCAACGGTCATGATGACCCTTTTGACCGTTGTGAGTGTTGATTTCAATCGAGAGCTAAACCCTAAAAAACACAAGTTTGAACCTGGTAGGAAGTAATTTATGATGGTGTAATTTAGAGTATCTTAGGGTTGTCGTTAGAAAGAAAAACTTATCAGTTGATTAGGAAGATAAAGGTTGTGACCTTATTACAAATACAGTTGCTATCTTTTCAAAGTAAAACTTAATTACAACATTATTCATCACTTATATAACATGTTACATGAATGCTTACAAATGACATCACATACCATATACCTCAAATCTCTCAAGAAACCGAAATATGCGATTCTCCATGTTGTGCTGACCATCAAAGGAACTACAACAACCCAAAAACCAACAATGAATCCAGACATGATGCTAATTATCAGTCCCCAATCTGTTCCATGCGATCCATCTTCTTCTTCTTCTTGTTCTTCATGGTTAGCATCTGGTACAACAACTACACAACTTTCATTCAGTGGAGCTCCACATAGTTTGTTGCCAAAGAAGCTCGACTCATCGAAAGTTTGAAGTTGTGTGCTTGTTGGGACTCTTCCCGTGAAACCATTGTAGGACACGTTGAAGCTATCCAAGAAACTCAAGCTTGACAAGCTCATAGGAAGTTCTCCAGAAAGCCGATTAAAAGACACATCAAATGATTCAAGTGATTTCATATCTCCAATCTTCTTCGGGATACTCCCTGTCAAGTGATTTCTTGATAGATTCAAAGATTGCAATGCGCGAAGGGCCATGAGCTCACTTGGATGCTCCCGGAAAAATTGTTACTCGAAAGGTCCATGATCGTTACGAGCCCAAGGATAGTGCTATATATGTCTTCTCGTCCTTTTATCACCAATGAAGCACTACTAAGAACCCTTATGCCTCTATCATCAAAGGAAAGAGAATCATCAAAAAGAGCTTCTTTCCCAGAGAGGATAGCGAAATTGTTGAAGCATCTTGGTATATTTCCTGATAGATTATTATGAGCAATGTCCAAGATCTGAATATAAGTGAGATAACAAAGCTCACGAGTTATAGTTCTCTGAAAACTATTTGATCTGAGGTTGAGAAGTCTCAAAAGTGAGAGTTCTGTCCCCAACCATGTTGGAATTCTACCAACAAGTTTGTTTCTAGCAAGTTGAAGGATAACTAATCCTCTCAAGTTTTTCAGAGAAGTTGGTAATCTCCCAGAAAGCTTGTTGTTACGCATGTTCAGTGATCTCATTGAAGATAAAGATCCTAGATTTCTTGGAATTCCACCAGACAAATTGTTATTCTCTAGGTTCAAGAACTCCAAACTCGGGTACTTCTCCCAACACTGATTAGGAATGGCACCTGATAGATGATTATTTGCAAGATTAAGAAGCTCGAGCTGCTTTCCACCATAAGGACATATCAATGATGTAACAATCCCACAAATGAATTATATGATAGATCCAAAAAATATATCTGTGAATTATTTGGGAGTTCAGGTAAGTGCCCACTCAATTGGTTATAACTTAAGTTGAGTAAAAAAAGCGTTCTAGGGATACCAAGCAACCTTCCTTGAATATTATTTTGTGACATATCTAGAACTTCTAGATTGGGGAATAATCTCCAAAACGAAGGAGCTAAGGTTAATGATATCTTTGTGTTGCTCATCCCTAAAGTATTTATACTGCTCTGTTGTAACAACCACAATGGAATTTTAGGCCCTACATCCCATGAATTTAAAGACAAAACCTCTAGCCGGAAATGGGGATACCAGTTTGCTACACGCGGTCTGAGGATCAAGTTATTGCCTGATGCATCTAGGTATTTCAACTTGCTCAGGTTGGCAAAGTGAGCATCTGTCACGACACCGGTCAACAAATTATAAGAAACATCTATACGTTTCAAATTTGAAAGTAGACCGAGACTATCGGAAGGCTGCCATTCAATCGGTTACGTGGAATGCTTAACACCTCCAATGACGATAATCCTCCGATTGAGAATGGAATTTGACCAGAAATAAGATTCTCATAGAGATTTAAATACGTCAGAAAAGACAGTCGTCCTATGGAATCTGGAATTTGACCGGAAATAAGATTCCCATCGAGATTTAAATACGCCAGATAAGACAGTCGTCCTATGGAATCTGGAATTTGACCAGAAATATGATTCTCATCAAGAATTAAATACTTCAGGAAAGACAGTCGTCCTATTGAATCTGGAATTGTGCCAACAACTCTTGAGTCCTCTATGGATATTGACTCCAAGCTAGGTGATTTGCACTCGAAAAAACTTTCAAGAAGAAATGCTAAGCTAGTATTACAAAATTGTTACCTGACAAATCAATCTCTCTCACATTACAAAAGTTACATAATGTTTTCGGCATTGTCGTTGTGAGTTGATTATATGAAAGTTCAAGGCTTAGAAGAGAAGTCAAGTTGTGAAGGGAATCAAGAACTGAACTTGAAATACCACACCCGCTGATATCTAGTGAGACGAGATTACTACTAGACAATCCTTTTAACACTAACGAAGAATTCATAAAACTGTTCCCACTCACATGAAGCAACTCAATAGAGGTCATGTTACGGAAGCCTTCACTACTACTAGGAATAGGTCCCCGAAAATCACACAAAGTTAAATCTAGTGAAACTATATTAGTTATACTGAAAAGCCACCTTGGAACTAAGCTGTTACTGAAATTGTTTCTAGAAAGATCAAGTGAGGAAAGGGATGAAAGATTGAGACTAGCAACATGTGGATGTATATGCATGAGCTGACAATCAGACAAATGCAGTTCAACCAAAGAAGAAAGGGTGTTAATCACCTGAAGCCAATCGCCTGCTTTGCTAAGGTTTATGCGACTCATATCCAGGTGATACAAGAAGCGAAGACCTGATAACCATTGCATATTCGTCATGCTATATGATTCATATTCAACAAATTTAGAGTAGCCGCCATATGCAACAGAGTAGCTTTCATGAAAACCTCCGAGACTGAGGATCCGTAATTCCGATAGATTCCCTAACTGATGAGGGATTATTCCACCAAAGTTGGAACGTGAGAGGTTAAGATATCTCAAGTTCATAAGAGAACCAATGAACTTCGGAACTTGCTTTCCTCCAAAATCATTATTGCTCAAGTCGAAATGCCTTAGTTGCTTAAGATTCAGTAGGGATGGACTCAATTCTCCTCTTAGTTTTTGCTTTGAACATTCTTCATATTCTTCATATTCTTCATATTCTTCATATTCTTCATATGGATCAAAAGGACAATTACCAGCTGGAAGATGAATCTTGTGAACATGACCGGTTACGTTATCACAAACGACTCCGGCCCATTTGCAACAATCACTATTCTCCTCACGGACCCAAGATGCAAGTCGACCTGCACCATCTACGAGTCCGTGCTTGAACTGGAGAAGTGCTTGTCTTTCATCATCCATGCATAGCATGGCATTGGAACTTGTATCAGAAAAACACAAATGTAATGAGGCCATGAAAAGAAGTAGACAAAAGGAGCAAGAAGAGAAACGAGAAAATGAAAAACAAGAACTCATATTGATTGATGACGAAGAGAATCGAACAAGATCGAATAGTCGCTCGTGTTCGTGTTCGATCTAATTGTGGTTATGCATCATATTCTTAATATGAGCACTTAACTGATCATGTTCAGAAACATCAATGAAACAGCTATTTATAAACAGACCTTATCTCAACTAGAACAAATTGGAATCACTCAATGAACTAAACAATATCATTCATTTACATGATGCCGAGTCAAAGTCCATCGTTTACCCAATTTTTGTGGTTACAATCTTTTTCCTTTGTTGATATTTTTCTAGGAATAGCAAGGCTCAGTTATAGGCAAAGCAGTGTTGGTGATTTTTATTAGATTTTTATCTCGTGACGGGCGTCATACGTGACGTGATAAAGTATAGCTGCATGTCATTGATCGTACTTGTTTCTGATTAAGTTAATAGCGGAATATAGAATAGGTTATATTTAACCATCAACTGAAAACATGATATATTGTACCCCAATCGTTTTCAAACAAAATTTAAGTCAAAACATAAACCATTCAAAAGATACTTAGAAATAAGCACATGCGATGGCGCGTCCATGGTGTGATAAAGTATGGACTCTGATCACCCTGACTCGTTTCCGAACTAAATTTACGTTACAAGTAGAGTAACTTGAATTTATACCGTTAAATGAAAACATATTATATTTGCCCAACTTTTTTCAAAATAAATTTACGTTAAATCATAGACCAACTAAAAAGTTACATAAAATAAGCACATAAACATTTTATATTTAATGTGATTTATTTCCGAACAAAATTTACGTCTAAACATAGATAAACTCGAATTTATAACGATATGTTTTTAAAAAATAAAAACGTAAGAAATAGGTTTTTAAGTAAAAGTGTATATGGTGTAAACACGAAACTTTTTAGAAACATAAGAGGGTTAAAACGATATCGTACAATGTTTTTAAAAAAATTGTAGGTGGTCATACTATTAATCTTGAAAGTAGAGGGGATCATTAGTGACTTTTTTGACGCATTTTACAAGTTTAGTGATTTTTGATTAAAAATAAGAAAATATATTATTTTTATGGTATCAACCTAAAATTATTTATTTATACGTACTAAAATTAAAATATTACTTAATATGTTATTTTCTTGATATAGGGTTACAATATGACCTAGTGTTTAATTTTAAACTTAACTAGATTTATTGTTCGGCATCATGCACGTTCATAATCCATTAAAAGCATATGTGAATAGTAACTTAGTTGTCTGAATACATCTATCCAACATCCATTCTAACATACAAAAACATTTAGTATACAAAAAAGAATAAATAAATAAACAATTCAAGCTTCATTGATAGCAGCACCGTGACATCCATATTAACATACACCTTCAGTTACAAAAATTATAATTACTTACCGGAAAGAACCTTCGTATATTGATATACTAGGTTAGTTTCCGTGTATTACACGGATTGAATATATAAAATATTAAATAAATATTAATAAAAATTTATGCATTACAAAATCATGCTTGAAGATAAAATATGATTATAATTACGTACAAATAGCTATTTTAAGTAAATAAACAATTATGTATTTTTCTTAAACTTTTGTTTTATCAAAAATTGTGATTTTTAAATAAAAAAAGTTATGATTTTTAAATATTTTGCTTTAAGAAAAATGATTTTCTTTAAAAGTTTGTTGTATTCAGTATTTTATAAAATTTTTGTTTCTAAAAAGTGTTTTTTAATAAAAAATAGGTTTTAATTTATAAAATTATACTTTTAAATTTGAAAATAGTATGAGTAATATTCTTAGTATTCAATATTATTATTAATCTATAGTATCTAATAAAACAAGATTTCTTTTACCAGTTATATTCTTAACCAACTTTTTTACCACTTGTCATTTTTCTAAACATCCACAGATTAATTAAACGGATTATAGTTAGTTTTAAACACGAAGAGTTAAAGTATAATATTTTATATATATTATTAAAATTGTATACACGTAATACTTCAACAAATAAAATAATTATACTATTTTTAACTATCTTATCTAAATAGTTTCATTTTTAAACATACGTTTAAAATATTAAAAAATATTTTTTTTTATAAAAATTTTGTTTTTTAAAACACTGGTTTGTAATTGTTCTTGTTGTTTTAGTAAGACTGTTTATAAAACAATTCACATGTTTATAGTTTTTCTAAAAGCAAAGCGATTTAAAATATTTTATTTAAAAAAGGTTTAGTGTTTTAGAAAATTTCATATTTTATAAAAATTTTGTTTTTTATTATTTAGATTTTAATTAAAAGATGTGGTTTCTAATTTCTTTAATAAAATGTATTTTTAAAAAAGATAGTTTGGTTTTAAAAAAAATCTAGATAATAGAGAGAAAATATAGCAATTAATAAAATTTATTTTAATAAAAGAGAGAATTTGTATGATTATTTAATTACTATAATATCCTTTTGGAGAGAAAATTAATGTGTGGATGCCTAGAAAAATGACAAGTGACAAAAAAGTAGGTTAAGAGGATGGCAAGTAGCAAAATAAATCTTGCTTTATTAGATACTATAGATATAGATATACACTTCAACATAGTTGATATGCAAAAATCAAGGTCAATCCCAAGTTTAATCTTAAGACGTAATACAATTGATGATCTTCAACACAATTACTAATTTAAAATAAAACTTTTCATCGTGATGTTTTAACATTAATAGATCCAACGTTATCCATATATGAAAAACCATTAAAAATGATTACCCTATGAATTGCTATTCAGAAAACACATTTCAGAATAGGAACCTTGCACTATCAAACAATTACCTAATGAAGATGCAGTGAAATAAATCAAGAAACCATGAGGTAAAACGATAAAAAAGTATCAGAGATTAGAGTAGCCATATGCAATAATCATCAAGAAAACACAAAATTAAACCAATCTCATTGTCAACAAAATTATGTCCTGATTTACGAAACAATTGAAAGTAAAACACACAAACGCACATCATCTTGAAATGGGTAAAAGGGACGTAAATTATCGGGAGACGATGAAGATAGTTTCTAAAGCCTTCGCCGTTGTCTGTAAGGAAAGTCATGCATAACAAATTGGTACATCCTATAAACATTTGTACATGACTATTGATCAAGTTGATAATTGTATATTATACAATATAGTTTTTTTTTAATGTTCTAAATGTAGTTTTCATTTTGCCTTATAACGATTGGAATTAAACTCTGAAAAATCAATTTAACCGGTGGAATAAAGTCTCCAACTTAACGTTCACGACAAGTTAGAAAACCAATTTATGTGGACAATAATACTATATATATCAACAATTGAGACCCATCTGAATGATCCAAAAATTTCAGGAAAAAATGAGTGAACATGCATCATGCAATTATCGCCAAACTCAATAATTGAATGATCCAAAATTTCAATGTCTAATAATACTATATATTTCAACAATTGAGACCATCTGACTCCAAGTAAACTCAAAAGAGTCCATATTTGGAAAAACAAATTGAAATTGACATAAAGAAAATGGGTGGATGAACAAATCAACCAAAAATGCCTCACTGTTCGCTCAAACACTTAATTTTTTCTTATAATAAAGAACACTTTGCTCGGTTTAGTATGGTTTAACCAGTTTAAAATAAAATAATCTGAAACTGATTTCAAACAGACGAATTGGATTGGATTGCAAACGGTTTCGCACAAACTAGTTTCACTATTGATTTTGGATCAAATTGGTTGCCGGTTTCGGGTCCCAAACTGGTTTAAATGTGCACCTCTAGCCCAATAGTTAAATGAGTGATTGTTTTGTTTGAGTTTGTTTATAGTTTTTAAGACTTTAAGCCCTAGTTTTACATAATTCTTGAAATAGGTTTCAAAAATCAAATGGAAAAATTGTGCAGGCCCATTTAAACATATAGGTGGTGTTTGTTTTTTTGAAAAAGAGCTTCTAAAGCTCTTTTGTCTGCGCCAAAAAGAGGCGGGCAGATGTTTCTGGTCTGCAGAGTGTTTGTTTTTTTGAAGACGTTTCATTAAAAAACGTCTGCGTGACCTCTTCTTGAAGAAGAGGTGGACCAAAGTCTTCACACATCTTCTCACCTCTTCTTCACATTTCAACCTAAACCACTGTTCCCCCAAATACCCACACCACGCCTCCATTCCTGCTCCTGTCGCCACTTCCCCCCGTCGCCACTCCCCCCGTCGCCACTCCACCATCGCCACTCCCCCGACGCCACTCCCCCCGTCGCCACTCCCCCCGTCGCCACTTCCCCCCGTCGCCACTGCTCGATTAGGTTTCACCGTTTGGACTCGCCCTTCTGCTCGATTAGAGTTTAAATCTTGAGGTAAATTGTTGATTTGTTGCTTGATTCTTGATGTTGTTGCTGATTTCTGCTGATTTCCGTTGTTGATGATGTTGTTGATCTTGTTGTTGATTTGTTGCTTGAATCTTGATGTTGTTGCTGATTTCTGCTTGAATCTTGATGTTGTTGCTGATTTCTGCTGATTTCTGTTGTTGATGATGTTATTGATCTTGTTGTTGATTTGTTGCTTGAATCTTGATGTTGTTGCTGATTTATGCTTGAATCTTGATGTTGTTGCTCAGCAGTCTGCAGACGTTACAAAACAAACAGTCTTTTTAATACAGGCTGCAGAGGTTTGGTCCACCTCTTCTCCTACAGATGTCTGCAGATGTGGTCTGCAGACTGCAGACGTTTTACCTCTTCAGAAACAAACAGCACCATAGTTAATCCATATAACCTGGGTTCTGGTCCAGGGCCACCATTTATATGCCTGATCATGATAAGTTGATTATTAAGGGATACGAACTAGTAAATAGGGAGAATACTAAATAATAAGGCATGATATGGAAATATGACACGAACCTGAAATAAAATTTATGGGTTTAGGCTTAGCATAACCGGTAACGGTCAGTCAGATTTGACATGAACATGTGAGCCGTTTAGCTTAACGGGTTGTTTTCGGGTCAATTAATTTGATTCGTTGGTTGGCTCGTTTAATTTATTTATTATTTATTTTATTTTCTTAAGTGTGTTTTATGTAATAAATAAAATTTATTGTGTGTTTTATTCCAGTACTTAAAAGTTAAAATAGAAATTGACATAAGATTTCATAACTAAAATACAAACTTGATTTATATTAATTAGTAACTTTAATTCTAAAATAATAATTAAGTATTAATATATGCAAAAAATAAATTTGTCGTGTTCGTGTCAATACGTTAATTTCCATGTCGTGCTCGGGTTTACATGTCTAACACATTTTCATGGTTCATATCATGTTCGATGTTGTATAAAATTTTCAAGTTTGTGTCGAATTGAACCCGCCAACCCATGAACACGACCCGTTAACACCCCTGTAATCTAATACCAAACAGTTTCATAGAAAGACAACATGTCAGGGACATTCTTATTGGTGAAATACACGTTTTAACCAAATATTAGAGGTTTAAATATAGTAAAGTGAGTGTGGTGATTTTAAAAGTAGAATAAATGTAAAATAAATAACATGTGTTTTCACTTACTTTGTTTATTGACAATGTTACGTAGGCCCATGTAGTTGATCCACATGACCACGTAACCTAGTTTTAGGCCCTGTTAATTCGAATTGGCGTTGAACTTTGAAGGGCAATAAAAGGCCCGCCTTTAGTAGTCGTGATAAATTAAAAACACATATCCCAAAATCAGTTTCATCGAAAACCCATACCATTCTCTTCACTATTAAGTGTTGACGAGTAATGGTGTCCGCTTGAACCATCCTACATGGTCTTGCCGCCATATTTCATCAGTAGTTACTTACAAGGTATGTATACTGTTAGTATTAATGTTTATATACATAAATTGTAACTTGGTACAGCTGACTAATTGTTGGTTTTTTACAGCCTATTGCATTTGTTTTTCACTTTCACTTGGCTTAGCTGCACCAAAAAGGTTTTAGCTTGACAAAAGTGGTTGTAGGCTTCACAAAATGGTTTCGTTATTATCTTGACTATAGGGTTACCAGATGACTGAGTGTTTAATTTTAAACTCAAAATTTTCATGTTCCAAAAGTAGCTTTCATTTTTTTAAATATAAAAATCAAGTAAACCGATGGAAAAACTCAACTTTCAGGACAAGTTAGAATACTAATTTATGTGGATAATTTCAAGAAAACAATGAGTGGACATGCATCATGCCCTCATGCAATTATCTTCAAACTCAGAAATTGAATGATTTAAAACTTTCATTTTTTAATTAATATAATACTAATTATCAACTTGATTTATACACATGGTTGCAAATTAGCCTTTAAAAACTATACTCCTAATTCTCATTTGATCAATTAATTCTTAAATGTTAGGTCAACCTTTTAAATTAATTTATATTATATTATATATACATTAAGTATCAACTTTAATATGCATTAAGGGTTGCACTATGTGCTTTATTGGTTGTACTCACATTTTTGTTTTTTTATTTTTCTAATATATGACATATTTATTTGAACCCAATACTTTACATCTTTTACAATCTAGCCCCTATAATTTTTTACGTTCAATTTTAATCCCAGTACTTTTCATATTTTACAAATTCTTCGTTTTACGTTTCGATCTGAATTTTACGAGTTAACAAGCCATAACATACGTGTGTGATTCAACGTTTTTACGCTTATTTTTTATTTAAATGGTTCCGTCGCAGTGCGCTGGTCCTAGATCGACTAACTTGTTGTTTTATATGTTTTATGGTTTGTCTGCGTAGTTTAATGTTTTTACGTTTACTTTTGTTCGGCTTTATTTTGTTCGTTTCTTTATACGAGCTTTTCGGTGTTGGTGGTCACTAGCGGTGGTGTGACATTGGTGCTACTTTACACGATTTTACGTCTTCCGCTGCAACATGAGGCTTAATACTATGGATAGTATATATTTCAACAATTAAGAACCACCTGAGTCCAAGTAAACTCAAAAGAGTCCATGTATCGTTTAGCTTACATGACAAGTTGGAAACAAATTGATGTTGACATAAAGAAAAGGGGTGCATGAAGAAATCAGCCAAAAAGGCCTGGGAATCGTATTGCTCAAACACGTTCATGTGGGAATCGTATTGCTCAAACATGTTCATTATTTTTTATAATAAAACATCTGGTTCGGTCCAGTTTGGTTTTAACCAGTTTAAAATGAAATATTCTTAAATTGATTTCAAAGTAGCGAATTGTATTGGATATTGTGACCAGTTTCACACAAACTAGTTTCATTATTGATTTTGGATCAGATTGATTGCCGGTTTCTAGTCCTGAATTAGTTTGAATGTGCACCTCAAGCCGAAAAGTTTAATGGTCGATTGCTTTGTTTGGGTTTGTTTCTAAGGTTTAAGATTTTAAGCACTAAGTTTTACATAATTGTCCGTTCTGGTGTCATTGGGGTAATATAAAAACCTAATTAATCTATGTAGCTAGGGTCAATGGCAAATCCAAAATTTTTTTCATGGGGGGCGGAGATTTTTAAGGATAATTTAGCTATCACAATATAATATATCTTTTGGTCCGGTTCGAGCTTGATCGGGTTGGATCCGGTTCATTACCGAAAACACATCGTTAGAATGGTCCCTAAAATCTTTAATATATCAAGAACTACATTAAAGCAATTATACTCATAAAAGTCGTTATATATGATTTTTTAAGGTAATTATACTCATAAAGACGATGATATGTAATATGTCTAAAATAATTATACTCATTGCTAAAATGGTTCCCAAACTATTTAATGCCGATCATGTTTAACATATTTGAGAACAAAGTCTTATTTTGATATAATTTTTTTTCCTTCCTACTAAATATTTGATTATTTGAGGGTGTAGATCCCGGTTGGCGAGAAAATATGATTCGTTGAACTGTAACCCTATTGTAGTTCCACATCCGACAATGTTTTTGAGACATTACTGCTTCTTTCTCTTCGGTTTCAAAAGTTTAAGGGGGGCGATTACTGAATTTTAAGGGGGATGATCGAGATTTTCCCATATACATAACATCGAAAAATTTTCATTTAGGGTGGGCGGCTGCCCCCCTCCTCAACATTTGATACGCCCATGGCTAGGGTAAGTTAGTTATTGTATCCACTAGAAGTATGTGGTTAACGTTACACAATTCGATTGATTATTTAACTAAAGCTAAACTATTGTCTGTTTGATTGTAAATGGATTTGGATGAGATTTATTAAACTAAACAATTGCTTATATAAAACATAACTGAAAGATGTCAATTAGGTTCTACCAAATTAAAATCGCATAGAAATAATTAGTTTACTATTCCTGTTGAAACATGATTAACATGTTGTTAATATAGATAGTAAAAAATAAAGACGAACTGGTAAAATTATTAAACCGACAATCAAAGAAAATGCAATGATCCAACATTCAATGATTAATCATTCTAAGAGTAATAATTTGATGAACAATTTATCAAAACAACAAGCCAATTTGTGTTAATCAATGAGAACAAACAGACAAACACAAACAATAAGAGATGATCAAACAATCAAATTTTAGGTCAATAATGTTAACCTATGTACCGAGTAGACACACGTGACCAAGTTTTGTTCGACTTTTGATCGACCGGAACTCAAACCAAGAATTCAATATATTAAAACTAAACGAGAGTTTGCCTTATATAGGCTTACAATCTTGCAAAACAGGACTCTACTTTAGATAAACTCTATTACTAGATAAACACACACAAAAAAAACTAATTATCCGCATCTCTAACTAATATTACTTTCTACCCTAGTAATACGATCTCCTTCAAAACCGCCCCTTGAGATCGTCCGTACCGCCCTTCAAGTCCTCCAAGTATATAGTCAATTCCATCTATGTTGGTATTGTATGAGTTTTCGCATATAATAAATAAAAATCAAGTTAAACATGATTCTATGATTCTATCACTAACCCTACACCTTATGATAATCATAAGAGAATTAACAGCTCATATTCATAATTAAGTCTTCTAATCTTGATGCGGTTGAATGCGTTGTGCGACGTACCAGCAGCCAAAAGGCTGCACCTTTTTCTCTGAGCAAAGGTGTTGTAGATCCCCTAACGTCAAAAGTCGACGTCCTCCTGCAGTATAAACTCTTATTTATGGGCCTTATTTTGAAAGTTCTTAATTATTAGAATTGATAGATTGGATAGATGATCTAATGGGCTTAATTAAAGGGTCCCTTTATTTAGACATCTCTCAATTTTAAATCAACACCCCTGTACCCTATATGCCGCGTATGAGTCCATACGCGGCGTATAGGGTACATTGTTGATTTAACGTTTTATACCCTATACGCCGTGTATGGGTCCATACGCAGCGTATAGGGTGCGTTGTTGATTTGACGTTTTATACCCTATACTCGGCGTATGGGACCATACGCGGCGTATAGGTTTGACATTTTATACCCATACGTGACTTATGACCCGTACGTGGAGGAGCTATACGCCGTGTATGGAACCATACGTGGCGTATAGCTTATATATTTATTTTTTTTAATTTTTTGAGTTTTAATATATATAATTTTTTTTAATTTTTGAATTTTTATTTTGATATATACATAATTTGAATTAAAATTATTTAAACAATATAATACGAATACAATAATAAAATTAAAATTAAAATATATAATTCGCATATTACAAATTATGAATTAAAATAAATTATATAAGCTGGGGGTTCTCGGTTATTCTCTATTATTGCGTTGTATTCCGAGATACGAATCCTATACATAATCTCCCATTCTGCAGCACGTACGCTTCGGTTAAGAATCCAAATATTACTTAATGTTGGCATCGGATAATCTCCTTCTAACTTAACGTGGACGAAATGATTATTGTTGACATGAACAATCGACACGACATGATGAGGCATGACAGTTTTCGGATCAGCCCATAATGGAAAAAATATTTGACAACCATTATTGCTTAGTAAATGAAGAATAACCCCAAACTTTTGAGCAACCACTATTTCCGTATACGGCATTATCATCCAATGTTCTTCTGGTGCAGGTTCCACACTTTGCCAATCGATGATGTGACGTAATTCGTTATACTGTTCGGGGTACAAAGTATCAAAAACTTCTCTGTACTCCAATTCATGTCTGTCCAACTCTTCTAAAAGCTGCGTCCGCACATACATCCACTTATTTTCGTCAAACCCTAAGCCTAAAGCTATAGATCGAAAACCACAATTCCCATCGGGTCTGACATCTCGTATACGTGAAATATACTGATGAAAGATTGACGGAATCCAATTTTTTAACCTGTTTATGTTGTTTAATTGGTGATCTCCGACAATCAATGAAAACTCATTAGTACCCCGTGATACTTTAGATGACGTTGAACGACTGCGTTGCATGGCAGGCTTCTGAGTCTTTACAGCTGAACTTGTTCTTCCGGTAATGTGAGACGCAATAAACGAGCTATGTCTCGGCATGTCGCACGTACTTTGTTGATTGTCATACTTTTGTTGTTGAACCTTTAACGTTGGACGACCGCGAATATCTGTTTGAACAACAGGCGCTTTTTTGTTATTTTTCCATGGATACACAATTTTTTTTATTTTTTCCACCAAACTAAATTTGACAGCTGCGGGTTGTGTCATTATCTGTTGTTTCACCCATTCCATTTCTTTTTCAACATCAACTTTTTCATCCACCGTATATGATGGCTTAATGTTATCAAGCTTCGTCCAAAATACGTCAATTGCATCTAATGGAATTTTAGTGCCTGCATTATAAAGTATAAATTAATATATAATTTGTTACTTTAAGTAATCAAATAACGGAAGTTTATGATGATTCATGGTTTTAATTTTGATTGTCTCAAAGCTTTCTTTTAGATTTACCTCTTGTGCGTTCACTAATTGATCTACAAACTCCACAAGTCTATCCAGTGAGCTATTTGTTGATTTAAGATATCTTTTTAAATTTGCATGCTGACTCTCCACCCTATTTATTGTGCGTTGGCCAAAATTGCGGTTTGAGTTAGTCCAGGCTGATACAAACATTTCTTTGTAACTCTCTAACCAGTTTCTGTTTATATATGACAATACTTCTGAAAATATAATAAAACATAATTAAATTATATATTGAAAATATAATAAAACATAATTAAAATATATAAAAACTTACTTTCTCGATTCGCTTCAACTAGTCGTTCGTAAAGAAGGTTATAGTTATACTCGTAAATCTCCGCCGTGGGAGACTCACACAAACGTACCCATGCATATTTAAACTTTCTCCAGTCATCTTTCGAAAAACTTGCTTTACAGTGTTTCGCGATATTTTCATCAATATGCCACCTGCATAAACACTTTGAAGCATTCGGAAACACTTTAACACATGCGTTCATTAAAGCGAGTTCTCTGTCTGTTATTATGACGCGCGGCTCCATACACTTGCTTAACATATCTTTCAATCTATTAAGCACCCATTCAAAATTATCTTCCCGTTCTTTGCTAATAAACGCATGAGCAACACAAAATGTCTTGTGTGTAGAGGTCACACCAACAATCTGAACAAACGGAAGCTTGTACATGTTTGTTTTATATGTAGCGTCTATCATCAGCACGTGCGGAAATGCACGCCAAGTGTCGTATGATTTAGGATGACAAAAAAATATATCTTATACGACATTTGTATCGGGATCTTCTCGGGTGTAATAAACGTATCTTTTAATAGATAAAAGGTTTTCTAAGACTTGCATTGGTGTTTCACCGACTTTTCTTTCACTTCTTATCTTATATTGAGCGTTGTATACGTCTCTGGTTATTGATGCGTTATTAGGATTTTGCTTTTTAATAGCTGATAAGATGCTACGAGGCTCCATGTTCTGATCAATAAGCTGCTCCACCAAATTGTATTCGTTTTGAGAAAACCTTCTTACAAAAGGATGCCCCTCCATATGTTGAGCAGGATCATGGTTATGTTCGTAACTTCGCACCTCTAATTTCCACGAACGACGTTTGTTGTCGTATATCCCTACTAATTTAAAAGGACATCCGATTTTTTTGCTATCAGATCGTCTAACTGTTGCTTTACTTTTGTGTTCGCCAGCACGATCACAGATAAGCCATACCTTTACGACCTGACCTTCTTTTTTCTTTGATCTTCGTGTAATAATAACGTAACCATTATCACGTCCTCTATTAACAGCCCAACAGACTAGCTCATCGAGAGATAAAAAATTTTGAGATGTTTCAAACGATACTTTTGTCGTTTGTTTTTCATCACTCGAGAGTATATTATTTTGTTGCGTGTCGTAAGTTGACTCTCGGCAAAACTCAACTTCATCATCGGGAACATACGATTGGTTTAAATCTTGCAGTCCTGTCTCGTAAGCAGATTGAACGTACGCATCATCTTGATTACTATCCGCCACGTACGAATATTCATTTGAATATTCACCAAACAAATAGTTACCGTCCCAAAACGACATACCGAACGAATAAAAAGTGTGATATTTTGAGAGAGAAATATGTTTGGGATTTACTGGGATCGAAAGCATATCGAAAGTGTTATCGAAATCGTTGTTATATAGGTGAAAACGAATCTTGCGTCCCGTCATATCGAAATTACTTATACGTGGCGTATGGGTCCATACGCCACGTATAGGCTGGCATATGGCCCCTATACGCAGCGTATAACACTATACGCCATGTATAGGCTTGCCACGTCTTCCACGTATGGCACCTATACGCAGCGTATATTCGTACATGGTACAAAAACGCTTTATAGGACGTCTGACAACTATACGTAGCGTATGGGTCTATACGCCACGTATAGCAACCTATACGCAGCGTATGGTGCTATACTCTGCGTATAGTCTTGCCACGTTTTCCCCGTATGAGCCACGTTGCCTGTAATCGTACATGGTACAAAAAGTACATCTGACACCACCTATACGTGGCGTATGGTCCCATACGCCATGTATAGTGCAAAATACGTGGGCGCATGAGCACTATACGTGGGCGCATGAGCACTATGCGTGGAGGATCTATACGCCGCGTATGGGTCCATACGCGGCGTATACCTTATATTCTTTTTTAAATCGACACCGACCTATACGTGGCGTATGGGCCTATACGCCCCGTATAGGTAAACTGATGTGACGTCGGTTGTCAGTCATTAATGTCGCATTAATGGTCGTCCCCTATACGCCGGGCATGGGCCGCGTATGGACCCATACGCGGCGTATAGGGGGGTGTCGATTTAAACTTTTGAGTGTCTATTTATTAGCACCCTAATTAAAACTTCGCGTGTGTTGAAATCAACATTTAATTTGATTTAACTTTGTGAGCGACACCATCTTCACGTGAGTTTACTGCATAGTAAACAAAATACATAAAGTTCACAATTGATTACCATATGTTTATAAACCAAATGGAACGAATAGTGATACACTGTTTGTTAATTAATGTGTAATTAAAATATGTGTGAAATAGCTTTTCCTACCCTAAAGGTTAACGGTTCAAGTTCAACAATGAATTTGTAAATAAGAATTAAAAATAAAGTAGACGAGTGTGTAAGTACCCGTTGAGAAAAGTGAGATTTAATGTTTGGTTAGTTATTACATTAAATGTGTGTTGAATTATATATTTCTTATAGTATGGCTTACACTTACAATTTGTATTTCAAATCATCTTAAAAAAAGGTTACCAAGTCTTGAGTATTTTTTCTTGAACAACGGGTTAGTTGTTAGTATCAACAAGTTAATAATTATTTTCAAACGTCAAGGTTTGAACCCTGGACCTTTAAAAGAGCCAAAAGCTCCCACCTCCTTCTCGACCAAGTCTTTTAAATATTAATGAATTATACAATGTAAGAAGTTAGAAATAAATAGTCAATACATGTGTAATTATTATTGTTAATAAATTTTAAATTTCATTGACAAATAAAGCATCTATTTTTTTTCAAAAAAACAATTTAATAACACCTAATACTTCGTGGCATAAAGAAAACAAGTTGAGGCCAAATTAGCCTAGAGATGGGCATCATTCGACCAAGTCTTTTGAGTATTAATGAATTATACAATGTAAGAAGTTAGAAATAAATAGTCAATAAATCTGTAATTATTAGTGTTAATAAATTTTAAATTTCATTGACAAATAAAGCCTTTTTTTTTCTAAAAAACAATTTAATAACTCCTAATACTTAGGAGCATAAACAAAACAAGTTGAGGCCAAATTAGACTGGAGATGGGCATCATTTTACACGAGGAGATCGTGAGACTCTCAACCAGTGTTTTGAAGGTTGGATCGGATTGGCCGGTCCGACCGGAAATCAGAGGGGGAGCAAACCGAACAACATCGAAAAGTTTTGTGGTAATCGGACCGGCTGGTTCGGTGGTTGGACCGGGAACCGGGTCGGATCAGATTTTAGGTATTTTTTTAATTCTTTTTTGATTTTAATGGGTTTAACGGGTATGTTGATTGATGAATTAAAGTGTTAGACATAACATTATTGTTTAGTTTTATATGTAACCACAAAATACACAAAATACATATATTGAATTATAGATAATATATATAAAATATCATATAGAGGAGAGATCAAATGAAACTGTGGTTATAAATGAAAACCATAAAAACTATCATCAACAATATAGATTATTAAAAATGATTTTCATTGTTTTAATTAAAAGGGTGTTTTTGTAATTTTAGTAAAAAGTTATTTATGATAATTTTATTAAGAGTAAATTGCAATTTTCATACCCGTGTTTTAGGGGTGTTAAAAGGATCAGCTCCATCTTAACAGTTTACATACCTGAGTTTATGAAATTTAACGATTTACATACATCCGTTAATTTTTCTTTAAACGTTCGTTAAAAGCCCCCCACGTGCTCCTCACGTGAGGGGTAAAAATGTCATTTGACCATTAATAAGGTCATTTGCAGCAGCACGTTCGTTCATTAGAAACCCCCGCCCCTTCTTCTTCGATGAAATCGCCCCTTCTTCTTCGATGAAATCGACCCTTCTTCTTCGATCCTCCGGCCGCCCCCATCCCCCCTTCTTCGATCCTCCGGCCGCTTATGCGACATCCCCCCTCCCCCTGCTTATGCGACATCCCCCCTCCCCCTGCTTATGCGACAGCCCCCTCCCCTGCTTCTTCGATCTTCTGCGATGGGGTTTTTGTGGGTTTTTGTGGTTCAGATTCAAATGTTGAATCGGATGACCGATCCGGAGCTTAATGAGAGATTGACAATCTTGAATGTTAACTTGTTTTTCAACATTTGAATGTTAACTTGTTGAGAGTCAGATTCAAATGTTGTTTATCAAGAATGGAATTAGACAATGCCATTGCTTAATTTGGGTGAATGTTGGGTGAATGTTAACTGGTTATGGCATTGCTTAATTTGGGTGAATGTTAACTGGTTATGGATAAACAATGCCATTTTTGCAACCGATCCGGAGCTTAATGAGAGACATCAGATTCAAATGCTGGTTATGGATAGACATTTGTTGTTGAGAGTCAGAAAGATTGACAATCTTGAATGTTAACTTGTTTTTCAAGAATGGTTGCAAAAATGGCATTGTTTATCCGTAACCAGCATCAAAATTTGAACTTTTGGGTGAATTAGACATTTGGGTGAATCTTTGGGTGAATTAGACATTTGGCATTGACAATCAGGAGCTTAGTGAGAGACATTTGGGTGAATTAGACATTTGGGTGAATCTTTGAAGTTAGACTGATACAAAAGCATCAAAATTTGAACTTTTTGGTTAACAAAAATGGCATTGTTTATCCATAACCAGCATGATGATTTGGTGTGAACAAGAATCCTTATTGGACCAAATGCTATGCAAGCCAAAAGATTGAAGTTTATCATAGCAACACTACTAAACCAACCAAATGGGTCAAAATAGATAATCCATCATATGAAACAATACTAAACCAACCAAATGGGTCAAAATAGATAATCCATCATATGCAACAATACAAAACCAACCAAATGGGTCAAAATAGATAATCCATCATATGAAACAATACTAAACCAACCAAATGGGTCAAAATAGATAATCCATCATATGCAACAATACAAAACCAACCAAATGGGTCAAAATAGATAATCCATCATATGAAACAATACTAAACCAACCAAATGGGTCAAAATAGATAATCCATCATATGAAACAATACTAAACCAACCAAATGGGTCAAAATAGATAATCCATCATATGCAACAATACAAAACCAACCAAATGGGTCAAAATAGATAATCCATCATATGAAACAATACAAAACCAACCAAATGGGTCAAAATAGATAATCCATCATATGCAACAATACAAAACCAACCAAATGGGTCAAAATAGATAATCCATACAAAGCAACAATACAAAACCAACCAAATGGGTCAAAATAGATAATCCATACATATGTAGTCAAAGTTTCAAAAACAACTTTTTCAATCAATCTTGACTTGCTTTTGGTGCAGTTTGCGATGCATCCTGTGATTGAGCTTCACCCTTGCAACTTCTACTATTATGACCCTTGTTCCCGCACTTTCCACAAGTTTTTGTAGTTCCCTTTCTGGTCAACTTCCCTTTACTTGTGACAGCTTCTTCAATCTCAATAGTAGACTTTTTTCTCATCTTTTTGGGCCTACCAATCTGCGTGTGATGTTTTGGAGCAATTACTTTGGTTGGGCACGAAACTGGTATCCAAAGATCTTTTCCATTTATTGGCTCAAGAGTGTTCATGTAGACTTTCTTCCATGTATCCAACCAGTAGACTTCTGACACCCACCTTTCTAGAATCCCAATATCATAGTTATGCTCTTCCATGTTCCATAACACTGCAACTGCATGTTTGCAAGGCATGGCAGTTAACTCCCATGTTCTACAACTACAAGTTTTGGCATTAATATTCACTACATGTTGGTCTGTCCCAGTCATGCTCACCTATGAAGAAAAATTTAAACATAAGTATCAATCAAAATTTAATAAATATGTAAAACTGTCCAGAAATACATTTACCTCATATTTGTAGGGGCTTGCCATTACAACCTTGTATTTAGCAGCTTCTATCTTAATGGCATCAAATGTCTTTTTGGCATATGGTGTCAAAGGTCCTTCATTCTTTTCTTCACATTTTGCTATCGCCTTGTGCACCAACATAATTCTTCTCATAATGTATTCTCTGATGTATTCTAAACATGTGATGATAGGCTTGTCTCTTCCTCCGACTAACTGCTTGTTGAAAACCTCACACAAGTTGTTAAGTAGTACATCACATTTTGCACGTCCTGTTTACAATGAATATAACTTTAAGTTTATTAGTAGAAATAAAGTTAACAATAGCTCAACAGTGTTACTTACCACTAAAGTGTGATCTGGTCCAATGTTTTTGTGGAATCTGATTCAACCAAGCATGTAAACTAGCATCTTCCTTCTTAATTTCCTCCATTTTCTTCTCAAACTTTTGGACGGTGGTAGCACTAGCACAGTTCCATAACATGTTTTTAAACACATCTCCTCTCCATTTTGCTTTCATATTCTCGTGTATGTGTCTCAAGCAATACCTATGCTCAGCACTAGGAAATGTCTTGGCTAATGCTGGTATAAGACCCTAACAAACAATAAATATAATAATTAAGTAATAATACATTTAATCAAATATGATTATTAAAGACTAAATTACCTTCTGCCTGTCACTAATGAATGTGAAATTGGACCTAACATTCAGGTCAAGGTCATCTCCAAGACATTCTAAGAACCATGTCCATGAACTCGAAGTCTCAGCTTCAACTAGTGCATATGCAACAGGATATATCCCATTGTTTGCATCAACTCCGACTGCAGTCAATATCTGTCCAGGAAATGGACCTTTCATGAAACATCCATCTAAGCCAAGTATCTCCCTCCCAATCATCTTAAAGCCTTTTTTCAAAGCTGCAAAACAAATGTAAACTCTTCTAAATTGCCTAGTCGGACTGCTTGGATTAGTTGGTGGTTCAAATGCAATTTTTATCGTGGTCCCAGGGTTGGCTCTAATCAATTCAGAACAATAATCTCTAAGCAAGCCATACTGAATGTGATAATCACCATCAAGTTTCTTTAATGCAATGGATCTAGCCCTAGAAATTTTCATCAGAGAGATTTGAACTTGATGTTTTTTCTGAAGCTGATTTTGCAAGGCTACCAAGGGTATGGTGGGGTTATCCTCAACTAAAGGTGCAATTTCTCTAGCTATCCAACTCATAGTATACAAGTTGACAACCCGGGTTTGCATACATTCGTGATGTTGCCTAAAGGTTTTCACACACCATAATTCTGAGTCATCATTCCTAGATATATATAAATTCCATGGGCAAGTGGGCTTAGGATACTTTTTCCTTGGCTTTTTACTTCCACTATATGATTCTTCACCTGAAGCATCTGCTTTTTGACAAGATTGTCTTTTACTAACTTTTTTACTCACATTTTGGCTAAAAGTCGAACATTCCCCACTTTGAAACATTGGAGTTATACCCATACAAACAACTTGAAACTTATTTTTTTCATTTCTTTTGATGTGAAGTTGCCTCCTACTCTCAAGAGCATGCTCCCCAACTATCAATGCTATCTCTTTCTTGTCATTAATAAGTTGACCAACATAGAATGGAGATGTTGTTAGTTCCTTACCCTTGTTCTTTTTTCTAATCTGCTTCAAAGTTGTCTTTAGTGGAACATCATCTTCATTTTCACTATTACTTTCAAAGTCATCCAATTCAACATGTAACTCATCGATGCCATCATTCTCCACTTCCAAGTCATCATCTTCAACACAAACGATATCCCTAAACTCATCCATGTCCTGTTCTAGATCCTCAACAACATTTTCAGTATCTTCGATATAATCTTCATCATCACCATCACTATTACTGTCAAAGTTATCCAAGTTGATATGTAGGCCATCTTGTTCATCAACAATTTTTGTCTTGTCAGTAGCTGCAATGAATATGAAACACAATAACAATTTTTGTCTTGTCAGCTTAATGCATCGGACTAAGCTGTTTTTTGTCAATAGCAGGTAATATCCAAAGAATTCAGCTTAATGCATCAGCTTAATGCATCGGACTAAGAATTCAGGTAATATCCATTGAATAATTGATCAAAAGTATATGAAATTCATGTATAAACAACCATATCAGGGTATTCAAAAATCACTTACAGTCAAACGGGTCAGGGTATTCAGACGCCATCCAGTAAACACTACCACCCACAACCTCCACACGATCTTGAAATGAGGGTTATCGCAGATCGCAGAACCTCGAAGAAGAAGGGGGAAGGGGATTAGCTTGCGAACGCAGAAGCTCGAAGAAGCAGGGGGAGGGGGCTGTCGCATAAGCAGGGGGAGGGGGATGTCGCATAAGCAGGGGGAGGGGGGCTGTCGGGCAGGGGTGTGGGGCGGCCGGAGGATCGAAGAAGAAGGGGGGATTCGAAGAAGGGGCCGGAGGATCGAAGGAGGGGGGCTGTCGCATAAGAAGGGACCTTATTAATGGTCAAATGACATTTTTACCCCTCACGTGAGGAGCACGTGGGGGGCTTTTAACGAACGTTTAAAGAAAAATTAACGGATGTATGTAAGTCGTTAAATTTCATAAACTCAGGTATGTAAACTGTTAAGATGGGGCTGATCCTGTTAACACCCCTAAAACACGGGTATGAAAATTGCAATTTACTCTTTTATTAAATTGACTAAATCCCTGATTTTTCTCCTCACAATTTTGAATTAGTTTATGCTAATATCATTTTTATCAATCATCTAGTATCTATTCACCTACATCAAGATCTCTGTGCAAAATATGTTGAAGAATTATAGTTAACAACTAAATCACCATTGTCTACACTTCATCATCATTATTTTAGGGGGTGTTCATCATCACCATTTTTTAACAAAATTCTACTCTTCTCCATGGCCATCTTGAATTTATTTTTTAAAGGTTTATCACATGAGATTCATGATTTCATATGCTAATCCTTTAAGGTTTTTGATTTAATCTTTGTTCTGTTTGTTGATACAATGTCAAAAGAAGGACGGCAGCACTACTGGCCGGTTTAGTGATTTCAATGAATGATTTTGATAAAACAAGCAATACAACATTGAATGCATATGATAGTATGGATAATATGGATGATCTGTTTGCAATAGATAATTCAACAACTATGTATCCTCTGATCAGTATCAAAATATAAATAACGATCATGATGTTGCTGAAGATCAAGGTAAACGTTTATTTAATTATAGTTACGGTATACGTATCGGAATGTTTATTGTACCACTGCTTAATTCAGATGATTGATTACCTATATTTATATGTAGGATTCGTGTATTATAAATTAAAACATATATGGATCGAGTAATTCCTTACTCATATGTATCAGTGTCGTTTTTTTACAAATAATAATTTTGCTACTATTACATATATGTACTAAGTAATCATAAATAAGAATTTGTGTTGTTGTTATTGTTATACATATGAATAGAATCCTTGTTAGTAATACATTTATACATACATAATTTATACATGTATTTGGCTAATGAAACAGATAACGCTCTTGTTCTTATTAGCATACATATACGTAAGCATGTGGGTTATATTTAAGTAAAAATCATACCTGTAACAAGTGGTAATTACGTATATGTAAACATGTATTTAACAACAAGTAGTGATTATTGGGTCATAACATATGTCGGTTTGTTTCTTATGAAATATATAATATTAACTATTTGTTTATTTTTAGAGTGATTTGAAACTGAGGATGATGAATTCGAAAATAAATTGATGACGAGCTAGAAGATGATTGTAATACCCCAATCCTTAATATAATAGTATTACATGTACGAAATATGAAAATCTTTCTTTTATATATATTGTCACATGAGTAAGACGACTATTTGAATGATGGCATGTGACGTCAAGATTTTTCTATTTTAAGAAAGCGTTAAATAATAATAAAATATTTAATTTTCGATCTTACTCCGTTTTTAACGAAACTTGGGTTGACTTGTAGAGAAAAATAAGTCCGTCTCAACAACACATTTGAAGTTTTATAAGACGTTATACGTAAAAAGTTATAAGAGAAAAACGAAGTAAGCAACTGAATTAATTATAAGTAAGCAAACAAGCAGGCTGGTCAATAAGTAAGCAAGCAGCCAGGCACATCACTTTCATCCCACATCGCCTGAAATATAATTTCAGGTGACTGCCTGCTTACTTATAAATAGAAACCTTAAGGTTGGATTTAGATTATAAGTTTTCTCGGGAACGCTCTAGTATTAAGAGAATCCCAAGTAATCGATATCCCATTGGGTATTGTTATTAGTCGTTTTTGGAGCTTGGGTAGGAGCGCGAGTAGGGAGACTCTACATCAGATTGTCGTAGATAGGTTTAAGGTATGTTATCGTTTAAGTTTATGTCAAGTTAATTATTATTTATTTTAGTATTATTATTAGGATTAGTATTAGTATAGTATTATATTTTAGATGTTATGGTTATTGTTAGGGTTGGGTTTTAGTTAGCCTAGCCTTAGTTAGGCATGGACTGATCACCCATGCTTAAACAAGGTAGCGCTAGCTAATATCCAACCATGACAATGACTAGTTAATTTTACCATCGCCTAACCTAGGATTACTTAAACTATATCAGAACCTTGAGATATCACCAGATCGTACTAGGAATTGATTATCAACTGTTGAGCAACTGTTAAACAGGTGAGTTATCATGTCTGTTTTCAAAACTGTGATAATATACTCGTTCTGTCTGTACTGGTAATAATTATAATGCTTACATATATGCACGGGTCGGTAGGGGTATACAGGATCCTGATATATTTAATGAGGTGTGTCAAACTGGCTGAAAAGATAATAGGGTTCCTCGTATGCATCAGGCGCATGCTCATACCTATTTGACGGTCGGGAGGGTCTGACAAACCCGCTGCCGGTGGTTGTGGTAAAACTAGGGAAGTCACTGTGCCTATGGACCCAAATATCACAATCCATATTGTATGATGTCAAAGTTAATTTTATAAACTGTATAGCATGAGCTCACCAGCATTAGCTGACGTCTTTTTGAGTATATGTATCACAGGTAATTCTTAAGGAAATGCTTAAATGGTGCTTAAAAATAAAGAATCTAGAAGACCAAGAAGTTTTTGTTTTAGTTGTTTTTAAATACTGTTGTAAAATAGTAGTGTAACAAGTTGATGATATTATAGTTTGCAATAAAACATATGTTAGCTTCCGCTGTAAGTTGTATCAATTGTTGACGCCCGGCCGGGTCACGGGTGGGGTGTCACAATGATGATGATGATAATGATGATGATGCTGATAATGATGATGATGATGATGATGATGATAATGATAATGATGATGATGATGATGATGATGATGATAATGTTGATGATTATAATGAACTCGTAACACTACCGTCACATATACGAAACACTACCATTACGCATACGGAACATTGTTTGTTTATTTAATTTCTTCTTATGTTTGGTGACATATCACTTATTACTACATATACGAAACAATTATATTAAATGTCCCTTAATGTTTTGGTGATATTTTACTTTATAACCTGATTTTTATAATTTTTAATTTATACGTAACCATGTCTATATTTATATAATTCATTGGATAGTGGTTGTTTTTACGGTTTTTAATTATAAACATGATTTTCATTTGATCCCTCTCCTATATATAAATAATTAAAAACCATGAATTATATAAATAGTGGAAGACCGTAAAAATCACCACTACCCAACTACATAACTTATAATTGATTTAGTTTTTTAATTTTCTAAAGTATATCTGAATAAACTTCAACCTTATTTTTTGAGATCATTATATAATTATTAATTTAAGCTCCAAGGAACGACAATGATGACAAAACGAATTACGTATACGTAACTGTATGAGTTACATGTAGTAACTCTTAATTGTACATTTGGTAACACGTACTTACATATAAATAACCCCAACATATACGTAACTCTTAGTTGTACATTTTATAACATATACTTACATATATGTAGTCTCTGATTTTCATTTATAAAATGGTTTTCACGGGATCCCTCCCATATGTGTGTGTGTGTGTATATATTTATTTATTTATTTATTCATTTATAACGTCATCCGGTTCATAAACCTAGTCTGACCAGTTCGAAGTCCAATCTAGTTTTAAAAACATTGCTTTCAACCTTATAAACCGAGAAACACCATATACTTTAGGCAAAGATCGTTGTGTATTTACAGTAAACACGAAGGGTCTAAAAGTTAAATTGAAAAGATATCCTCCTTAATAAATAGACACACGTACAAGTCGCTTGTCCATTCACCTTCATTGCATGCATATACCCAATACCCCTAACTTAGTTATGTTAGTTTCACGTTGAACGGCTTGCATTCCCTCTTTAATATCTACTCTCCCCTTTATCAACCAAACTTGTGCATTTTCTTCAGGTTTTTTTGCTTCTTCTCATCACCATCATTCATGATACTCTACCAATCTAACATCACATAATAATCAATCACATAATAATCGATCATATCCTCCGGAAAACGCCATCTCCTTCGTCATGAAAGCACTAGAAAAAAAAATTCCGGTGGATCAACACCCCAAGGCTAGAATTCTCCTCGGCCTTTGGCTTTTCTCCCTTTTTACTCTTTTCATCATTTATCTCGGATCGAATAAAGATGGATCTGTGTCCTTAACAAATATAACACATAAATTTTACCGTTTCAAGCCAATATTATCATCACCACCCCCACCACCGTCGCCATCATCATCACCATCACCACCACCAATGCCATTGCCATTGCCATTACCACTGCCGGCACCCCCGCCGCCGCCACCACCACCACCGTCACTATCACCGCCGTCATTGCCGTCACCATCACCGTCACTATCACCGTCATCATTGCCGTCACCATCACCGTCACTATCACCGTCATTGTCACCATCACCGTCATCTATGGTGAGATTCACCTTCATCTACCCTCAAGCCCTATATATATTGAACATTAAGTTGTCAATGTGATTATAGGTCCTAGGTTCAAAAATTGGGTTCATTATGATCTTTAGAGATTTTTTTAATTACTACGCGGTTTAAGGTTACTTTTAATTTTTTTAGACTTTTATAGTTAGTTCGTTATTAATACGAGCAAACTCATCTATAAAACATAAAATTTGGTTTTTCTAACCATGTAAAAAACATAAAATTTGTTTTTTCTAACCATGTAAAGTGTCATCACACCTTTAACTATTACAAGTCTTGTGAACTCGAGACTACCAATAATCGGGTTCACTCCCCCTAGTTTGCCTGTCACTCTAGCAAACTAAATTGTCTAGTTCATTTGTCACACCAACAACTTTAAATAGCAATGTCATATGTCTATGAGTTCATTTGTAAGAGTAAAAAACTATATAAAAGCACAAGAAGTTATAAAAAAAACTTCTAGTAGCATTTGGTTAAATCCTAAACCGCTTATTAGTCCAAAAAGTCTGATTAATTTTAGCAACTTAACTTTGTGTGTTTATGCATATTAATATTTTGCAGCCCAACGTGGACGAAAAGACTGATGGTGATGAGTTAGAAGAGGCATTGGCGGGAGCTTCAACCAAAAACAATACTGTGATCATAGCCGTTGCTAATAAAGCCTACACCGAAGGCGATAAGCCCATGCTCGACATATTTCTAGACGCCTTGTGGCTAGGGGAAGACACTCACCCGCTTAAGGAACACCTTTTGATCGTTGCAATTGATCAAACCGCCTACGACAAATGCATCTTTCTGAAACTACACTGCTACAAGCTAGAAACCGAGGGTGTCGAGTTTGACGGTGATGAGAAGATGTACATGTCGGAGGATTTCATAAAGATGATGTGGAGAAGAACACTTCTTCTAGGAGATGTTCTTAAACATGGTTACAACTTCATTTTCACGGTAAGCTAGTCAACTCAACTTTAAATTAACAAATGAACGAAAAAAAAACAGCTAAACTAACAAATTTTCATTTACAAATCGTTAAGAAAAAGAACGTTTTCGTAACTCACTTAGTTAATATTATAAACAAAACATAAATAAACATAAACAAACAAACCGTAAGTTAACATAAATAAACAAATTTATGTGATTGAAAATAGATAGAGCAATATCAACGTGCTCTGGCTTGTTCATTGGCTACTTGATTACCTAAATAATTAGTATTACTAATAATTAAAAAAATAAATTTAAACGATTACAGAAAAGGAACAAACGTAGATATACAAAAATAAACAAATATTCATAGAGTTAAATAACGAACACGACATATATTTATGTTTAAACTTTAAACTAACAAAAAATGTTGCCAATATTCATTAATTTATTAAACAAAGTAACTATCCACCTACTAAACTGTACCCTTAACCTAGGTTCAGTTGCAAGCTTAATAACCGTATCAAATAACAACACTTTATTTTCTTACCATATGTTACACACATTTATTTCATCTAGTAACCAAAAACAATAACAACCTAATAGCAAAGCCTAGTGGTAAACGTGTATGTTCCTTATTTAAAAAGTATTGAGTTCAAGTCTGATCACTTAAAACATATAATAAATTTAAGTATTAAGTATACTATAGTTAATTTGTTAAAAGAAATAATGGAAAAAAACGTAAATTGTATACGTGAATAATTAAGAAAATACATGCTAATGTAAATAACTTTTTCCTCAACAAATTGATACTCAAGCTGTGTTCTTCAAATTTACAGGATATGGATGTATTGTGGCTAAGGAATCCATTCCCACACCTAACCAAAGATGAAAGCTTGGACCTTCAGATCAGCGTCGATCATTTTAACGGTGATCAATGGTCCGATAACAACCCGATCAACACGGGTTTCTACATGATCAGATCAAACAACAAAACCATTGCATTGTATGAGGAATGGTACAAAGAGAAAGATAATTCAGCAGGGAAGAAAGAACAAGATGTTCTATACGATTTGATGCAAAACGGGGCTTTTAAAAGGTTAGACCTTCGAGTTAGGTTCTTAGACACGATGTTTTTCAGTGGATTTTGTGAAAATAGTAGAGATGTTAAAAATGTTTCAACTGTTCATGCCAATTGTTGCCGGAGTATAAAAGCTAAAGTCACCGATTTGATCGAAGTTCTTCATGATTGGAAGAAGTTTAAGGCTTCCTCCGACGATGGTTCATCGGAGTTTCAGTGGTCTAATCATACCGCATGTCTTGAATCATGGAACCAGCGATGATCAAGCGCAATGGTTTGGACTTTGGAGTGTCTGTGTGTTGTTGTAAAATTTTACAGTATGTTATAAGTTTGTTTTCATCCAGAAATGGTTTTAGTTTAATGTTAAAAGATACTAAATTTAGCAAGTACCAGTCTCATTTGATTTTTGGCTGATTAATGCATAAATTCCAAGTTCTATCTTATTAATTGTAGTACCAATGATGTACAAACAAGAATCTATCATCTTATAGAACATGAATTTAACGATAACACGCTCCTATATGGTCTCTTTGACCGCGGTAGTGGCCCAAAAATGTCCCAAAACCGAAGTGTTTCATCTGCACTAGCCGAAACCAATGTCAACCCATCTGGGTTCTGAGCCAGCTGCAAAACCCTCGCCGAGTGGCTGGTGAAATCACTGGTTTTAACCATTGAAGGATATCTCCATAGAGACAGATTGTTTTTACGTTCATCGCGTGTGCTATACCCATTTGCGCTTACTATCTCCTTATAATGCATGTTCCATTCTAGTGCACAAATCTGCAAAAAGTACAGATATTAATGCACAAGTTACAACTACACAAAGCAGTGAAAGAAATCAAGAAAGACTTGCCTGTGCTTCTGTGTTGACACTAGTGATACAGGTACCTTGTTGGGTGTCCCATAACTTAATGCAACCATCACTTGTGCCACCACCAGTGGCCAACACTTCAAAGTTATAAGGGCACCAAGCTAGTGCCTTGACTGCAGCCACATGGTTTGTGAACCGGTGCACAAACCGGGCTGAGCTCATCCTAGAAGCCTCCCATATGTACACAACACTATCATCACCACCACTAGCCAGTAAGTTGCCCGTATTCGACCATTTCAAACCACAAACTTGGCTACTGTGCGCCTTTAAACGCGACACCAAACTGTTTCCAACCCTCACTGCAAACCAAAACACATGTTTTTCATTTCAATAAACAAACTTTATATCATGGAATATGAAAAATGATTTAAGTGATAATACCATCATGGTTCAAAATAGCATTGCTACTGCCTGATGATAAAATGTGGCCATTCCATGATGTTGCTCCTACCATTGCATGATGACCTTCTAGTCTTTTGATCTGTGTGATGTAGAATAATTACACGATGAAGTACCATAATTCACAAACATATGGAGAGAATGTTCTTACAAGTTTGCAGGTTTGCGTGTCAAAAAGCTGAATCTGTGATTGCATAAGACCAACTGCGAGTGTGTTGCCATCTTGAGACCAGGAAATACTGGATGGATGGTCGTTTAAACTCTCAGTTTCGAGTACACGATGAATGCCTTCAGTCACAGGGTTCCAAAGGTACAATTCTCGTCCTAATGCAATTGCAAGAATGTTGTTCTTCCCCCAATCCATTACATTTATGTAGAAATCGTCCCGAATTAAAGGTGCATCTAGTATTTTGGTTTCTTTCTGAAGAAAACCACAACTAGATCAGTGCTAGAAAAGAACTTGAAAAACATCTTTATCATAAGCTGAAAATGGAGATTACCGTTGGTAATTTTCTTTGTTGGTTTTTGTGGTTCTTGTTATTAAAATTTTCTTCGTCACCACGGCGGATTTCATCAACATATCGAATCGATTTTCTACTTGATTTGGGGCTTCCTCTAAAAACAAGCATTCTGAAGGGTCTTCCTTCGCTATCCAAAGTCAGATTTCCATCCATTATTCTTCTGTATCCTGCCTGTTACAGAGAGAAGATTTATCAAAAAGATGAAAACCATTTGAAATTTCAAGATTTTCATCACCCTAATACCAAAAGCACCCAAAATTGAAAATGCCCAATATCAAATTGCATAAATTTTTAGAGTAAACCAAATATAAATCAAAAGATAAGATCTTTATATCAAGGTTTGCAGAACCCTAATGCCAAAAACTCTCAAAATCCAGAACAAAAGTGACCAAATTGGATTCAAATGGCATTAATTTGAAAGAAGAAACCTAAAAAATACAGAAGAAGAAACAAGAAGATGACACCAAGAACACTTGCAATTCATAAAAACACCCATTAACAACTTCGAACACAAATTTGCAGAAATTAGAAAGGATGTAAACTGACACTGAAATTGCATCTATTGGGATAATTGGTTCTGCTGGTCAACAGGGTGTATGCTTGATCAAGATCCATCAAACTCCTGTTGGGTATGAAACGATCGCCCTAAATTAACATTACCCAGAAACGAAATGAAGATTAGATCATCAAGAATCGATAGAACAGAAGTGAATGAGGAGTGGATGATCACCGGAAAGTCGTATTCGATCGGGCTGTTGTGGATGCGAGTTGGAGAGTACCAATCTGATTGCAGTTTCCAATCCTTTAATGGGTCTGAATTCAATTCCAATTGCATGTTTTGAGCATTGGAATGAATTATGGAGGAAGAAAGAACCTCTTTGTTGTTCATGATATTGGCGCCTAAATGGGTTTGTAAAACAGTGGGCCTCAACAGAACAAGAGTCGCTTCACTTGCTTTTAACGTATATAAAATGATGGGTTAAATTGGGTTGTACGAGTTGAATAATGTACAAAGCTAGATTTTAGACGATGTAATATAAAGTTAACAGTATAAATTGTTGTTGTTTATTAGTGATTTAAGAGGTAAGAAATTGAATAAATTATAAATTTTCATTTCTAGTAAAAAGTTTTAGATTTTAGAGTTAATTACACGGGTAGTCCTTGTGACTAGAATATTGCATCTTTACACATTTCTAAAATCACACATAAACTTAATCCACATTTCTATAATTACACATAAACTTAACAAGCAAGAATTTCAAGACATCAATCTCAATAATCATGTGAGTAAGGATTATATTTTATAAAGGAGACTAAAGGTGTAATGGCCAAATCATAAGACATCCATATAATTAACTCTAATTTTTATTTTCCATCAAAAACAGGATAAACAGTTTTGATACACAATCAAGAGTGTAATTTCATTGCATATTGATTTGATTTTTTTACTCTTGCTTTAAATATGATATATAAACAATTATGTAGCCTTAAAACTGTCTATATTTCTATCATTATTATGTGATTCTCAAATTTAAATTGGGGATTGCACATAACTTTGAAGGAAGAAAACAAGACCTTCAACCAAAAACCATATTTGAAATGATCAAAAAGGCATGTAACAGATAAATATAGTATTTATAAGCTCCCACAAAATTAACCACAGAAAACTACAAACAAGTTACAGCAAACATGCACTCCAACATTCTATATTAAGACACCAAGTTACATCAAACATGCACTCCAACATTCTACAAAAAGAACACCCACAATAAGCAATACAGATATTCCCAAACTACTAGAAAAAATAACCACAAAAGTTATAAAACAAGAGTTCTGTTCAGCTCTATACACTCATCTTCTATCCCAGGTGACTTCTGCCATAGCCATTCTGTGAAGGATGCAACTAGTTATTTACTTGCACCCTGTAATTAACATGTTCCTGAAGCATTTGGCACTGAAAAAGGTCAATCATTCCTTGGTCTTAGTGAAAGAATTTGTTTGTAAGAAACCAATGTAACAAGTAGAGATGGCAAGATGGCGTCCCAGTTGGGTAATGGGTTTTGGTTAAAACATATCATATGTTACGGGCTGGGTTATAGGTTGATTCTCAAAAACTCCTTTTTGTCCATTTTTGAATAAAACGATTTAAGAGGTGTTGTTCATTAAAAATCGACTATGGCGGACTTTAGCAAGTTTGATTTGTTCACCTTTTGGCCAACTCTTTTTTCTATTTGACCCAATCTAGAAATAAAACATAACCGAAATCAACCCATAAATCGGTCACAATTGCCACCTCTAGTAAAAAATGTAAACCAAAGTTCAACCTGTATGGTGAAATGTAGAATATGTAGTTTAAAGTTCAATTGGTTTCTTTGATTATCCATTAATGATGAAGAAGCTTGGTTCCATTCGTCTTGTTGCCCCTAAATGCTGAAAGAGAGAAGAATGACCTTGTTGCTGAAACACAAAAGTATCAGAGGATATTTGAATTTACAAGGAGAATAAAAACTAAGATTCAAAGATTTAGATTACAAACAATATAGTTTCTGTAGTCATAATTAATACATTAGTAATTAACAAAATGTTAAATGGACAAAAAAATGTTTGTGGGTGAAGTACGCCCATTCGTCCATGCTAACAATTACAAATGACCAATTTCAATCCGAACCTACTTTGACCCGTTACTTGCCCATCCAAGCCAACCTCCAGTATTATTACACCACAATGACCTAGAAAAGGAAGTGCTTACGAACTCGTAGGAGAATAACAGGCTTTACCTTTTGTTGTATTCATGGAAGCCAAGACATGACCCTCTGGATGCCTTTGATGATTCTGCACATTACATCTACTAAAACTTGATTGACCTGCACGAATAATTCATTATTAAGCATAATCAATAAATTCCTCAAATGCTTTCAAAGATTAAAATTTAAAACTGCTGATAGTAAAGTAGACTGAATATAAATGTATACCTTTAGATTCCTCAGCATCATCCTCTGCTTCAGAAAATGCCGACGGGCTGGACCAACCAGCTGTTAAATGTGAATCAGCTTTAGCTTTTCGTGCAAACTTCAAGAGTCGTTTCAATCCTTTTGGAGCATCTTTTTGGTAGACCATGTTGGGAGACCGTTCAGCATTTCCCCACTCACCAATTTCAACTTCATTATTTTCCTCAAGAAGCATTTGAGATAAAGAGTGACGAACATGCGGACGGGCAAATCCAGCTGGTGTTTCAACATTAGCTGGAGATGAAGTCTTTATGGGGCTTTCCTTGCATGGAATTATCTCATCCTGCTGATGCTCTTCAGTTACCACCCATGCAGATGGTGAAATCTCTAATTCCTCTTCGTTTAGAGTACAAATTTCAGACACTTCTGCCCTAGAACAGCGACCATCACCAATAGTCTCTGATTCCTCACATTTGGTGGGACTAAGAAGGCTAGGGCTAACCACTGGGATTTCAAATCTAGGCTAGCACAGTTTTCTGGTGGTTCATACTCATTCTCCTGCTTTTGAATGATTATATTAGTCCTTGTGACCACCTTATTCTCCTCAGTTTTCTGGGCCACCACTTTGGTCTTGATAACTGGAACAACGCCAGGACCAATCCCAGATCCTTTACGAAGAAATGGCTTACTTTCCAGTGGAACCACACTGCTTTTCTTAGTAACTTTGTTATAAAAACTGGATTTAGCAGTAGCAGTAGTGTCTGCCTTAGGCTTCTGAACATTGGTTTTTGTCATCCTTTTGTTTTCAGTCACTTTAGGCTGCTTCTTCTCATTTATAGCTTTGCTTGTCTTGTTAGCGTCTTGTTGTGTTTCCTTCAGAGCCTTGAATTTTGGTTGTAAATTTTCAGCTTTTGTACTTGAGCGAACAACAGATGAAGCCGATTGAGGTTTTCGATTTGTTGGTGTAGAATTAGTCGAAGTGGGGGTCATTTGTGTTCTAGCAGGTGATGGTGTTGAAGGCCATGACCTGCGTGTAGCAGGCAAAGGTGATAGTTTTGATGTAGATTTCTTCACAGAAGAAGGTTTCGGTTTTGAATTAATCAACTGAGTTGAGTTCTTTTGAGTTTTTTGAACTTCATTTGTAGCATTAACTCTTCTATTAGCTCCGCTCACTTTGGGAGAAGCCATCTTGGCTTCTTTCTCAACTATCTTTCTAGAAGCTTCCCCTTGGAGTTTTTCTTCTCTGTTTTTCTTATAAACATCATAAAATCCTCCTCTCTGCTCTTTAGGACTCTTGTTTTTGCTATTATCATCAGTCACATTTTGATGTCCAACCGGCTTGCTTTCCATCAGTTCGTTGAACAACTCATCCAGTTCAGCTCCCTTTTGTTGGCTCCAGTCAGAGGTGGCATGATTCTTTTCACAACTTTCATCTCTTTCAGGTTCAGGTGTGTCAACTTCCACCCTGCATTGCTCAGATGCTCCCTTTTCAGACACTAGTGTGATGTTTTCAGATGTCTCAACACAAGTTTCAGTTTTATTAATTATACTATCAGGCTCTACATTTATAGGACTGCTTGGAGAAGAAATCTCAGTCTTTTCACCAATTCCCGAACTCCATCTTCTAAGTACAGCTTTGTTTGCAACAACACTCGTTTTTGTCTTGTGAATGTCTACTACACCTTGGTCTCTCTGTTTGCTTTCAAATAGACTTATTTTATCTTGCACACTCATTCTTAATACATTGTTCTTTGGGGGTCTCTGTGAATCATCTTCTTCACTACTGTTACCAGCTGCATCTCTATGGGATGTTGACTTTTCCTTGACTGGAAAATAGTTGAGACTTTTAATACTTAGTGAAGCTGCTCTTCTAGAACCAGACCGCCCAATCTGAACTCTTCTCATCGGAGACGCTGATCTTCTAGGCATTGCAGATCTTGTAAGACCCCGACTTCTTTCAACAGACGGTTCATCATCCTCACTTGAAACGTTTGAATCTTCATCTTCTGTTGATATTGTGCTTAATTCAACAGAGCCCTGTAATGAATCCCTGAAACAGATGCACAGATTGTAATCTTAATGCTACAAATCTTGTTAATGGAAATTCATGACAGAAAATGAATGCCAAAAAGTCATATGGGCAATGTGGGAAAGATACCTTAGATTCTTGGTTCCAAAATGAAAGATGAATTTTTTATGTCAGAAACCTCCTTAGGTGAGGATTCAGAACCAACAGCCTGGTTAAACGCAGACGCTACTTCTTTTCGCAGTGTTGTTAATCTCAAATCAACTGCTGCCAGTAATTCCTTCCTATCAGAAAACACAACACATGTTGGTAAGAAAACATGCAAGACAAGATATAAAAAGACAGTAAAAAGAAAAATACTTCGACTCAGTTGATGTAGATATATCAGCTTCAGCCTGTTAAAACATAAAACACAGATGTAAGCATGCATTAGGCTTTGAAATTGAGTTTCATGAGATGTTAAACAGGGGATAATTCACGACATACCTTATCAGATAATGAGAGTTGAAACTTTCTGGTTTCCTCTAACTGAGAAATTTCATTTCCAATGGTAAGGATGTCTGGTAAACTGATAATGTGTAGAAATCTACAGAAATTCAAACAAACTCAGGTGAGCAGAAAGAGAGTGGCAGCATTTATACCATGAAAATCAAAAAAATGGAAATTGGAAGTGAGATACATGTTTTATGGACCTTGTCAGTGTGGCTGTTGTAAACCAGCTGGCGTCATTTACATTCTCAGGTGGTAAAATCTTGACCTTTGTGTTGGATCCTTTGGTGGACAAAGTTTTGATTTCAGGTGAATCCAAGAACAGCAGTTGTTCCAATGGTCCGGATGCTACATTCTCTTCTACGTTGCTACTCCACGCACTTGCCTCATACCTACAAAAGAGAAAAAAAAAAGATAACATTTAAACAATGACAAGCATATGATTTTTGAGCTTGATTTTGCTCTTATTGATCATGATAGCTAGATTCCATCTAATACATGTATAGCAATCTTTCAAGATCAATCGAGACAGCATCTTTCAGATTCTGAAAGGCCTCTTATTTTATAGGAGTGTGTATCACAAAATTCATCTAATTTGCTTTAAATTTCAAAATGTTGATACTTGCATATAGAATAACATCAATTTACACAACAGGAAACAATAAACTTGTCACTAACTAGAAGAAAAACATTCTTTAAGTAGACTTTCTGCTAAAGAAATTTCAAAGAGAAATAACCTGTTCTGGCTTGGAAATAGATGAAATTCCACATAATCAAGTCTCACATCCGGATTAATGCCTCCCTCCATCTCCACCACCCTGTAAAACTGCATCAAAACCCTAACTTAATGGAATTATCTCGTTCAATTCGTTAAACACCCTTTCGATCCTCGAATTTTACAACTTACAACAACAAAAAAAACAACACAGTATCATCTACAACTTGTAAATCGTAAATTCCACTTCAAAATCACTCACACAAGAGCGCACCGACTAACATACATCAACAACACAAACCTCATCATGAATACCTCAAAATTCTTTCCAAATTGATAATGCAATGACATAACATACACCTACCGTTGAAGATAAGATCTATCCAAGCAAACTCCCTACACTTGAGCAACAAAAACCGCACTCACCGACACTGAAAACGCAATTTCACCAAAACTCACAGCAACAACTCAAATCAATCAGCATTCATCTGTTAACATCAAAACTCAATATATACGACTGAAACACACGGAAAAATGGACAATGTGAACGTGTGTGAATAGTAGGGTTGAAGTAGTGACGATTATAAATAATAATAATCGGTGGTCGGAGTTGTTGGTGGATGTTAAATGCGGAATTGAATTGATTAGTGTGAGTTTTTTCTTCTGGTGATTTGGTTTATGTTGTGACTTGTGAGAGAGACATCAACAGCAGCAGCAGGGGACGTGGAAGCGCGTCGGTTTTCGGTTTAAGTTTTAACGATGGAGATATAAACAGAAGATGAGGACACGTAGTATAGTGACGTTATGCTGCCAGTGTTTATTTTAGGCCACTACCACTATGCGGCGCGTGCGTGTCACCTTCCTTTTATGCATTAATATATTGTAAAAATACTTTCCTGTTTTATAATCGAATATTCCTGATATCATGTTTTATAATCGAATATGATACAAAGTCGAATGATATGAATGATTTTAAAAACTTATATAACTAGTTGAACACAAAAAGTAAGATAGTGTGATTAGTGTCCTATCTTCATCTGTTTATATTAATATAAGTAGGGTAATTTTGTACAACAGTAAGAAACTTTTAAAAATATTTCAATTAGGTAATTTAATTTTTAAAAGTGTTCCAATTATATCACTTAGTTTTTAATTTTATATAAATTAAAAGTTTTAACATATTTTTTAGCATGTTATATTTTTCGTTTCAATTAGAAAATATTTTTTTTCTATCTTTGATGTTGATATGGAACGTTGACTTAAATTTTAGGTATTTTATTTTATTTTTTCATAATTAACATGTTTTTTATTTTTAATATAATTTTATATATTAAAAATTCTGACCCTCATGTCTTCTCCAATGTTACTTTTTTGACATAAGAAAATTTAATGATGACTCAATTTGATCGTTTGGTAGTCCAATTTGAGAAAATTATGCATGAGTGACTAAATTAGAACACTTTTAAAACTTAATTACTATTCTGCATCATTTTCACATTTAAGTAATAAGGGGTACTAAACGAAACAATAAAAAAGAGTTCGAAATAAGACCTAAAATCCAGTCTAACCATCTAGTGTGATGCATCATTCATCTTATATGATGACTTTAAGAATATTAAGATGGGTAATATGAGATATTAAAGATCGAGTTCAAATGAGAACGATTAAAATATCCTTAATAGGAATTATAGTGTACTTTATCTGATTGGTTATATTGTTGGTTTGAATTTTTAACCTTCACTCTGTTCTATACTTAATATAGCTATACTTGATATAGCAAAATATTAGGAAACGTGATATATGAACCTAAAAATGATTTTATACATTCAAATTTGATACATATTCGAAGTTTAAATCATATTCGTCTCAAGCATTTTGTAGGTCTGTTATTAGGTTCATACATGATACATCACAACTCCATTCCTACTAATTTCAAGTAATAGCTATAAATATTTAAAAAAAAAATTGTAAGCAAACCAAAAGAATATTCCTTCCTTACAATTTTAACATGTCTTGAAGTAATTATCAATTTCTAAAAGGCAATACATATATAGTGATTCTTCTCAAAATGACCACTCATTAACAAGTTCTATAAAATAGCCTAAACAAACCATTTAATAATCGATCAAAGAGTATTCTATCATTTTTTCTAATGAAAAATAACAATATAATTCGTAATTTCTTTTAAAACAGAAAACTCATACTGATAAGTACAAGAAAGAAAATATTTTCATTTATAAAATATGTTTTAAAAGGATACTGATAGCAAGTGATTTACTCTATAATCGAGAGACTATGCATTCTAATCTTGGATGCAATGATTTATAGGTGATGTTAAAGAAAAATGTGTTTATATGATTTATTAGTTTTCTTTGTTTATCTAGTTAACAATTGTTAGAAGACATTTCTAGCCGGTATTTGCTTGATGAATTTTCTTAGCTTTATCAATATCAAGCTATCAAATTCATGATTCTATATGTCAAATCATAATATTTATATCTTCTTTATAACATGGTTGTTAAGACTTCTTAAAAGATTGTATTTTATCTTTGTCAGACTTCCTTATAAGCTTGTAATTAATTTTGGTGGTTGCGAGAATTATTAATTCCATAAAAGAAGTTTTTTTAACCAAATATGGAAAACAATACATGGAAAAATGAATGCAATACAAGTCAATTGGCCTTATTCCTTACACTTCTTGTATATATATTAGTCTTTTCTTAATTTAATAATTTAAACATTTGGTTGATAAAATGATTAGATTAATAGTCAAAAATATATCAATGGAAGTATTTGAAATTGCAAAATCATTAATTAATAGTCAAAAAAGGATAGCAGCCAATAAATTAGTAATCACGAGAGGGCTAGCTTGTACTGAAGCAAAAGTCATGCCAATAATTTAAATATTGTTTTTTTTTCCTTTTTTTGACTTGTTACAACTTCCTTCTAAACTTTTTAGAACAATAAATAAATTTCTTTTTATTCGTGCCAGTAGAACACAAACTAGTTCCTTACAAAAAGAGTACTTTCAAATTTTAGAGGAACTTCACATAGCCTATGTTTTGTTTATTGTGAATAACTTTCAATTTAAATAGAGAATTACGAAAACCACTCAATAGTATACATCGTTGTACTAATTCTTTGACAAAAAAAAAAAGTAAATGGTTATATATCTGTTTTATTTATCATAAAAGTTGTACAATTCTTATAACTATCTGCTTAAAATAATTCAATGGCATAAACATGCCTCTCCTTGGGTGTTATTTTTTCTAGTACAAATCAATTCTAAATCAATTAAATTGGACTTGTGGTACCAACTGATTCCAAGTTTTCAACCCTCAATAATGTTCCACATAACATTCAAACTTTTGCATGTCATCACTCCTTAAATTAGGATATGAAGTGACACAATATATAAAATGTGAATGATGAACATGGGTAGTTGGGTGGTAGAATACTGTAAGCAAGGGTCAAGTGAGGGCCACCACACCACCCACCAGCATCAGCTTAGGCCACACACTTCCAAACCCCATGTCCCCATGTTGCTGATGTGCTGTAAATCTGACAATTCCTTATTAGTACACTTATCTAACACAGTAATGAAAGCTTTCAATCTTTATGGTGTCTTTACCAATCTTAACTTATAAGCCCCATCACCACCACTACCACCTAATGCCACCTGCAAAAGTGGTGGGTCATCACCATAAAACTTCGATTCCACATTCTGATAAAAGTGAATCCACCACTTCATAATGGAACACACTGTAATGAACTAATGATGCAGAAAACTTTTAAGTACTATCTACACATGAATGGTTTCTAAATAGCTATACATCCAATCAACCAAACAATTAAATTAAAAATAATAAAATAATAAACCGAACCTTCAGTTAGACCACACATGGATTAAACCGAGCTTATTCCCAGTATATATTTCATTACGGCCTTCATCAAAGAAAAGGGCAGTAATGTCTTCCAGGGCTTCGGTAACAGAGCTTGAAATCTGTCTCCTTGGGTTGCAGTTGCATCTTTCACTATTACTGCAATTGCATTCATTGATGGAGAGGTTGTTTGTTGCCTTACTTTAGCAAGGCATTTTCCTGTTAGAATATTGCTGATATGTAAGGAACCAGCTGCATTAGAAAAAAAATTTTACTAGGATCAAACCACAACTCAAAGCACTTGTATAAAAATAGTTTCATTTATGCTTCAACCTATAAAATGGAAATTGCCATTCATTCAACCAATATTACCAGTCCATTTGGAAGAATAAACTTAGTATGAAAGAAGAAAAGACATCCTAACCCGGGCAGAACATCACAAAGTCCCAAACAGTTAACTTGCATCAATGAAGTGGTTAGCGGTGTGAAGAAAATATTTTACTGTCTCATACAAAGGCCCACATTGGACAGCTATTAAATTCTAAAAAATGGGCCGGACATGTCAATAGAGGTCGAATAAAAGGAGAAACGGTCCCAAATGTAGATAGATAAGTAAGACAGCAAGCCCATTGGTAAACCTTTATGGGATATTGACATGCACCAAAAGTGACCCATGTCTAATGTATCATCTATTCTTGATGGTTTTCTGCTTTTGTTTGAAAATGCATGTAATACATGTTTGTTAGCATTTAAATGTTGAAGTTATGAGTTGAGCAATTTACCATTTCCATCTGTTGATGGATCATCAGAGTCAGATTTGCAATATGAAATGATAAGATCCTGACCACTTGTGATGTGTATATTGTTGGTGTTGCAATCAGGATGCCACAACAAATGATCCTCAAATGAGGTCACAAGTGACCTCTAAAGTTCCAAACAGCCATTGTTCGGTTTCTGAACGTCAAGAATAACTGATTGTCATAGAGAAAGATGAATGCTGATGGCGTCGAGAATTCTGCTTTGTTAACTTCTATTAGGTCAGAATTGCGTACCTATGCAGAAAATAGGCTTAGACTATCAGTATGCTAAAAATATAAAATCAATATTATAAAACATACGAAATCCTTACATCAAGAATCTGAAGATTCTCATTCTCTTGCTTTACAAGAAGTTTTCATTGAACTGTTCAATAAATTCCACCTTCTTGTTTCGATGAAGGAGATGGTTGAAAGATTTTAGAACAGTTCCATCTTCGATAGAGAGAATCTTGAGAGGGACATGGCCGCTTGATTTATTAAATATCAATAACATGATTCCAGGACTGTTTTGGAAGCAGAAAGAAAATCGAATATTATGAAATGTAAACCATAGAGACTACTAAAAGGTACGATAAAAATGTCACTTTTCAAACTTAACGCACGCTTTTGACTTACCTTATTTTAATCTCTTGTACATTTTCATCTGGAATGGAGTACAATAACGTATAGTTTTTCAAGTCAAACACCTTGTAAATGCTGGCCAAAAACATTACACAACAATGAATTAGTGGCAAACGGAAGAATCACAAAATAATGCAAAGTAAAGGATCACCATCATTAACAATTTACCTGTCTTCCGCTGAGAACGTGAGTACCTTCCCATTTACATCATCAAACTCTACAAATCCAGGCCATTTCAAAGATTCTGATTCAAAAAGAGGAAAACCAGCATCTGGTTGACCTCGTTTTATGTATCTGCCAACATCATAGCAAAGATAAACTCAGCAAAAAGACTTATAGAATAAGGATAATTAGTAAGATATGAGGTAAATATCAACATGTCACATACTCAATCTTTGTTGTTCTACACTTCAAAGAGCTGAAGCTGTCTGCAGCATACACAGAAACTGTAATTAGCGAATCATTGTTCTTATTGTAAAACAAGCTCCTTATAACTTCATCAGGACTTATATTCAGAAAGCATATCCTCTTGTTAGTTTCTGCATCAAACAAGTAACATGTCAATCACCATCTTCAGTAAAAATATTAAAACTTCATTTATATCTTCTCGAGCCTACTCTATACCCCGGCTGAATGCTGCACAGACTCCAGATTGTGCAAGAGCAAATACTGTATCATGAGCAGCTACAATCTCAATGATTTTTGACCTCTTCTTAAGAAATGGCAATACTGTAGAACAGTGCCCCTTTGGATCATGGGTGTCATACTCCTCCTGAATCAATTATTAAATCACCAAAAAGGAGGCATTCGCATCTCAGTAAAAACTCAAAGTGATATCATAACAAGCCCAAAGAAAAACATAGCAAATCCTGATACGTTACTTTTCTCGGTGCAAAGCCCCCACAAAGTTTCAAACATACATTCTGATAAAGTAGTCAAGCAGATATATTGCAAGAAAGTACTTTGGACATGATTTAAAACAAAAAGACAAACGGTCGTTTAGAAAATGTACACACACATCATGAGTTAAGAATCATTCTCAACCAACTTTAATCAACACAACTCTTGAAAATTCCATGCGCACATTAGATGTTTCACTGAATAGCTACCATCATATTCAATAGAATATTTGCAAACAGTGTAGAGCTCATCAAGATCTATGATATATCAAAATAAAATGGGTCCTATCACACAAGTTTAAACCTTATACAAGTCCATTTCACCTTTTTTCAATTTTTCCCCTTTTGTGTCCATGATAACTCATGGAACCGTCAACACTCTGCTAACAACATGATCAGATCAATCATAGCGCTCAAAACTCCATTTCATTTTACATTCATAAGCATTACTAATACCCAATTAGACTAGGGTTCTATCACGGTTTGTTAAAAAAGCTAACATAATCAAAACTCAAACGCAATTTCATAAATTCCTCAATATCAATGAAGTAAACAAATCAAAAACAACAAAACCTAGAGCCAATCGAAACATAAAAAGACTAATAATCACAGAAGTGAGATAAAAAATCTGAAAATTAACCTGTAATCGAATATTTCTAAACCGTTCCTGAACATCACACCTACTAAAAGCACGCACCCTCTTCGAACATATCTCCCTCCTCTGAATCTTCTTAACACTATTGAAAAACCCATCAACACCACCACGCGATCTCTTCTTCGCCACCACTCGCCGAGCACTAAACGGCCGTGGATCCGCCGTTATCCTCCTTACGTCCATCACCGACAATACACGCTTCCCTTCAACCGAACGATCACTCGAATCAAAACCCTAAAAAGCATTTGATTGTGTACATTTGTGTACGTTATTGGGGACACAATCAATCAACAACTGAGCGCGAAAAAGATTCAAGATTCCATGAAAACCCTAAACCTCAGACCCCAAGAAGGAAATTCATGGCGTTTGAATTGGGGATGTGAAATTCGAACTGCTTTCACCGCCAATTTGCACAATCTTTGCGTTTAATTACAGAATTAGGGCTTTTTAGTCAGTTATCGCTTTTTAGTTTTTATATTATTGTTCTTGTAACGGTTTGGTTTTTCTGTTACACCCCTGTTGTTTTATAAATATGCAACTTCAGTCCCTTGTTATAAAAAACGTGGGAATCAAACATTTGTTATTATTGATATTTCAAACACTACGCAAATTGTATTTGCTGTTAAAAAACAAAAGCACTTAACGGGGTTTGTGGGGTTGTTTTGTGGAAGTTTTATAGTAATACAGGAGGAGCCTTTATTTTATTTATCTTTGAACAAATTTTAATTTATTTTATTTAATCATATATACATGCATTTCATTTGAATGTTTAGAATTTAGTTACACCTTTGTTGTTCACTAAGAGTGTTTTTCAAGCTAGGGAGCTACCGACCTGCTAAACCTCGACAATTTATCAAAGAGTTTCAACCATTTCTTTATGCATTACTATGAAAAATTGTCATGACATGAAAAAGCTTCTACGCAACACACTACAACTTTCAGTTTTATAAGTTATAACTTTAACACCCGTTATCATGTTTTGTAAACATGTGACATATATTTGCAGCATAACGAATCAAAGCCACCTTTGCTTTCTTTATATGTTTTTGTTGTTTGGAAGATTTGATTTTCCATTTGTTTGTATTATATTCGTGAATTGGTGCAACCTGCCAACTCAAAACTCGATATTCCTTAACATCAGGGGCGGCCCTGAAAGGGGGCTGGGTGGGTGATCGTCCAATGCTCCATCTTTTCAGGGGCCTAAAATTTTTTTAAAGATTTTATATATTATATATACATATGTATATTTAAAAAAATATATAAACTATTAATAATCCACTAACATTGTGATTATTTTAGCCCATTAAACTTTACTTAAAGTCAATTAACATTTTAAGTAGTTTAACCCAATGACATTTACCCAATCTAAACCTAATTTAATATAATAATACCAAAAATAGCCTCCCAATTCGCTTAATTAAGTAAATAAAATCATTTTGCTATAATACGTTCGTTTTATTTATTGTTCTAACATCTATCATCGTATTATAAATTTTGTATGTACAAGTTATTAGGTTTAAACCTTTTTATATATCGTATAACAGGGACCCATGTTTTGTTCTCGCCCTGAGCCTAGAGTCTCTTAAGAATTCTCCAGACCGGCCCTGATTAATAGGACTTAAAATGGACTAAGGATTAGCATGTACTCAATCTCTAACACATTTTCTGTGTTTTCAAGCTTCACCATTATTCAAAACTCCCCTAAACCTGCCTTGATAACAACTGCAAATCTTTTAATCATTTTTTTTTGAAAAATATAGCGCATAATTTTACACTTTGTTATGTTTTGTATGCTAGGATAATGAATTGTTAACACATTCTATTGTCTTAGATTTAACATCAATCGTATTAGTCTTCTTGTCCACCTTTGCACACCATTCACAATGTCAAACCAGGTTAATTTGAACAAATAGACTATACAAGTTCCTAATGAGCTGATATTTCAGCATTATGATCTTTTCCTAAATGTATTTTTTATCATCAAACACTAAGAATTATATATTTTTACAAAGTAAAAAAGGCTTGAAACAAGATGACGAGTTTTAAAATTACTAACATACATATAGTAATACAGACTCAGTTGATTATAAGTTTATGAATTGCTAGCCTTAATTGTGTGATCAAGTTTGAATAAAAAGTTAGCGGGTTAAAGTGTAAGTATATTTTGAGTCTATTTGTATAATTGTAAAATGTCAAGGGTCTAGTGTAACATTTAAAAGTATGAAACTGGATTTGAGTCAAGGGACTCAATGGTAAGGATCAACATATGTGGTGTTTCATCCATAAGGTCTAGAATATAAATAGATGCCAATGTAACATGTGGACTTATCGATTTTAATACAATAACAAATTTCTTGTTAATCTCTATCAATTTGATCCTATGGATGATCAATCTGATCCACCTCAAGTACCTGTTTGGGATTTAAAATCTAAATGATTTTTAAGATCGTTGAAGAATCTTTCTTTGATTTATATATTTAGGGAGTTCTTATCATACTATAACTTTTCATAAATACTTGACACACCACTCAAATTTCAAAGTGGATTTATACATCTATAAGACTATTAATCCTTATCGATACTTAAAACTTTTATTACTCTTTTTAACTTAGTTTAAGTCTATGTGTAGTAGCGTTAGTGTCATCTTAGCTCATAAAAGCAAACACTACTCCCTAGGCATGGGCTAGAGCGTGGGCCTCATGGGCATGAGTGGGACAATGATGTGCGGTTCTCATCTTTCTAAATTATCAGTTCATCACAAACTAATGACCTGATCAAATTTTAACACCTCTATCTTTTTAGTATTCACAATTTAATTAAAAAGTGTGTCACACTCACTAATCTCACTAATCTGACACCGACTCCTTTAGTCAGTGTAAAGGATGGAACCATCACTCCTTACGTGACTTCTAAGTAACAGCACTTTTGTCACTCGCCTAACGAAACCAGCCATGATTAACACATAGCCTATATGTTGAAAGTTTTTTTTTTTTCATACACTCATAATATGTGAGACTCATAGAATTAAATGAGATTCAGAAAACATATCTTCTTGATTGTTTGCACGTCATACTTTTTACATTAGAAACTAATAATTAGTGGCACATAAGGATACTTACCGTTATAAAGTATTAAAAGTAATTAAACTAGTAATAATTAACTTTTACACCCGTATATAAAAGGATCTACTTTTATACAATAGATTGGTCAATTAAAATGATATAATTAACTTTTCACCCATATAATACATCAGTTTGACTTGTGAAAACAACATTTACACATGTCAACTGTGGTGCATTTTTATGCATGTAAATTACAGTTTACTCTTGTAATATGCAGTTTTAAATATATGACCAGATCAATAATTTATTACTTTAGTTATATTAAATAAATTTATATTAGTTAAACATATATTTATATTAATGTATATTAAATGAAAAAAATTATATATTATAATAATTTAACATAAAATTTCAAACAGAAATTTATATATTATATAAAAATGTATAAATTAATAATTATAAATTAGAAATACCACTTTTGCAATCATGGGTATATTTTGTGAGGGTACATATGTTACCCACCAAATATTTTGCCAAATATCTCACTACTTACCTATGTGTGAAGAATACATGACATATCTTTTGGGATACATATGTTACCAACTTGGTTCAAGCCTTAAAAATCTTAGAATTCAAAGAATTTATCTATAATATTTTACTACTTTCATGTATGTTATTGACGATGATGGAAGTGGTATTTTCAATTTATAACTATTATAAATTATACATTTAATATAATTATAGTAATTTCTATATGAACCTTTATTTTAATATTTTAAATATAAACAATATAGTTTATTGTATATATATAATATACATTAATATTAATTATATATTTATTAAATATAAATTTATTTAATATAAATAAGAGTAATAAAATTAATGTTTTCGTCACATATTTGTAAACTGTAATTTGCAATGTGTAAACTGTAATAAATAAACATTGCAAACAGCCGTTTATAGATATCAGTTGTGTAAAATCCAAATCAATGACATATGAATCCAAGCTTTGATACATATATTATTAATTCACATATAACACATAAAATATAAAGGTTTTTTTCTTATTACATTAACTTATATAACTGAAAACGTATAAATAAGATACTTTTCAAGTTAAATAACTCTCTACAAAACATATCACAACTTAATCACAAAACAAAATGTTACATGATTCCATATCAAAGCATGTGTATTTTATCTTCAATTAGAATCTCCTACGTACGTCAACCTTCATGGCAAGTATTTATAAAATGTGAATCAAAAGATATTATCACATTAACCTAATTAATATAAGGGAGATGATATGCTACAAAGACTATATCTATACTATATATAAAGTATGAGAGGGGTATTTTAAGATACCCTAAAATTAAGAACATGTACAACATTCAATGCATAGAATACAAATATTTATAAAGGTAAAATGGTACTTAGAATCTTATTTACAAAATAACCCCTATGTTAATTTCCACAATATTCCTACATATTATAACTATTAACTTTATTTACATATTATATCCTTCACAAATATCTCAACCATATACATAAAAATGCATATATCCTCCACAAACATCTCAACCACCTAAAAAAATAAAAAAAAGGTAAAGAAAAATTTATATTTAGAATTCAACCATGCAACAATTTTTTTCTACTTCAAGAAAATAAATTAGCTCAACTAATTACAGCGATGAAAAAGGTAGCCTGAAATAATACATTTTTTAGATTTTACATATCAACCAATTATATTAAAAACTCATCTACGATCAGTATATCTATTGTGTGTACCTGCAATTAATTTTCAAATTCGTCTGTTTAATCTTATGTGTACCCCAATTTTGAATAAAATTAATTATTAAAGTGGTATAGATTTTGGTGATATTTTTTTTTGAGATATTAATTATTAAAAATCTTTTGTTATAGATTTTTGTGTTGTAGTAAATCATGTTATGTACCCTAAAATGTACTTGTATTATATTAGTTTTTTAAAAATAAAAACTAAGAAAGGTTAGTCTTTTAAAAATAAAAACTAAGAAAACAGTTCCCTATTCGACTTAGCTTTTCCATGACAATTAACAAAGCTCAAGGTCAAATGATCCCGCATGTTGGTGTTTATCTGCCGGAATCTGTTTTTTCATATGGACAACTTTATGTTGTTTTATCAAGAGGGATATCACGGGAAAATACAAATGCGTTAGTACACCCTTCCAAAAAATTCAAACGAGTCGAAGTGTACATCTCAAATGTTGTATATCTGGAAGTGTTACGTGATATGTGAAATGTACGCGTGCCAAAACCTAACACTATGGTTTATTAAATTAAACGACTTATGTTTTATGTTCGTGATGTTGTTTTTTCATTAGTAATATTTGTTTTTTTATGGATAAAACTTATAATCAAAGGAAACACGTGATGTTTCTAATAAAAAATACGATCAATTTACTACATACTAACTTATTATATTTCCTTTTGCATAATATAGAATTTAATATGAACAGAATAATTTGAAAGATGTATCGGGTGTCATTTTAACTTCTGAAACTCTAATTTTATTTCCTTACCTATGCTATTTAATATTGTGAGCTATGATAAATTCACATGTAAGAAACTAAACATTTACTTATTTTTCAGTTACCAAACATGCTGTAGCGAAGGATGACTCTGTCAAAGTGGAGAATATTTCTAATAACCAAGCTTCATAAGATGTGGTATAGAATCAAGAACAAATACCTGATATTCTAAAAAATCATCCTCCATTAGATGTAGCGGTGAATCAACAAGATATACCGGATGTTTATGTGTAACACCAGGACCTCCAAAGAGTCCGTTTAAGTTAAATAAACATGCGGAATTTGGTCCCAGAAAATTTCATTAACATTTAACCTCCAAAATATGTGTTTCGTGTCAACCGACACTCAAGAATGAAGTTTAACAACCCATTTACATTAACACGTGACAAGAAGTTTCAAAATAATGTTAACGAGTTAATTTCTACACAAGAACGCTTATGCAAGTCCCGTTCGATCCTTGTATGCCCTATCGATCACTTTAGCCTTCCGGTCCCGTAACACCTGAAAACACACGTTTAGACATCCATTAGTTCATAGGAACTAAGTAAGTACATTCTAACATTCATTTCGGGTCTTTACGGGGGTTTAAACGGACTCGAAACGCATTTTGAACAATAATCGACAAAAGCTGGAACTGGGCCCTACCGTAACTTACGGTAGGTACCGTAAGTTACGGTAGCCCCATTTTTGCTACGGTGGTACTACTCTGGCTTACGATAGCCCATTTCACCCAGGGACCTACCGTAACTTACGGTGCCACCGTAAGCTACGGTGGACCCTGCAGCAAAAACATTATTTTTGACCCGTTAAGGGTCGTTTCGCGTTCCCGAATCACCCCATTCGATCCCGATTGTTCCAAGCACCTGGAAATAACATATTTTATCATATACGAGATTCCCACGGAGTTTCAACGAGTCTAACCCGACTCTTGGCATTGTACCAAAATTTTTCTATTTTTTTGGTATTTAATTCCTTATTTATCCCATTTATGGTTCGTTTGTTCTTTAGAGCTTTTGACCGTCCCGACTACCATGGAACCGATCTATTATAACATATTACATATGTTTGGTGAGTTCTTAGACCCAACCCATCCCATTTGCTTATCATAACGCAAATTTCCTTTTTATACCGAATTTGACCCTTATAGGGTCAAATCCCATTTTAATGAGCGGTTTGCCATTCTTTCGCGAACGACCGCTTTCCTTGGCGTTACCCAACGTTCACACACATTGCAAATCGTAGGGGTAACCCTTTACCCTAGTGTTCACACACGATGTGAATCACTTTAATTCGGGTTTGTCCTTCTTCCCATTTCCATGGGACGGTCACGCACGTCGTGACTCGTTCTGTTCCACAACCATGTGGTATAACACTAAAGTGTTATTTTCCTTTATGTTCACGCACGTCGTGAATCATTTGTCATAGAAGCTCACATACGGTGCAAGTCAACTATTTATCCTTTTTAAACGTGGTTTTCATTTTGTTTGAGCTTATGAGCACATGGTCACACACATTGTGACTCATGCCTTTACTTTGTTATGCTCAATTTAAAGAATGTCTTACCTTGAGTCCGGAAAGTTTAAGTGGTCAATCAAACGTGTTCCTTGCCGGTTCCCTTGGATCCGCTTGCCACCCCACTTCCTATTACCATTTTAAGGACCCATTTAACTCATAACATTCATTTAATCACACATATGGTCTATTTGACCATTTATCACCTTTAACCTACAATCTAGGCTTTCACATTGCACATTTCTTGCAATTAAGTAGTTCATTCATGTTTTTCATCTCATTGGAGCATTTAATCAAACACCTTATGTGCATAACTTAACACATTGGTTATTTACTAGCTTTTAAACATCATCAAGCTAGTTTTACACCCAAATCACATAACACACATGTTATTCATCAATTTTCAACCAAATGTTATGCACATAATCACATTTCTACAAGAATGAACATGGATTCTACAACTAGCAACTAGTTTACATGAAGAATCCTTAGTTTAACCTTATAGTAACTAAACCCATTCCATGGTTCATGTAAATCTTCAATTAAGGAGCAATTACACATCTAGTTACCATAGTACACATATACACATGATCATCTAGCACTATAACACTAGGGTTTCATGTTTAAACCACCAATTTCTACACCCATCATGTGGGTGACGATTTTACACCTCAAGAACATCAAATAACACTTACTTGTAGCTCTTGATGAGATGAAGAATGATTTCTAGGGTTCAATTTCAGATCTTGCACTTGAATCACCAACAATTTGAGCATGAGATGTCAAAACCCTTCTTCTCCTCTTCCCTTGTGTGTGTAAACGTGAGTGAGGTGAATGAGCAGACAATGCTCATCAAGATGTATGGCTTGCCATACATATCTATGTTCAAGTTTCATCAATTGGCAAGATCCACCCCTCTAGTATCATTTTTCATGTTTCCATCACTATTAACTAACTAGTAACTCTTCTAGTTAAGTCTTAAATATTTACAATATTTAACACATGATACATTAATTGTATTTTAATTACATAATACGAAATTCGGGTCGTTACAAGTCTCCCCTCTAAAGAGAGTTTCGTCCCCGAAACTATGCATACTAATCAAATAGATGAGGATAAGACTTCCTCATTTCATCTTCCGATTCCCAAGTGGCATCGGATCCCTTACGATTCTTCCATTGCACCTTCACCTGATTGAGTGTCTTGTTTCTCAGTTGCTTGACCTTTCTATCCAAGATAGCCACCGGCTTCTCGATATAGTTCAATCTGTCATCAACTTCCAAATCCTCGTACGGGACATAGGCCGACTCGTCAGCCAAACACTTCCTCAAGTAAGATACATGGAACGTGTTGTGAATTCCTTGAAGCTCTTCCGGCAATTCCAGCCGATAAGCAACTTTACCTACACGTGCGATGATTTTAAATGGCCCGATAAACCTCGGACTCAACTTTCCCCGCTTCCGGAATCGTATAATACCCTTCCATGGGGAAACCTTTAACAAAACCAAATCACCCACCTCAAACTCGATGGGTCGTCTACGCTTATCCGCGTAAGCTTTCTGACGGTCTTGCGCCGCCTTCATGCGAGCACGGATTTGCCTAATCTTTTCATCCGTATTCATTATCGTATCGTGGCCCGCGAGTTCCCGTGGACCAATTTCTCCCCAACAAATGGGAGTTCGGCATTTTCTGCCATATAAAGCTTCATACGGAGGCATCTCGATGGTGGAGTGGTAGCTATTATTGTAAGAAAACTCCGCCAAAGGCAAATACTCATCCCAACTACCCCCAAAGTCAAGAACACACGCTCGTAGCATATCTTCTAATGTTTGAATGGTTCTTTCACTTTGTCCGTCGGTTTGGGGATGGTATGACGTGCTTAGCAATAGCTTTGTCCCCATCTCCGCTTGAAACTTCCTCCAAAACTTGGAAGTAAACCGTGTGTCTCTATCGGACACAATCGACACGGGCACCCCGTGTCGTGACACTATTTCGTTCACGTAAACCTCCGCCATTTTCTCCGAATTGTAAGTCTCACGAATAGGAAGGAAATGAGCGCTCTTGGTCAATCGATCGACAACAACCCATATCGCATCGTACCCTTTCTTCGTTCTTGGAAGTTTAGTAATCAAATCCATTGTTATCTTTTCCCATTTCCATTCCGGAATATCCAACGGTTGCAATTCACCATGAGGTTTTTGATGTTCCGCCTTCACTTGCAAACAAGTTAAGCATTTCTCCACGTATTTGACAATATCGCGTTTCATGCCCGGCCACCAATAGTTAACCCGAAGGTCTCTATACATCTTAGTCGCTCCCGGGTGAATTGAATACTTGGATTTATGGACTTCATCCAATAGATCATTCTTCAAGGTACAAGTAGGTGGTATCCAAACCCGACCCCATCTTGTTTTCAATCCCTGACTATCATCTTCCAAGTTTTGAGTTTGACCTTTGATTCGATTTTTCTTCAAATTTTCTTCCTTTAGCGCTTCAGTTTGTGCTTCCTTGATTCGTTCAACCACTTCGGATATAACAGTTATCTTCATTGCGGTTATTTTGATAGGAGTATGATCCTCCTTTCGACTCAAGGCGTCAGCCACGACATTGGCCTTTCCCGGATGATATAGGATTTCACAATCATAATCCTTTAGCAATTCCATCCACCGCCTTTGTCTCATGTTTAACTCCTTTTGCGTAAAGAAGTACTTCAAACTCTTATGGTCCGTGTAAATCGTACACTTTACACCATATAGATAATGCCTCCAAATCTTTAACGCGAACACCACCGCGGCTAGTTCAAGATCATGGGTTGGGTAGTTCCTTTCATGCGCTTTCAGTTGTCTCGAGGCATAAGCAATCACCTTGCCCCTTTGCATTAGAACACAACCCAAACCGGAGTAGGAAGCATCCGAGTATACCACAAAATCGTCGGTTCCCTCGGGTAAAGACAAAACCGGAGCTTGAGTCAATTTCGACTTTAACTCTTGAAAGGCTTTCTCTTGCTCTTCACCCCATAGGAACTTCACCTCTTTCTTGGTAAGCTTGGTTAAAGGAGAAGCAATCTTAGCAAAGTCTTGAATGAATCTCCGATAATATCCGGCTAACCCAAGAAAGCTTCTAATCTCCGTGGGAGTCTTGGGTGGACTCCATTTGGTCACCGCGTGAATCTTTGTGGGGTCTACGTGTATACCCTCCGAGTTTACCACATGACCCAAGAATTGTACCTCTCGCAACCAAAAGGCACATTTGGAGAATTTTGCGAACAATTTCTCCCGACGAAGCGTTTCGAGAACTTCACGCAAGTGACAAGCATGATCACCCTCATTTTTAGAATAAATAAGGATATCATCTATGAATACAATGACAGATCGGTCTAACATGGGTCGGCACACCCTATTCATCAAGTCCATGAATGCCGCCGGGGCGTTTGTCAACCCGAAAGACATCACAAGGAACTCATAATGCCCGTATCTAGTACGAAATGCCGTCTTGGGGATGTCTTCTTCCCTTACCTTCAACTGATGATAACCCGACCGTAAGTCAATTTTCGAAAACCACGATGCACCTTGCAACTGATCGAATAGGTCATCAATCCTAGGCAATGGGTAACGGTTCTTAACCGTCACCTTGTTCAACTCTCTATAGTCGATACACATCCGAAGACTTCCATCCTTCTTTTTCACAAAAAGAACCGGTGCTCCCCATGGCGAAGTACTCGGACGTATGAACCCTTTGTCTAAAAGATCTTGCAATTGTGTCATTAACTCTTGGAGCTCCGATGGCGCCAAACGATAGGGAGCCTTTGCAATGGGTTTAGCTCCCGGGGTTAGGTCGATTCGAAACTCGACCTCCCGTTCCGGTGGGACTCCCGGCAAATCCTCCGGAAAGACATCTGGAAAATCCCGTACAACCGGAATATCCTCCAACACTTGAACTTTCGTTTCCGTGTCTATTACATAGGCTAAGAACGATTGTCCCCCATGGCTCATGTATTTCATTGCTTTGACCAAAGAACATAAAGCTACGCCACCGCGTTTTGCACCTTGGATTATTACCTCATAACCACTCGGAGATATCAATTGGATGCACTTGCGATTGCAAACTATATTGGCGTGGTACATGGAAAGCCAATCCATACCAATTACTACATCAAACTCCCCGAGTGTCATGGGTATTAAGTCGACCGAATAATCCTCACCTTCGATGGTAAGTATGCAATTTCGATAAACGTTGAACACTAAGAACGTTTTTGAATCCGCTACCTTAATCTCTAAAGGACTAGGTAAGTTGTCTAACACCATGGAAAAATGACTCGCAAATTTAACCGAAACAAACGATCTATTAGCACCCGAGTCAAATAGCACATAAGCAGGTAGTGAGTTGACGAGAAAGGTACCCGTCACAACGTCGGCTATAGATTTGGCTTCTTCTGCCGTAATCAAGAAAGTTCTCGCCTTAGCTTTTCCTCCATCACCCTTTTTCCCCGAACCTTGAGCAACCCTTGTACCATCCTTCTTTAGTTCCGGACATTGTAGCAGTTGTAGCACACACTTAGCGGGCTTGTGCATTGAGATGTCGAATGACCCGACTTTCCACACTTGAAGCAATTTTTAGATCCGTATCTACAAACTCCCCATGCTTCTTTTTACAATCTTGCAATGTTTGGAGTCTTTGTCGTTCCCAGACTTGGTTGATGAAGATGAAATCTTGGCTTTCTTAGACGAACCCGTCTCCGTTTCCGCCGCACGCTTCTCCCCACGATCAACTTGCCTTTTCAATTCCGCTTCTCGATCCCTAGCACAATCGATAAGCTCTGCTAGAGTTTCACATTTGGACGGTGTAAGAAACTCTCGATACTTGGCACTCAACATGCCATAGTAGTGGTTAATCCACATCCTTTCATCCTGGAGCAACTGTGGGCAAAACTTGGCTTTGTCGTAGAAGATGGCCGTGATGGTATCAATACTTTCATCTTTTTGTCGTAGCTGTAGGAATTCTTCTGCTATTCTGTTGATAGCGGCTTGTGGGCAAAACCGCTTTGTGAACAACTTCTTAAATTCTTCCCAAGTCATACTTTTGATACCTTCCCGCCCCTTCTCATCCCGTTGCAATTCCCACCAGTCTTTAGCTCGTTCCCGGAGTTGGCTTGCAGCAAACCTCACTTCATCAGATTCTTCACAGTGTGAGGTTTCAAAGGCACTTTCCATATCTTTGATCCACCTTTGACTAAGTAGTGGATCTACCTCACCCTTGAACGTTGTAGGGTTGCATGCAACGAACTCCTTATAGGTCACTTTCTTTGTTGGCCTTTCAGTTTCTTTGTCAGCCTTCAGAGCCACAAACTCTTGTTGAATGAGATCCCGTAGATCTTTGCGTACATCCTCGATGTAGCCCGGCAATAAAGCCTCAAAAGCCTTGCCAACTTCCTCCTTGACCATTTCCCGTGTTGCATCATCGGGATGGGTCTCGTGATTCTCTATATTGATCACGTGATCGTTACCAGCCATGACCTAAGACTGTGACAATTAATCTTTACGTTAGTACCATGTACGTAATCTATAGCATATACACCGATGCTTATGAATCTACTATCACTAGGGCCTAACCCTATTCACACAATACCCATCTCCATCCTTAAGTTTAAAACAATATCCCTAAGAACCCATTCGCGTGCCTTTGATTGTTGTTAGACTGGCCAGGCCTAGCAACAAGCTCACCACACGGATGCCTTCTTAGTTCCTTTATTCCAAACTTAAGTCAAGAAGCTAGGTTCAATCAATTCATATGGTACATATCATACATATATCATACATATATCATACATGTGTCAAGCTTGTTACGTTTATAAACGGCACACTAACCTTGTACCTTTAGGCTCAGTGATCGGCTTCTTGGATCGAACGTTTGCATTTCTCATATCTAGAGCTCAAAAGTTTGAGTCCAAGTGTTCGCGACGCACTTGAATCTCTCAAACCGTTGGCTCTGATACCAACTTGTAACACCAGGACCTCCAAAGAGTCCGTTTAAGTTAAATAAACATGCGGAATTTGGTCCCAGAAAATTTCATTAACATTTAACCTCCAAAATATGTGTTTCGTGTCAACCGACACTCAAGAATGAAGTTTAACAACCCATTTACATTAACACGTGACAAGAAGTTTCAAAATAATGTTAACGAGTTAATTTCTACACAAGAACGCTTATGCAAGTCCCGTTCGATCCTTGTATGCCCTATCGATCACTTTAGCCTTCCGGTCCCGTAACACCTGAAAACACACGTTTAGACATCCATTAGTTCATAGGAACTAAGTAAGTACATTCTAACATTCATTTCGGGTCTTTACGGGGGTTTAAACGGACTCGAAACGCATTTTGAACAATAATCGACAAAAGCTGGAACTGGGCCCTACCGTAACTTACGGTAGGTACCGTAAGTTACGGTAGCCCCATTTTTGCTACGGTGGTACTACTCTGGCTTACGATAGCCCATTTCACCCAGGGACCTACCGTAACTTACGGTGCCACCGTAAGCTACGGTGGACCCTGCAGCAAAAACATTATTTTTGACCCGTTAAGGGTCGTTTCGCGTTCCCGAATCACCCATTCGATCCCGATTGTTCCAAGCACCTGGAAATAACATATTTTATCATATACGAGATTCCCACGGAGTTTCAACGAGTCTAACCCGACTCTTGGCATTGTACCAAAATTTTTCTATTTTTTTGGTATTTAATTCCTTATTTATCCCATTTATGGTTCGTTTGTTCTTTAGAGCTTTTGACCGTCCCGACTACCATGGAACCGATCTATTATAACATATTACATATGTTTGGTGAGTTCTTAGACCCAACCCATCCCATTTGCTTATCATAACGCAAATTTCCTTTTTATACCGAATTTGACCCTTATAGGGTCAAATCCCATTTTAATGAGCGGTTTGCCATTCTTTCGCGAACGACCGCTTTCCTTGGCGTTACCCAACGTTCACACACATTGCAAATCGTAGGGGTAACCCTTTACCCTAGTGTTCACACACGATGTGAATCACTTTAATTCGGGTTTGTCCTTCTTCCCATTTCCATGGGACGGTCACGCACGTCGTGACTCGTTCTGTTCCACAACCATGTGGTATAACACTAAAGTGTTATTTTCCTTTATGTTCACGCACGTCGTGAATCATTTGTCATAGAAGCTCACATACGGTGCAAGTCAACTATTTATCCTTTTTAAACGTGGTTTTCATTTTGTTTGAGCTTATGAGCACATGGTCACACACATTGTGACTCATGCCTTTACTTTGTTATGCTCAATTTAAAGAATGTCTTACCTTGAGTCCGGAAAGTTTAAGTGGTCAATCAAACGTGTTCCTTGCCGGTTCCCTTGGATCCGCTTGCCACCCCACTTCCTATTACCATTTTAAGGACCCATTTAACTCATAACATTCATTTAATCACACATATGGTCTATTTGACCATTTATCACCTTTAACCTACAATCTAGGCTTTCACATTGCACATTTCTTGCAATTAAGTAGTTCATTCATGTTTTTCATCTCATTGGAGCATTTAATCAAATTCGGGTCGTTACATTATGGGCTTGCTCTTGATAAGGAATAGTGATTGCCCAACGTACTTTAGATCATTCAAATGTTTGAGCCTTTCGATTAAAATGATATCATCATGATGAGTGTCACACCCCGACCGACGGCGGAATCATCGGAGCGGACGAGAGAATGATGGATTGTTCATAACACATGGTTGTCTAATAGTGGAAATAATATTAAAATCAGATTACATGATAGAATAAGTACAACATACACAAATACAACAATCGAAACCACAAATAATAATTGTCTTTTATTATAACTAGGTCCGTGTCTTAGATGAGCACATAGAAGTCCACTATCTTGCTTAACCTGAAATCATGTGAGAAAATAAAGTCAGCTAACGAGTTAGCTGGTGAGTAATCACAGTTTTGAATATACATATAGATTGATTGATTGATCCATCGATTGTAATTCAATTCACAAGGTAATATTAAGACTTATATGGCAACCGCGAAGCATATAGATAAACCGACACAATATAAACCCCTTGACTTGACACTTGCATATAATAGACTCCACACAAACACCATAGATTGACTAATTGCCTCTGGCACAATCACCACTCGTAAGCCATGTGGGGTGGGTTATCCAAACCAGTAGATCTACATTGTTGCCAGGATTGATTGATTGATTGAATTAGGGTTTTACTGTCGTCCAGTTTATCACAGTATGTTCACGTAATTGCAAGTAATAACATAACCTGTCTTGAATTGAATTGAAAATGAAATAACAATAGAATATCATGATAGAATATATTGTATCACATGATTTCCCCCAAATAGGAAATGATATAAAAAGGGGATATGAATACTCACTTGATTGATGAGATTGGATTTTGAACGTGATAGGTTAGACACCAACGATTTCCTTACGATTAACCTAAGGAACGGTGTCTCGAATTAGAATAATAATAATGTGAAAGTTTGGGAATAGATCAGGGTTTCCATTTGATTTTGAATATAAACTAATTTGTTTAGTTAAAAATGTTTGAAATATTTAAAGTGAATTTATTGAAAATGATTTTGTTTAAAATTTAAAATAACCGTATCAGTTTACGTATCTGTTTGATTTATTGTGGAAATGTGGAAAAATAAATAATTAATTTTATTAATTAATTATCACATAATTAATTAATATGTTTAGTTATTATTAAAAGAAAGGAAATTGTTGTTTGAAATGATTTAAATATAAAAATTTATATATTTAATCATTATTTAAACAATAATAAATATTGTGTGAAATAATTAAAAATAATATGGTGTCAAATAATAATTTAATAAATTAAATTATTATTAGGAGTTCATAATTTTGTATTATTGTAGTTTTATTTATTTAAAACATTTATTAAAAATAGATAAAATGTTAAAATAAATTTCAGAAAAATAATTTAGTTGTTAAAAGAATTTAAATGATTGTAAAAACATTTTTATAATTTTAAGGAATTTTTCTATAATTTTTAAAGGCCTAAAAACCCTTAAAAAAATAGTTGAGGTGGCCCGGTTTCGAACCCGGGACCTCATGGATGTGAAAGAGCGCAGGAACCAGTGGACCACTGGCCTTAACCGCGGGTAATCCTGGTTCCAATTGAATATAAGCATGTTTAACCCGCATCCCTTAATTCGAGATGAACCCTAGATCCAATCTGGGTCAAATTGAACTTGAATTGGCTTTTGATAACGACTGGAATCATGGGGCTTTTGTTCCCATGATGAATCGAGTATGTGTGTGTGTATAATTTCATATATGATGTTGATTTGAAGATTACCCAATGAAGAAACAGGTCCGCGACCTTGTGTCAATCGAATGATGCTCATACGATGCTTGTAATCAAATTAAACTTGAGGTTAGCTTCGTGTAGTGGTGTTGATGCAAAGCCCTATGTTTTGTTTCAAAGATTGAAGCCCGAAGGTGGTGTTCAACCCAGTTGCAGGTCGAGACAGAGATGGTAATCGAATTAAATGTTCGTGTGTGTTTCGATTGGATTTGCAGCTTGTATTTCGTTTGTAGGTTGTTAAAGTTTGAGCTGATTGCTTTAATTTGATTATATTAGTGATTTAGTGGGTGTTCTAGCCGTTGAACGTTCGGATAACAAAGTGGAAAATTTAGCCGTTAACTTGACCGAGTCCACGCGTGTTTTGGGTTGTATTTCTGTTCGATTTGGTTCCAAGAAACGGCTCGATCAGGTTATTAGGTTCGAAATGGGGTAATTTTGGTGATTTGGCCCTTACCGGAGGGTTGCCGGAATCGGCGCCGGAGGTTGGCCGGGAAAACGGGTGTTGGGCGGGGGGTTGGGTTTGAAAATTCAGAAATTACAGATTTGGTCCCTGTGGTTTATGTTTTGTTATTTCAAGCTTACAACTTAGTTTTTAAGTTTTAAAATTTACTAATTAACCCCTGAAGTTTATTTTTATATTATTATTATTATTATTATTATAATTATTAGTAATATGATTATTATTATTATTATTATTATTATTATAATTGTTGTAATTATCACCTTCTAAATAAAATTAATATATATATGTATATATATATATATGTATATGTATATATATATATACTGAAATACGCGGTGTGATACCATCTGTCACACCCTCAATTTTCACGAACGGGGTTTTACCGTTAGGCGTGTGACATACCAGGATCTCAGACACAGTCATATCGAACGACACTATATGAATTTTAAAAATAAACGTTTGAGTTAAATCAGAGTACTTAAAAGAAATGAATAACAGTGCGGAAGCGTAAAAGTGAAATGTAAACTACACTGAAAGTCTGAAAATGTTATGCCAAAACAAACATTCAATGCAACTAAATGAAACTGATGAATGCATGTCCTGAGTGCGTTTCCTGTAGTGTGCATCATAGGCTTATGCATTCCTGTGACCTGAGAAAACATGCTAAAATGTGTCAACATAAAGTTGGTGAGTTCACAGGTTTAATCAACAAGAAATATGTTTGTAAGCGTATCCATAGTTTGCGTGTCAATGGTTTAGTATATATTGCATATCGTTAGGTAGCTAGCCTCTGTTCTTGTTACTTAGCGTTTCGAACCGAAGCTGACTGTTTACGTCCTGTTTGTGTTTGTTGTATCCCGTCATGTCTCGTCAGACCATGACAATGTGTTAGGTCAATTAAGCACCCGTTTGACCTCCAATCAAGCTAGCGCGACTAGCCCGGGCGGGGTTTGTCAGACCCAGTAGTACTACTCAAAATTACCTCGCTAATCCCATTACTAACGGTTCGATTGTGTGAGGACATGTTATGTGTTTGCACTAACGTAACAAGTGATATCAATAATACTGGCAACCATTCATAAAATATGTTTGCATGTTTTCTCCCCAAAAGGAAAGAAAGTAAAAAGGGGTCGTGAAACTCACCTCGAATGCGTTGCAACAAATAAATGTAGGCACAAAGGATCAAGTTACGATTAACCTGTGTTTCATTCAGTGTATATACATAATTAATATCATATGCTAATAATTTTGATCGTACGGTTTCGCGTTCACGATTCGGTTACGGTGTCAACCAACGTTATTTTTTCCCCATTCCCAAAATAAGCACACACAAACACATACTCGCACAAGCATAAAGCTCCATTGGTCATGCATACTTCTGATCATACAAGAAAGTACTTTTTTTTAGATACATATATCTTTAATTGCAAGACTTGTCACAATGAGACTCATACGCGTGGTAACATATCTTGCACATCTTCAAGCATAACCCATACGTATCATAGTTAGCGTAACATGTGTCTGAAAGAACTCAAACATCCAAAATATATACTTTACAAGTAACACATGCATATATTACCAAATATATTAATGGATTCAATAGGTAGTATGTAACACACTACACACATGTATATTACATACAATATACAATATCCTACTTAAGCATTATATCAATTTATTTATTTATTTTTTATATTCATGCATCAATATTATTATACACCAATATATTCATCACACAAGCATGACCACCATTCAGCACATTGCCATTTAAGAATATATATATATAGAAACACACCTGCAGCACACACCCAACTATTCTCCAAACCAAAACCCACTGTAACTCTACACACACCAATCATACATAGGCATATGAACATAACCATCTATGAATAGCCATGACAATGCAAAACACACCTATACTTGCTGCATACCATACGTTTCACAGGGGCATTTACAGCCATGAAGCACTCATATTCTATACATATACATGACACAAAGCACATATATATATATACACATCGAAGCACACAACATGTATAAGCATTCACGGTCTTAGGACATACACAAACATAACCCCTCACACACCAACGATCGCACAACATAACCAAACCGTCACAATTTTCTTCAATACATACATGCACACATATGGTGCGTTTGAATCAAAATTAAAGAAACACATATATGTACCAACTGGAGAGGCACACCCGATGCATAGCCATACACACGCCAGGAACACGTACACACTCATGCGCATATACATACAAAGGTATACAAAACCAACGCATACGCATTAAAGAACACAATCAAAATCAGCCATCACAACCCGTAACGCACCCAACTCAGCAAGAAAACGAAACCGTAACCAGAACCGATCGTGCAAAACAAGGGAAAGAACATACCGTTTGGAGTTGTTTCGGCCGACGCTCGTGGTTGCTGGAGAAGTTTCGGTCGGAGTAGTAGTCGCCGGAATAAACGGTTACAGGAGGCTGTCGTCGTGACGAAGCTGTTGTACGTGCGTCGGGGTGGAGGCAGCAGGCCGTCCTAGCCGCCGATTTCAGCCACCAAACAACTGCCGGCGCAGCTAACAACCATCACCATCGCGACCACCATCGACCACCAACACCACATCGTGACCCCTGTCGATCAATAACACCCCCACCGGCGCAACCCATAGTCACGGTCGCCACTTCTACCTTCGATTTCCGCCTCTATGTCGCGTTTTAGGAGAAATCAAGACCACCACAGTGATCGGGGCGTCGAGGGGAGTCCGGATTTGCGTGCCACCCGCCGGCACTCGCCGGAAAACGTCGCCGATGGCTGGAAATCGGAAGTCGCAGGGGAGAGGGATGGGGGAGCCGTGACCTGCTCTCTCTCTCTTCCTCTCTTCTCTGTTTTGTTTTTTCTTTCTTTTTTTTCGTGATGTAGATGAGGAAAGTGTGAGTGGGCTTCACCAATTATTAAAGGGTCCATGCATTTCACGATAAGTCCCTCAACTTCACTTAATTTACATTATTAAGTAAATTGAGTTTAGTTATTAAAAGTTAATTATGTTTAATTGGTGTTTAGGGTTAATTAATAAATTTTATGATCCTTTAATAATAATCGAAATGATTTACTTAAATTTATCGGACATACGCTAGATAACTGTATCGATGTTGACTAAAAAAAAAAAAATCGAGTTGTCACATTATCCCCTTGTTGAAGAAATTTTCGTCCCGAAAATTAGAATACAATAACATCGAACGTCAGGCTTAACAGCAACAACAGAAGGGTGTTCAGCTCGCTTAGGTTTCTGGAATTTCTTAAGAAGTAGATGTCTGATCTTTGAACAATTATGGATACTTCTTCTTCATCTGATCCTTGAACATGTAATTTCTGGTCCACATTTTGAATTCCACCTAACACGTACAGTAGGAATCTTGCTACGCTTTAGGGTTTTGACTTCTTGATCCATAATCTCCGCTGCTTCTTCAATGAAACGAAGTTGTTCATCGACTCCTAGATCCTCTAATGGAACGACAAGTGATTTGTCGGCAAGACACTTTCTTAAATTCGATACGTGAAACACATTGTGTATTCCACAGAGCTCTTCAGGTAATTTCAGTTGATAAGCTACCGGACCAACCCGTTTGACAATCTCAAACGACCCAACGTATCTAGGGTTTATTTTCCCCCGCTTCCCAAAGCGCATTACACCTTTCCAATGTGAAACTTTTAAGAGTACCTTATCACCAATCTGGAATTCCAATGGTTTACGACGCTTGTCAGCGTAATTCCTCTGTCGATCAAGTGCTGCTGCCATACGGTTATGAATCTGCATGATCTTCTCCGTCATCTCGTGCACAAGTTCAGGACCGGTAAGTTGACTTTCTCCGACTTCCGCCCAGCAAATAGGTGACCGGCACTTACGCCCATACAATGCCTCAAATGGAGCAGCTTTGATCGACGTGTGATAGTTATTATTGTATGAAAACTCAACTAACGGTAAGTGAGTTTCCCAACTGCTGCCAAAATCAATCACACAAGCGCGTAACATGTCTTCCAAAGTCTGGATCGTACGCTCACTCTGGCCATCAGTCTGAGGATGATACACAGTGCTCATACCTAATCGCGTTCCCAATGATCGTTGTAAAGGTTGCAAGAAGTGTGAAGTGAATCGAGCGTCACGATCAGAGATAATGGAAATTGGCACACCATGCCGAGAGACTATTTCCCTTAGGTAGATACGAGTCAACTTCTCCATTCGATCAGTCTCCCGGATTGCCAGGAAATGTGCGGATTTCGTCAAACGATCTACAATTACCCAAATGGTATCGCATCCGCTGGGAGTTCGAGGCAGTTTCGTGATAAAGTCCATAGATATCTGCTCCAGCTTCCATGCTGGAATTTCTGGTTGTTGAAGTAAACCAGATGGTCGTTGATACTCCACCTTAACCTTAGAACAGGTTAAGCATCTGCTTACGTAAGTGGCAATATCAGCTTTCATGTTTGGCCACCAGTAAATGACTTTTAAATCGTGGTACATCTTGTCTGAACCCGGATGAATAGAGTACCGTGACTTGTGAGCTTCGTCCATTACTAGTTCTCGTAGGTCTCCATACAAAGGAACCCATATTCGGTCCATGAAGTAACGGATTTCGTCAGATTTGATTGCTAGTTGCTTCTCCATGCCTCGTAGTGATTCGGCTTTCAGGTTCTCGTCTTTTAAAGTTTCAAGTTGAGCATTACGTATTTGATCGGGTAATCCAGTGTGAATGGTGAGTTGCAATGCTCGAACTCACTTCGGCTTGGGGTCTACTTTCGACTTAAGGCATCTACTACTACATTAGCCTTACCCGGATGATACTTGATCGCACAGTCGTAGTCGTTCAACAACTCGACCTAACGACGTTGTCTCATGTTCAGCTCCTTTTGTTCAAAGATATGCTGAAGACTCTTGTGATCAGTGTAAATGGTGCACTTGGTACCATACAAGTAGTGTCTCCATAACTTGAGTGCAAACACAACGGCTCACAACTCTAAGTCATGTGTCGTGTAGTTTTTCTCGTGAACTTTCATTTGACAGGAAGCATAAGCAATCATCTTTTCGCGTTGCATTAGCACACAACCGAGACCTTGAATAGAGGCGTCACAGTAAACTACAAGGTAGTCTGTTCCCTCAGGCAGGGATAGAATCGGTGCCGTACAGAGTTTCTGCTTTAGAACCTGAAATGCAGATTCTTGTTAGTCACCCCCAATTGTACGTAGTGCCTTTATGAGTTAACGCGGTGAGAGGTTGAGCAATCTTTGAAAACACTTCGATGAATCGTCGATAATAGCCAGCCAAACCAAGAAACTATCATACTTCAGTCGGAGTCTTAGGTGTAGCCCAGTTCTTGATGGCTTCTATTTTTGCCTGGTCCACATGTATTCCATTCTCATTGACCACATGACCCAAGAATTTGGACTTCTCGTATCCAGAAATCACACTTTAAAAATTTAGCATACAACTGTTCTCGCTTTAGCAGTTCCAGAATCAGTCTAAGTGTTCCTCGTGTTCTTCCATATTCTTTGAATAAATAAGGATGTCATCGATGAAGATAATGACGAACTTGTCCAAATAGGGTTTGCACACTCGGTTCATAAGGTCTATGAAAACCGCTGGCGCGTTGGTCAACCAAAAGGCATTACCACAAACTTGTAGTGCCCATAGTGAGTCCGAAATGCCGTCCTCGACACATCTTCTTGAGCCTTGTATAGTTTCTCCTTAAATGCAAAGGTTTTCTGCACTCATAACATCCTTTATATGCTTCTTATGGTTGAGGAGACTTGGCCGGGATGTTCACGCGACAAATCTTGAAGGTATAGCCAAATTCCGCAGAGCACTCTCAAATGTTCTTGTTGTACAACCCATGGAGATTATAGTTGTATTTGTTGCTTATAATGGAAAGGTGAAGATGTAATGGATGAGATCGTCATAATATCTCGCTATTTGGTCCCACGCCAAACGTAGTCAGCCAGAAAAATCCGATTGGATTTTCACCACCAAGGAGACAAACAATGTAACGTACGCTTAAACATGATAGATATCAAATGAAATGAATGCTGGAACGCTGAAATTACCGAGACTCTAAGTCTTAAGATCAATCCAATGAACAAGGACTACACGCGCCAAGAATATTATCACTTTATTGCAACTTTAGAAGATCCGGCACAATGTAGATGGATAGTGTTACACGAACACTAAAATGGTAAAAAGAGCACGTCTCATAGAGACTAGGACTAATGTCATAACACAAATCTCATTAAGGCTCGGGGTAGTTGAGAACTTTCATACTAGTAGGAATGAAGGATTTGTTTGCATATTGATAGTGAAGCTATATGAGGATCCGAGGCCTCATGCCTCCAAGTATGAAATTGAGAATTTGTACTGAGCACACCCGTTATCACCCAATAGAGTTTCCAGAATTCTCATGCACGACAAATTACAATTACGTGTGCACCCGTGATTCTAATTTGCTTTGCATGATCACACATGGTTCCCCCTATTCGAGATAGCGTACCTTGTCCAGTACCGAGTGTTATCAATGATAGAAGTATCAAAGATATATTTGTTATACCAAGAGTCGAATAACTAAAGTTGTACTAAGGTTGTACAAGAGATTTGGTTAAGATAACAACGGGAATCAAGACTATTTGGCCTTCTTCTCTTCGAAGTTCTAAGTGTTTCGAAGTTCTAAAGTTGTACTAAGGTTGTACAAGAGATTTGGTTAAGATAACAACGGGAATCAAGACTATTTGGCCTTCTTCTCTTGGATGAAAAATGTCACCATATCACATTACGCCCGCCGCATCGCAAGGGCACCTCCTAGTATTCTAAAAAGGGTGATAAGTAATTCTTGCCATGGATCAATTTATTAAAATAGATCAGTGGTTCAAAAAAACGCGGTGGCAAACATATAAATAAGTGGAAAACTGCTAACATGTGGAGGGGCAAAAAAGTAATTTGACACAATAGTTGTTTGACACAATGGTTGTTTGACACAATGATTGTTTGACACAATGGTTATTTAACACAATGATTGTTTGAAACAATGGTAGTTTGACACAATGGTAGTTTGACACAATGCTAGTTTGACACAATGGTAGTTTGACACAATGTTAATTTGAAACAATAGTAATTGATATGTTGGCATGTTGTTATATTTTGCTATGTGTTGTCATGTTAATATTTGTTGCTATATGTTGCTTTATATTACATAATAGTATTTTGGTAACTTGTTTTTATCGTCAAAATCAAACGTAAACAAAACTCTTCAAATATGATACAATGAGTCTTATGACACAATGAATATAATGACACAATGAATATAATGACACAATTAATCTTATGACATAATGAATCCTATTCTTGAATAGGCATAAAATCAACTGTTGATGTGCTTGAAGCTTGTTTATCCTTAATGCTTTGAAAATATAAACTGCAATTGCGTATAATGTGACCAAGTTGTTTGCAAAACCCACAATTTTTCAACTTTTTTCCTGCTTGTTCGATAGCTAACTCATGAGCTGATGTCATTTTTTTCGGCCTACCTTTTGTCTTTTGCTTAACAGGTACACATAATTTTGCTTCATTTCGTTCGCTCCCTCCAGTTAACTCTGCAAACCTATCTCTCCTGCTTGGAGGTGGGGCGACCATTTGAACTTCATCAGCCTTAGACTTGTAACTATTCAATAATCAAGATAAAAACACAACTCGTCTTTGTTCGTAACCAATTGATTAACAATATTTGTTTTATTCAGACACAATGACAATACAAAAGACACAATGACAATACAAAAGACACAATGACGAACAAAAAGACACAATGATGATATCTAAGACACAATGATGATGCCAATCAATAACAAAATTCATATAACAAACACAACAGCATAAAAGACACAACATATAGAGACTCACCTGATATTTATAAAATATGTTCAACAACATATTGATAATGTCCAGAGTAATCTAACAGTATAGACACAATAACTCTTTTATTCAGACACAATGACAATACAGAAGACATAATGACGAACAAAAAGACACAATGATGATACCTATGACACAATGATAATACCTATGACACAATGATGATGTCAATCAATAATAAATTCACAGAAATCAGACAGTATAGACACAATGATGATCCAAACGACAAAATTACGGTGCGAAAATTAACATACTATTTCAATTACAGTATATAATCGTCTTCATACGTACCAAACTGATGATCAATCGTCGACATCAGCGAATTAATTGATGTAAAGCAATCTTCAACAGATGAATTCGATCGTTTGAATCTTCAACGATTGAAACTGATGTAAGTTGAAACTTCGTACGTTTAAATCTTCAACGATTGAAATTGATGTAAGATGAATTCGATCGTTGATTGTTTGAAAACCTCAATCGTACAGAAAAAGTCAATATATCCCACACCTTCATCTTAATAAATTAGATTTCCTAAAATACCCCTCCTTTCATTTTAAAAATATGTCACATGTCACTCACCAATTGCTTCTCACACTTTTTACATAATGTTCCATTTGTATTTGAACTTTTCTCTTAACATAATATATATGCTATCAGTCACATGATAAAAGATGGTTAAATATCACTTTATCAGCTCCTTGAATTGATTTAGGGAGTACTTGTGACAGTTTTGGTCCTATACTCCTATAGGCACTTGTGCACATGGATTTTTGTATTTTAAAAGCACATGTGTTGGGCTTATTTCCATGAGGTGTGTCTTCAAGAATCTTTCCATGCACAGTTGCATACTAATTAAAAGCACACCTTTCTAGACATGTTACATAGTGAACAATCCACAAATGGCTATCAAAGTTACCAAATCAATTAATAAAATAATGGTTCAAAAGGGTATCTACTTAGAATTGAATGACATAAGCATGTGGTTCAACAGTCGATCTCATGCTTTATTTTATAATCAAGCTATAATTACCCTAGACAATAAAATCAAAAACAACATGCTAAACTTTGAAAACTTGGATCTAGGCATTGGATAAGATCATATATACAGACCATCCACAAAAACAAATATCAAGACCATACACCTTTAAGATGATATGTAGACCATAATTAAGAAAATGCATGTACATGTATACATCTAACTACTTAAGGATGAAGAGTGAAGGTAAGGTTACTCTCATGTGACTAGAGATCATGGGTTAAATTCGAGTTGTGAAAAAAGCCTATTGCATAAATACAAGATAATGATGAGTACATCAGGCTCAAAGTGGTCTATGCACACCTTAGAACAATGTAGGAGCCTCTTGCACGGTTTTCCTATACTTTTAAGGATCATTTACCATATATATAGGAACTCACGACAACGTCATCAGGATGTCAACACAAGAAGTTAAATAAAAACAAGAAGCTTGTAGACTATTCACAATGCTACACTCACTTCTTCACACAATCATGCTCACTCAGTTGTCACTTCGACTTTTTACACATTCTTTCTACAAACTCATTTTACCCGACAAGACAACCAATATGGTTCTCAATCGTAAGCCAGAAATCATTGGTTGTCTAATGAGTTTTGGAGGGGATGTCTATTTTGAGCTAAAATATATAGTAATAATTTGTTAAGAAATGTTAAGGCTCAACACCATCTTTAATTAGGAGGGTTTTCTCACTCCTTAAGTTGCTATAAATCAGCCCATGCATATATACATAGGTGATGCATACACACATTCATAATCTTAACTTTCATACATAGATATATCAAATCACATAAGACATATAAAATAAATATTATAATGTTGCAAGGTGACAAAAGATGAACGAGGGAGCTCCCTTCAGTCCAAGCACAGATTAGCAAGGGATGAAAACTATCTCCCGCATCATTCAGTCAATCAAAGTAGCATAAAATGAACCTTTTCTACTTAGTGGTTAAATGAATGAGTCGGCAGCTAATTCAATTCCTTAATCACATCCATGAGTGGGCTGAAGGGAGCTCCCGTCATCAAAATTAGCTCGTTAATCACATGTTTCAACAAAGAAAACCAAAAAAGAAACGAATTGAAGGTTTTTATATTTGCATAAGTCTGACTTGTTATAGTACACAGAGTACACAACAGTAGAATTTGTGTTGAAGATCTATTTGCAATTATTGTCCTCGTTGATTGCTAGCATACTCATGTGCAGAAATCATAGTAAAGAGAGTACAAATGTTATGGCAAATACTAAATCAATCAAACAAAAACTAACATTAAATCCTACTTCTTTTCTTGTAGTCTTGTTAGAAATAATCAACCTAGATCTTTGACATGAAACAAACAAACGAACTAAGTAATTAAATCTCACTGATACCAAATTAAAACTACTGGTTATGCATCTTTACATGATAAAGCATATATAATCAAACAAATTATTGATGTCATGTAATCATGAAATCATGAGTGGGTGTTTTAGCATACATAATATATAACATCAAGATTCAAGAACACCATTTTAAGTTTCAAGCTAGATCTATCTTTTCCATTGTTAATAACCCTTTTGGGGAATAAAAAAAGAAATTGCAGCAAACACATTAATAACCTTCCATTTATGTTCATTTTTTCTCGAAATATGCTACAACTAAATATATATGGTCTTTGAATCTTATCAGTTTCCTTACTACAGATCTAGAAAAGTAACAAACTAAGAACAAAAACTTAAATCAAGATTTCAAGAACAAAAACTTAAACAAAAAAAAGGGGAAATAAAAAGTTACCAAGAAACCCTAATCTTGAAAAGATCATACATCAAGACACCCTAGAACTCTTAAGTGTGTGTGTGTGTGTGTGAGAGAGAGAGAGAGAGAGAGAGAGAGAGAGAGAGAGATTGACTAGTGGGTGTATCTACTCAATATCAAACAGCAGTTAAGTATCAAGAATTGAAATCTTGAATATGCAACAGTGAAGTGTGTGTTTTATAGAGAGAAAGAGAGCTTAACTTGGTGTATCTAGCTATATACTCCATATCCATATATAAATTCAGATGATTGAAATGATATCTGCAAATAAGAATGAAGGCCAACAGTGACTGATGTTGTGGGTCGCAATGTTTACGGAAGGAATCAGGTGAGAGTTTGTAATTATGGAAAAGGAAACAAACAGCTGATGGGTCGCTTTTATCATGAGAGTCAGAGTCAAGATCTTTTTATCTTTTAAAAGTATAAAAAAGACACAAATATTGAGCCAAAAAAAAGCTTTCAAAGATCTTCCCAAATCTTTCACTCCACAAAGAAAAACACTCATAATATATTGCTATGATGATGAATGTCAAGTTAAAGTTTAAACAATGTGTGAATGTGAGTTAATTAGAGTTAGTAGTTTAAACCTCACATTTGGCTTTGGTTTAGAGCTAGCCGTGATCGACTCGAGTCGGTTGCTTGTTACGACGAACTGTGACGAGAGTGTCGTAAGCCGGTTACCTTGTTTTTATATATGTGAGAGAGATACTCTAGAGAGATGTAGTTGTTGGTGGCTGGATGGAGATGTATACAGAGATGAATGAAGAGGATGTCAGCAGCAATGAGTGTCAGGGTGTTACTGCTTCTGACCCTTTGACCAACATTACTAGCTCCAAATTATTTGTCCATTTGTTTTCAAGATATAGATAAGATATCTTTGAAAAAATATACATTAAAAAAGTTTACTTTCATCATTCATTTCTTTATAATTTCCTAAACAATAATAAAAGCAAGACTTGTTTAATTAATCATAGTTTACGAATGATTTGGTAGGCTAATATTGGTTTATACTAATAACATGTTTGTCTTCTTATATGTAGATAGATATATACCAACTACTCGCGACTTAGGGGATTAGTGTTATGATCTTTGTCTCTTTTAAAAAATTATATGAGTTTAAATCCTTACAAGTACAAGATTAAATAGAATTAAATAGTAAAAATTGATGTCAATAAAAGATATATAAAGATGTAAAAATCAAGAAGTATGGTGTAAAGCACCGTATTGTGTGCATCATGATCATGACAAAGACCTTAATCTCAACATATTATTCGATGGACTTGATTTACGTATCAGAAGTCAAACAAAATAATAATAATAGATTAGTTTTGTGTTTATCTTAAGTTGGTGTAACAATTTGTATTATTTGTTTAGGGAGTTAAGTTAGTTAGTGATGGTTAAATGACCCACCGTTAGGAATTTGGGTAGCCACCTTTACCAGCCCAAATTCTCCTATAAATACCTTTGTCATTCACACTTTGAAAAACCTAATGAGAATTAGTATGCGATTAAAATCTGAGAATTAGTATGTGATTAAACCCATCCCAAAAATTGGTATCAAAGTAGTCTTACACGATCTAGTCAAGAAACCTTTTTCAAGAATCGATTATTGTTGCAAAAATCAATTAATAAAGTTCATCAATCGATTCGAAAACATAAAAAACAGTGATTAAATCGGTTCATTTAAGAACCGGTCAATGTTTGATTGTTTAATCAGAAGTGATATATTGACAAAGGTCCAAAGACAAGAAGAAAAAAAAGGGCGGCAGTTGAATTATAGGCAAAATTAAATGATTTAGTGTAGAAGGCAAAGGCAATACTTCTGTTAAGAATCATTTTATTAACATAATCCTTAGTTGTGTGAAGAATTTGGATTAAATATATGTGATAATTATTATTGTTAGTTTTATTAATTGTTTAGTTGAGTTTATAGTATAATAAGATTGAGTATATATGTTTATTTATTTGATTATTTAATAATGTTTGTGTTAGGCTATGAGTAGTATATGTCTGGTATAAATAGAAGGTTAATGAGTTTTTGTATGTGTGGTTTTGTTCTTAAGTTGGAATGTCTAAAAGCTGCGTTTAGTGTATAAACAAACTAGAACAGTTGGTTGTGTCGTCTCGAACAGTGTATAAACCGGAGCGTGTGGCTTGTCATAGGGGCCATAATTTATGGTGATTAGTCATATTGAACAACCGCACCACGAACCAAATAGTTGCAACTCTGTCCATAACCGCCACCCAATTGTTTCCAGTCCAACAATCATGAATTGAAATAACTGTCACTAGTCTTCATGTCAAAATGTAGTATGGATAGAACCATTATAAATACCATCATATAATGAACCACCAATAGGAACCAGTTTTGATTGAACCAATCTAAAACGTCACATACGTCCGCTATAATTTAATTCAACTATGGATTAAACCAATCAATTATAAAATGGTTCGATTGATTTTTATAAGGACATTTGATTTTTTAAGAAGCATAAAATGTGGTAGCATGGGCCTGAAAAGACCTAACTACCCAGAGCAAAAAAAGGTCAACCGATTTGAGAACTAACATAGGGGGTGTTCATGGACATTGAAAACAACCAAACTACCTAAAGCAAAATGTAAGGGTGTTCATGGACATTGTAACAACTGAACTACCCAAAGCAAAAACATCAACCGATTAGAGATTTTTACAACTTGATTTGACGGTTTGCCAGTTTAGCGTTGGTTGGGACTTAACACCTACGATGTGAACCGAACATGAGCGTTTTATATATTTTCAGAATATGAAAATATGTATGTTGTATTATGTCGAGCTATCTTTTATCGTTTAAAATTGTAATACAAACTAACAATATAAAATAAGAATTAAAAATTCTTTTCAAATTCTCGGACCGTCAAAACCAAATCAGCAAACTACTAAACCTACCGATCGAATCTACCCGCCCACCCGGCTGTTTGGTTTGGCCTATAACAGTCACAACACCCCAGGGGGAGATTTGAGACTGACCAGTGACCACTAACTAACTAATAAGAACATAATGGGTAATCGTTTTTACTAAATACCATCAAACATATATAAGGTAATAATTAAGAGTTTGTTTATGATAAGAGGTTTTGACCAAAAACTCAAAATACAAGGCATACCAGATGAACACAGTGTTAGATTGTTGTATGTATTGTGTGTATCAATATATTACTGCTATGTTAGAGCCACAAGTAAAGCTCAACTGTACATTTGAAGGGAAAAGGATGCCAAAAACTTTGGGTAGTTGAAGATCAAACTCAACGAAGAAAGCACACAGTCAAACAGAAACTTCTAGAACAACTGGAAGAACAAACTCGTTGACCCATCCCCAAAGGATCGTATATCTGCTGGTCTTACCAAAGCTCTGCATAGTGGACAAGTTCTCTCTCTTTCAAACCTGAAAAAAAAACATTATTCAACACCCGAACTTTAGATAATAAATTTTGCGTTTTTGTAAGCATAATATAAGATATGAATTGCTCACCATTCAGAAACACAGTCTTCACAGAAGATATGTTTACAACGCAATAAAATCGGAGCCTGCATCTTTTCCTGGCAAATAGCCACACATCTCCTGCCTCACTCACTTGTTCTGCTGTCGCATGCGTTCCATAATTGACCTCTTTTCGTGATAGTGCCTTTAATGCAGCATAGAAAGATCCAATCTGATACATAAAACAAGAGGATGTAGAAAATTAATTCACTCCCAGATGCATAATGTTGAAATTAAAGGACAAGGGGCAACTAATACCTTCTCAACAACTGATGTGAGCTTTAAGGTTAAATACAACCCTGTAGTCAAAGATGAAAACAGACTCCCATATTCTTTGTTCAAAAAGAATCGGTACCACACAGGGGCCGGTAAAAATGCACGGTATAGTAGAAGTGCGTACTCAACCAGAGTCAAGATTTGACCCTGAAATGCCAAAATTAATAGAACTGAAACTCAATTGTTATAACATATGGTATACATAATGAACTATCATGTTGGATCACATTACCTGCCTACGAAAACTATGGCCCCTGCCATTTTATAGTACATAAGCAATACCAACTTAAAGCCATTGCTGCCTGTCGTACCATGGTATCTACAAGCAATAGAATTCAAATTTCATATGAACAATGAAATACCATCACTAGAGCAGAGGTAATTAGAAGAATATATGTACCATTTACAATGATGGTGAATATAGCATTCCAAATGGTGGTATGCTTTTGGTGGAAGCATGAACAAAGGATTGCAAAGATCATCATTTTGGTACCACCAGTAAACTCCAATCACTTGAAGAATAAAAAGTATGGAATATCCAGCTAGAACAGATAGCTTTCTCTCCCCCTGCCAAATTCCTTCAATCATTAAGCTCTACAGGCGACGAGAGTCTATATAGTATATGTGTACATGTATTTAGAACCAATTATACCTTTAACGCTGTCTGTTTCCGTAGAATATCATTTGATTTGTATAGGAACGCAGTTATATAAATTGTAACAAAGATACCTGCAAATGACCATGCAAGAAAATTAGTTGATAACAAGCTCTCGTGTTGTTCAAAAGATAAAGAAGTCAAACACAAGCAAAGTATTATCAGTTAATCACCATGGATGATTGTATGCCATATTCTAATATATTCTACAACAGCTAAATAAATGACATATCCCAGATGCACCATAGAAATACAGTTTATCCATTGAGATTGTATAAGATAAATGCCCCAGCATTGCCAAACTTTTTGCATCTTATTGCTATGCAACATGAAGATAAGAGAAAACTTAGTTATAGTAAAAGTTGTGTTGTATGCATATTTGATCTAAGCAAAAAGTGAGGTATCATAGTCAGTAATCATCACTATACAAATTCCATTCTAAATAAGAGAAAACGTAGTTCTTGTAACAAAAGGGTTAAAACCTAGGATTACCTTGTAAGTGCTGACGAACGAAAACAATCAATAACAGCAATGAAAACGGAAGAATCTGTTCAATCAACCTCGAAACCTGCTGCAGATCATATCGTTGTTGGTATGCTGAATCCACGTTATTATTACTACCACCATTCTCACCACCTACATCACCTGAATCAGCAGCCTCACTCTCTCCTCCACCATTAACAGCGTTCACCGGAGTCGGTTCAACACGACCCTCTTCTTGGCCTCTACCACTCGATATCCGAATCGAAACCTCACCGTTACCATCGTCACCGGTACTACTGCGATTACTAGCGGCACTAGAACCACTAGAGCTATGATCATGACGACGAAGATTGGAAATCAAACTCTCCGATTCTTGACCATCGCTGTTCGATCTAGGTCGAAGAACACCAGAATATTCAATTAAAGTAGTTACAGGTGCTTGTAGAAATCGTATTATAGGAAACGGAGAAGACGATGTTATCGTCGTCGTCGTCGTTCTCGGCGAGGAGCTCCTCCTTACCGTCGGAGATGGAGGATTTGATGAATTCGGATTGTTATTCACATGATTATCAGAACTCGTGGAATCAACGGTTACACCTGATGTTTCCATCAATTGACGCATAAAAAGCCCCTCGATTACACCTTATACACGTTCAAGCAACAAAATCCCCAAATTGGAGGTAACAAGGGTTAGATAGCGATTATACAGGTGAATATATGTATGTAATGATTCAGTGAAGAAAAATTGTGAGAAAATGGCTTCGAAGATTGAATTGCAGGTGTTGAATTTTAGGGTTTTTTGGTTTTGTTTGGAACCGATATGAAAGTTTCAGTTCGATTCGGGAACGATGAAGAAATGAAAGAGTATATTGGAAAAGGATTGAATTTGCATTAAAATTGGAGTAACGTGTGATCGCTTCAAATTAAGAAAGAGTTTGTATTGTGGAGTTTTATTTAACGTTTAATTTAGGGTTAAGTTTGATTTTTTTATTTGAGATTTGTTGAAAATAAGTTTTTTTAATATTAAAAATATTAATTTATTTTTAAAAGTTTTATAAGTTATTTTAATTTTAATTTTAAAGTTTCATTATTTATTTTAACTTTATCCAATATGATAAAACTTTTATAGTGAAATTGAAAAAATATAGAAATTCTTAAAGATAAATTGATATTTTTTAATATTTTAGAGGAAAATGATTATTTTAGTTAAACCTTAAGGAAAAATTTGAAATTAACTCTTTAGTTATTCGTTTATGCAAGTTTTACAAAACGATCGAATTATTTATGATCTGATGTACGGGATGTGATGCTTGAATTAACTTTTGATTTGCTCAGAGTTCGTGAGGGACCAGATCAATCTTTAACATGATTTATGTAGTTTTTTTAACGGCGGTGTTATTTTTATATAGTTTAGGTTTATAGTTTTTTACAAGAGGTTGTTCATAAAGAAGAAAGATAGAAAAAACAACAAAATTAGTTTTATAAAGCAGCTCCTAAAAGACTAAGGGGCTGTTTGATTCTGCTGACTGAGTAAGATCTGACTGAGTCAGAAGCTGACCCAGTCAGAAGATCTGACTGAGTCTACATCTGACTGAAACTTGGCTGTTTGATTTAACTGACTAACTCTGTCATGCCTAGATCAAGAACTAATATCACAATTGATTTCAAGAAAATCACATAAGCAATATTAATTGACCCACCTTACACTCAATATACATACACATATATACAAGCATATACAGACACATCAAATGTACAACCTTCCTCAATAATTGTCCTTGTTTTAAAACCAAAACGCTCCTTCATAGTTTGTTTATATAAAACCAATCACAAGACTACATACACATACACATATTCACCTAAGGGTAATCGAGGCATGATCCACCCAAAGGGGGGTTTTCAATCACTCAAGATCACATATACATACACATATTCAGCTACAAAATCACATAAAAGGGGGGTTTTCACTCACTCAAGAAAGCAAGATTACTGAAGGATCTGCCGAGGGGGTCGTCGTGGGTGGTCGCGCAGGGGGTCCGTCATGGGTGGTTGCGCAGGGGGTCCGTCGTGGGTGGGCAGGGAGGTCGTCGCGCAGGGAGGTCGTCGCGCAGGGAGGTCGTCGCGCAAGGGGGGTCTGCCCTCGGTGGAAGCGCGGCTGCCGAGAGGTGGGGTGGCCGTCGGTGGTTGCGCTAAGGGGTGGGTTGGGTGGATCTACTGTGTTTGTGGTTGAAGATGGATGGGTCAGCCATTTTAATTTTCAGGTCTGGGTCAGCTACCTTGGACCCGGACAGTGAACGAAATGCATATCAAACGGGCTGACCCGTTGACTGAGTCAGCCAATCAGCCGGGTCAGCCCGGTCAGCCGAAATCAAACACACCCTAAGGCTGTTTGATTGTGCTGACTGAGTAAGATCTGACTGAGTCAGAAGCTGACCTAGTAGAAGTTCTGACTGAGTTTGCATCTGACTGAAACTTGGCTGTTTGATTATGTATCTGATTGACTCTGCTGAATGAAAAAATAACCACTATGTACACTTCTGTTAAAATTAAATGATTTTAACTTGATGATTAGTCAAATTATAATCAAATTATAATCAAACAACAAATTGTGAACTTGTTTGTTGGAAAACAATAATTATCTTCCGAGATTTTAAAAAAAAAAATTGAGAACAAAATTATAAAAAGGCAATATCAAAATATATTGTTTGTTTTAAGAAAAATTTAAATATTAAAAAAATATTTATTATATTACTGGTCAAAATAAAATTGAAGTCAAAATTGAACTTCCAGACTTCTCAATTCTCTCGGTGTCGGTCTCTCCCAATCTCTCTAATCTCATATTCTCAAGGTGCTTTCTAAATCAAAAACCTTATAATCTCACATTCATCCAACACAAATCTCCGATCAAAACGATGATCGATCCATGATGATATCAGCTTTCATTCTCATCACAATCATCATCATCATCCTTTGGCAGCGGAGGGAGGGCGGTGAAGGAGGGCTTTTGGCAGCGGAGGGAGGGCGGCGAAGGAGGGCGGCGAAGGAGGGCTGCTGATGGGAGGAGGGCGACGGAGGAAGGGCTTGCTGATGGGAGAGGGAGACAACCGACGGAGGAGGGCTGCTGATGGGAGTTGCGCGACGGAGGGAGTGCGGCAGAGGGAGGAGGGCGGCGGAGGGAGCGTCAGTCGCGTGGTCAGCGATCCCCGGAAATCTTACTCGGTCAGATGTTTGGGACCGGGTCAGTCGCGTGTTCAGTAACATCAAACGTGCTGACTGACTGACCGAGTCAGCCAGTAAGTGGTCAGCAGTTCGGTCAGCTATTTCAAACTTGAAGATCTCTTTCAAATAATATATTAAAATGTATTTTATTAAATAGTATAAAATAGAATCCAATCGCTCTCTAGATATAGTGAAGTCGCCAGCTTAAAATAGAAAAGCCAAGGCGTTTGGTGTCCCAATTTACCAATATGCCCTTAAAGTTCCTCTCTCTTTTGTAATCGGTGCACATAAAACATAATAAAATAATCATATAGATACTTTAAATATGATACATTAATCATGACATATAGTGTTATATTGTTATTGTATAAACCCTGGATTCCTTTTGGGCTGGCTAAATACAACCTCTTTTCATTGTTCATTTAATTGATTTTAATTTTCTTTTTCATGTATTTATATAAACATATAAGCAGCTATATATATTTATTTTAAACATATAGACACTCATATAACCACTTATATACGTCTGTATACATTTCATATGAACGTGCATACATTCGTATTTTATTATTTTAGATGACGCGTTGATTAAAAATTCATGTGTGAATGCATACCTTTTTTTTTAATTTAAATGGGCCAGAAATGAAACTCAGAGAGAATTCAGGGTGCAAGTTGTGTAAACATGTTTTGACCACCGACATGTAGACGGGCTTCCACTAATATTTTGGAATGCAGTTTTGACCCCTTTATTTCTTTATTTTTTTTTTATTGATCAAAGTTTGTGTTAAATCTAATAGAAAGTAATAAGTGGATCAAACTAATAAATCTTAAGAAAATTTTAAAAATAAGACGTTATTCATCATCACATTTTTTCTTAAAGATGGTTTATTAATATATCACTGGATCACAAACTAATAAATCTTTAGGAAATTTTTTCCTATGTTATTTCCTTAGGAATGTTACAAACTTATCTTTATATTTTACATCTTTTTTCTATATTGTTATCTGTTTTCACCTAGTAAATCTTGACCATATGTCTATGTAATGAAATGGACGGAGCTTTATACCGATTTATTGCTATGGCATTGTACCTTACATTATGATATCAGTAAGTGTAAATTAAATGAATGAAATATAGTATAAAATAATGAATTATATTGGTATAAAAGAGAAAACTATCCTAAAATTACGAGAAAACATAATTACAATAAGAATCTTATTATTCATTTTCAAATAACAAATTACACCTTGAATAGCACTTGCAGACAATGTTCATGAATAACCGTTATATGCCTCTCGTGCCTATAGTTTTCTCCACCAGTACCCGCTTGTTGCCGGCCTCTTGCTCGTTATCATCATTAGTCCAACTCATTTTATTCTTTTTACCTAGTTTATCAAGTCATATTATTTGTTTTTACCTGATTTTATTAAAGTAATCAATCACATTAAAATATAATATAATTCGTTCATAAGTAGATAGTTGAAAATGTAAAAGACTATACTTTCCACATTAAGTTTTTCCTTTTTCAATGTTTTTCTTTTTTCCTTTTTTTTTGGTTTGTTTGTTTGTTTCTTTCAAATTTTTTTTTTATTTTATTTTGTTTGTTTGTTTCTGTCAATAATTTATTTTGTTTGTTTGTTTCTGTCAATAATGAAGCCATGAAGGGGATGCAGCACAAATTTTATTTTTGGTATGCGTTTTACCTTATTTCAATTAATACTTGACATCAGATTAATTGAGTTAAGCACTTAAGCTTGATTGAAAAGATAACCTCATTTATTGCCATTATGTTGACACTTTACTATCATAAGAAGATTCCTCATTACTACTTTTAAGATGTAATGTTTAGGGGTTTGAGAAACAATAACATTAAATACATAGAAGTTTGAGAAACTTATAATCTTCATATATTACCAACAAACATTTTTTTTATTTAAAATATATATATGACAAACTATATGGTGTTTAGCTGTTTATATACATATGAATAATGTCCTATAACTCACAAAGGAAATATGAGCATTTGGTAGCTTATAATGCAATTGTGGTATTCATGAATTGTGTTGATGAAGCACCGGGTTTCTTCAACTCCAGACAATAAAAATGCCCAGACAACATATAAAGCAATATACCCAACCTTCTAATTCACATCAAACAAAGTATAAATCAAGAGAATCCTTTAAGACCTCCATAACTTCCAAATTTGACTCCTTTAGGGTTCATAAAAGAAGTATCATAACATTACTCGCCACCGACATGTGATGAAGATCATAATTGATGCTCTACCCCATAACTTCCAAAACCTCTTCCTTCATAACCCTTCACATACCCGACTCCATTCAGGTTTATTCTCAACCAAAGGTGTTATCCACTTATAGTCGAGGATTAGAAATCCTATTAAATATTAACCATCAAATAAGAAGATGAGACAAGCTTGTAGCAAACGTGAAAACGGGATGATGCGGGGATTTAAAAGATTTTCCCAGAAGTGACATTTTTAGACATATTAAACATAACAGGAGCCTGCCTTCTGATGGCATGCATTATTACATTCTGGGTGGGTATATAGAAAACATGCATGAAACAGATGAGACAGGAAACTATAAAGATGCTTAGCTAATGACTAGTTATTTACCCTCTCCAGTTATCCTTTAGCTGCCTAATCTTCCTCAATGCTTCAACCGAAGACTTGCATCCAACTTTCTCCTGCATTTTAAAATGGAATTACGTGTTGCATTTTAATTTAGCACTTTCGGTAACATAAGCATTAAAATGGAGTTATGTTATTTATAATTTAAGGAAATTATGTGTTGCAGATTTTGAATTGTCTTTAGAGCCAATACGTCAAATATTTTCTGTCTGCCTGCTTTAGTTTTTCCTTTTAAGCTTGTGCGGAAGTAGAGAATGTTTAAGAAAACAGTAAGACCTGAACTTCAGGTAGATCAGCTCGCATGAACGGGTTGATTTCTAATTCTTCTTCAATGGTGGATGGAATAGTTGGAAGGCCTGATTGCCTCTGCTGTTGAGCCCATGATAATTTTTGTGATATCTTGGCATTCTCTGGTTCAACGGTTTGAGCAAACTGCAAATTCTTCACTGTGTACTGAAAAGTAATAGAATGGTCACAAGAAAGATAGAAATAATCAAATCCATAAGTGGATGTTAGTTTGGTTAGAAACCGGTCAAATTGAACCAAATGTTATAGAACCAAACTTAGAAGAAACAGAGGCAATTCCTAACATTTTATCAACAAAAGCATATATGTGGATCCAAATATATGAAAGCATGATGAAAATTTACCTCATGGCCACAGTAAACTCGAGTCGGTTTTGGCAAAGAAGCCAAAGTGACACACAGTGACTCGTACATCTGCTCTGCTGTGCCCTCAAAAAACTTGCCACAGCCAGCAACAAACTACAACATAATAGAGGCAATTTATTTTCACCACTGGTAAAATAATTATGTGGAAAGATGGAGAGACATAGACCACAAGTGTCTCCACCAGTTGAGCAACTAACATGGTGTAAATAAGGATAATAAAGATTTGAATGTACTTTGTGATAATGTTTGTATGGAATATGATAGAATGAAACAACTTAATAAACCCACCAGTGTGTCGCCTGTGAACACAGCAGGATCTTCTTCTTCTTTTCCAGTCAGATAGTAACTTATGTGTCCTTTCGTGTGGCTGCAAAGCAACAAACCGCATTAAACTGCAATCACATATTGAGAAAAATCCCAAGCTAAAAATTTTTAGTTGCCTGTTGTCATCATAACGGAATATTCATGCTATTGTTCAGGGTGAACCAGATTGCTCTATTTTGTGATTATATAAAAAACAGTAAACTAAGAGATTAGTAGTGTAAACTTGTATTGAACTGTTTGCATATCATATGTCGGAAATTTGGAATGTGACCAAACAAAAAAAAATAACATACCACGGTGTGTGAAGAGAGAGTATATGAATATCAGCCCCAAGCAAGAGTTTATCGCCATTTTCCACCTTATTAGTACATCCTTTCACGTTATCAATAGAACCGCCATAAACCTTAATCCCTGGAACCAACTCTTTCATCTTCTCATTGCCACCAGCATGATCCCTATCACATATTTAATATTAAAAATACACCATATCACAAAGTAATCAGTCAACCTAATGACAAAGGAGGATTTTGGTTTCAACTTTAACACTTGCTAATGAATAAACTATTTCCAATTAGTGTAGGCAGAGTCTACTTTGATATATTATTTAGTTCCAAAAACGTTCGCATTTCTGATAAATGACAAATCTCCACAGGTTCACAGACATAACATTTAGTGAGTGTTTCCACATGTTCCGAAAGTATCATTGCACTTAAAGGATCATAATAAGAAATCAGAATCAGATAAACAATTGCTTGAAGATAGATAAGGCAAGGTAACTACACATTCATCTCAATAACAAGTCTTCTTCAACTATCCAAATCTGATAAGGAGGCCCAAAATAGTCATAATCAGCTCACCCAAACATTCAAAATTGAAGATTATATGTTTTTAAATGTACTACCAAACACACGTACCGTCACTCTAATTGTGAAACAAACAGGTGGACATCTATATAACCATAGTTTTTTCTACAGCTTTTCTATGTATATGTTTCATACAACTCCACAAATTACCAATCAACATGGACCTGCAGCTTACTAAAATGGACGTTTCATTACTTTTCCTCTCAACATTCATCAACAATCAACCGAATGACCTAATTGACCTCAATCAATCGCATATATTCAAATTCACTTTAAAACTATCAACTATCAATCGGAATTCGAACGAAGGTGAACAAACCAGTGGTGATGAGTAGTGAGTACAAGCTTAAGTTCAACACCGTTTTCCTTAGCAACTCCAATAACCTTCTCGGGCTCAACTGGATCCACTACTGCTCCTTGTTTCGTTTCCTCATCAATCACCCTGCGTAATTAAGCCCGCAACAGGTGTATTGTATAATCAGTTGAACAACCCTAATTTGAAGCAGATTAAGCAATTCAAGTTGAAAACGATGAGAATCGGAGATCATACAGGTAAGAGTAGTTGTCCTCCAAACAAGGGATATGAATCACCTTCATCTTCAAAGTGTGACCGATTGTTCTGATCAGCGGAAATGTCTCGAAGAATCAAAAACGATGGGCTTGATAAGACAAGTGGATTTGGGCCATGCCCGATAACGCTAATGCGTGGGCTCCGTGGCTCTTCATTGTTTTGAATTGGGCCATTTCAGCTTTAAGTCTTTACAGTTGCATACTTGCATTTAGAAAGAAAACTTGTTTCACACACCGAAATGTTTTTGGACTAAATATCTTTCGTTAAAGATCCATTTACATATTTGTATATTTTTTAATTATTCAAATTCTGTGTTATAATCGTTGATTATAATCAGTTTATCACACTCCACTAAAAGATAAATGATATGAATTTACTATATGCCATACAAGGATGGAGGAGGTGGTGGTCGTGGGGTGGATGTGATGGCGATAATGGGGACAAGGGATGGTGACATGGGTGACTATGAGCTATGGTAAGATTTTTGTGGGTGCATAAAAATTTAATTTATTTGAAATGGTTTTATAAGTGTGGGTGTGTTCACGTATGGATGCTATTTCATTCATAACCAACTTTAACTGGATAAGTAGAAGGACCATATAAACATTATCCCGTTGTACGCTATGCATTGATTATGTAACCCTGTATCTTACTTTCTTTTTAACTCACATTGCACATGATAAACACCATCTACGAGTATATTATGCAGCTATTTATTTGATTTTGGTTTCTAATTTAACACACACCTGTGTATACGAGTGTTAATGGTGGATAAATGCTTGGAGCATATCTATGTCTGAGTGGGAGAATCGACAATTGTGGTGGATGTTCACATATTTCATGTTCACGTCTTTTAACGATGAATTTTGTTGCAAATTGATATATAAATGACGGCTATTACGTGTAATATAAATCAATAAGAGTAGACTCGCTAATTGGTATGAGACACCCGTGTCACAAGAACAAAACATAAGAGGCAATCAACTCATTGGTGCTCAGAGCATGGGTTTCGCTTCATATTATACTCAGCACCACACTCATCCCATCCCAATCATTGTTGGTGGCTTTGACCACCTTCACATCCATGGGGGATCAAACTCGGGTTTCCCACAAAGAAGCCCGTGCGTCGTTGCTATAAAGCCAACCTTACATGCAATATAGATGCTAGCAATTGTATATCTAGACATTTTATGTTCGCTAGACTAAAAGGGTGGCAAATTCCTCTAGATGGATCATGAAAATTGCTTGTCGATTAAAATTCAAAATTATACGTAAAAACTAATTCAATAAATACATAAGATGTAGTTACATGTAAATTTGATAATAACTATTTGCATCTACGCATATGAAACCTATCAACATTAGAACGTTGCTTACAAATTATGGGGGTAAAATATAAACGCTGCATTTAAACGATATGCACAATACGACGATAATTCACATCTATAACCAAAAAGCATCTTCGCTTCTTAGCTTGCCTAATCTATCACATAACACTTGGTCTAATTAATCCAAGTCTGACACTTTGACAAGATCCATTGTCGACAACAAGATCCCTTTGTTCTAGCGGCACACTACACGCCTACACCGACAAACAATAACTGAATTTCAAACAACAGAATAATATTTCTAACTTCAAACGATGATACGCAAACAGCCTATTCTTAGGTAGTGTTTGTTTTTTTCAAAAAGCTCTTCCCCACCTCTTCATCTGCGCGCCTACAGACACGGGAAGAGGTTTGAAGAGCGCAGAATGTTTGATTTCCAGAAGACTTTTCAATTAAAAATGTTTCCTGAGGTCTACACGAGACAGACATGGACCATTGTCTTCAGAGATTTCAAACCTCTTCTCCTACTCCACCTTCACAAAAATCACAAAACAGAACCTCCATCCTTAACTCCCGTTCATCACCGGCCACCTTCCTCAACTCCGCCGGCGACTTTCCTCCGATCGGAGCTCCTCCTCCGGCCGACGCTCTCCCTCCGGCCGAGCCCCTCTCCTCCGGCCGGCGCTCTCCCTCCGGTGGCGCTCTCCCTCCGGCGGCGCTCTCCCTCCGGGCGACACTCTCCCTCTGGCCGGCACTCTCCCTCCGGCGAGATTCGAGAGGAATCCGGAGCATGGGTTGGCGAAGTTGGGTTTGGTCCAGTTCATCAAGTTGTGATATGGTCTTCGATTGAATCGTATAAGTTGGATAAACAGGATTGATCGTCGGGATTTGGGGATGATGGGGTATGAAAATGGATATTAGGATTAGGGTTGATGTGAAGATCACCATGTGAGATGATTTGCAGAATTGAAGGTTGATTGATGGGGGAGAGAGAATTGGGGATGAAGAAAGCAAAGGTGAAATTGGGATGAGTTTTGAGTAGGGAGTGCGCATGTAAAATTGGTAATGAGTTAGGCATTGACATTTTTAGTTACAGACTAGGTGGCGGTGGTTGTGGTGACGGTGGAGAGGAGGAGGAGGGAGATGATGATGGTGGATGAATTTAACATTTTTTATTACAGATTATTTTTGAAATATGTAGATGTTAAAAACAAACAATCATTTTCTTACAGATTGCAGACGTTTGGTTATGATTCACAGACTGCAAATATTTTGCTGCAGAAAAAACAAACAGCACCTTAATGATTTAGAGATCGTCTTTATCAAAAAAAATACATAATTTCCCATTAATCATAACTCCACTCCAGTGCACCCACAATTATTTGCTCTTAAAGAGCTCCTAATTTTCTCAACAGATAAAATTTGGGCTGAAAAGAAAAACTCAATCCCAAAGTCGAGCCCAATGTCACACCTAACACAAAATTTTGTATAAATTTTATTAAATTGCATTCGAAAGTAGAGGTGCACAACAAAACCGGTTTTCCGACCCGACCCGACGACCCGACCCGACCCGAAACCGGTTTCAACCCGGAAAACCCCCAAACCGGTTCAAACCCGGAAAAAACCACCGGTTCCGGACCGGTTCTGAGATTTTTGACCCAAACCGGTTCCAAACCGGTTTTGATCCAACCCGGTTTGGAAACCGGTTCAAAAAACCCGGTTTCGAACCGGTTTTGCCCGTTTTTTTTTTTTGACCGTTTTAAAACGGCTATATAGCCGTTATATGACCGTTTGTGACCGTTTTTTCAACTTTTTTGGACCATTTTGCCCTTATATGATAGTATAAATAGGTAGTGGGTGTAATGGTTTAGTCACAACACTCAAAACTTCAAAAACGCTCGAAAACGTGCTTAAAAACGCAAAAACGCTCCTCACTCTCAACTTTCTATTCTCTCAATCTATTGAATTATGGCTTCTGAATCTTTGGTTCCAACCGGTGGATCCTCAAGTGCCGCTACCGTTGTTAGAATTCTTTCAACAACGAGAAACCAAGAGATTTGGTGTAATTTCGACTTATGCGAAATGTCGAATGGTCAACAAAAAGCTCGATGCAAGGCTTGTGGTTCGTTTTTCAAGTCGGATTCAAACTCGACTTTGAAAAATCATATGACCAAATGGTGCAAGTCTTTGAAAAGTACACCGAGTCAAGGGCAAACATCAATCGAAAACGATGGTGGTTTATGGAACTTCAACGTAGATATGGTTCGAGATAGAATGGCAAAGTTTGTAATTCAAGAAGGATTGCCGTTCGATCACTTCGACAACCCTCGGTTAACAAAATTGATTCACGAAACTCTTCAACCACGCTACACTCACGTAAGTCGCACCACTCTTAGACGTGATTGTTTAAATCTTTGGAAACAAGCAAAAAATGATTTAAAGATTTTATTTGAAAATTTACAAACCGGTGTGAACTTAACTACCGACGTTTGGTCCGCCCCACACGGTTTACCGGAATCGTACCTTTGCGTCACGGCCCATTGGATAGATCCAAGTTCGTGGCAAATGATGAAACGTACGATTGCGTTTGAATTATTTGGATATCCGCATACCGGTGAAAATCTTTTTCAAATTTTAGACTATGTAATCAAAACGTATAAATTAGAAAACAAAATTTTTTCAATGTCATTTGATAACGCCTCGAACAACACATCCGCCGTCGAAAAATTGAAAATAAAATATAAACGGTTTGTGACGGCGTATTTTTTCATTCACGATGTGTTGCACATATTATTAATTTAGTTGTGCAAGATGGTCTTGGCGTTCCTGAAGTGGAAGATTTTAAAACGTCTTTCAAAAGCATGTTACGTGACGTTTTTAAAACCAGTAGAAAAAGGTATGTTAATTATAGAAAAATGTGTCACGATACGAATTCCATTTGTTTAGGACCAAATTAGGATGTCCCGACTAGATGGAATTCGACTTGGAAAATGTTTAATAGTGCTTTACGTCAAAAAGAAACGCTTCATGTTTTCCACGATGGTCTTGCGATGCGGGGTCGGGTTGTTCCGTTTCCGTTAGAGGGTTAGGAATATATTCAAGAAATAACTCAATTTTTAGAGCTTTTTAAAAACGCAACTACAAAATTGTCGGGGGTTTATTATCCGACAAGTTGTCTAACGCTTCATCAAATTTATTTAATGACTCATAAATTAAGTGAATATGAAGAAAGAAACGAAATGTTTTTGGCAATGGTAGCGCCGATGAAAGAAAAATTTAAAAAATATTTCATTGAACTACCCCCGGTTTTTACGTGTTCCGCCGCACTCGACCCGTGTTTAAATGTTTCGGGGGTAGAAACTTTAATAGATGAGATAACTTATGATTTAGATTTACATGATTATGATCCATTTTTTAATGTTAATACAAAACAAATATTTAATGAAACTTTTAAAAAATTGTTTAATGTTTATGTTGAAAAATATGGTGCAACATCAAACATCCACCGACAATCGAACGTGGAATCGAGTTCGTCGAGCTCAAGTAGAGACCCGATGATTAGTTTATACAACACTTTGAGAAATGAAAACAGTAAACGTCAAAGGGGTAACACCCCAAGTAGCGAACTCGGGAGATATATGGGAACCGATTTTTTAGCCACTATGTCTCCCGATGAATTTTTGAAATTTGATATTCTGACATGGTGGAAAGGAAATGAATCACAATTTCCGGTCCTATCCGCCATGGCACGTGATTTACTAACCGTCCAAGCTTCCAAGGTAGCTTCGGAGTCTGCATTTTCTGTTAGTGGCAGGGTTTTATCGATTAGAAGAACAAGGTTAACTCCAACATCGCTAGAGATGTGTATTTGTTTAAAGGACCACTTAGATGCGGCCGAACAAATACAACACATATCAAACCTTGAAGAAGAAACACCGATTGAAGAAGAAATACACGAGCACGAGGTACAAACCGGACGATCCTCACCGCTATCCGACGAAGAACTCGCTTATGATTTGTCTCAACGCATTGGCACACAAACCGACGAAGACGATTAGATTAGACAAACTTGTATTCGTAATATGTATATTTGTTTTCTTTGGTTTAATTTTAATGTAATTTTTATTGTTTATTTTCGTAATGAATTAATTATTTACTTTTATAAATTAATGTAATTTTTATTGTTTTCTTTAGAAAAACTCGAGTATGATTTTTAATTGTTTACTTATTAAAATGAAAATAAAAACTTTGAGACAATCGTATATAATTAATCTACTCTAATAAAATAAAAACGAAAATAAAACGCGTACAATCAATCATATATAATTGTTTGTATAAAACTCGTATTAATTGTTTACAAAATGAAAATAAAAACGCGTCCAATCGTATATAATTAATCTACTCTAATAATTTTTAATTAATCAAAATTTGTAATTAATTTGTATATAATTTAATTAGAAGGTAAAAAAAAAAAAAAAAACCGGGTTTTCCAAACCGGGTCTTAGACCCGACCCGGTTCGGTTCCAACCCAAACCGGTTCCAACCGGGTTGGGTTTGATGGGTTTGAAAACCGGTTCCGACCCGAGCCGGTTCTTGGTCAAAAACCGGGCTCCAAAACGTTGACCGAACCCGAACCGGGTCCGACCCGACCCGGGTTCAAAAAAAAAAACCGGTTTGTGCACCTCTATTCGAAAGTGAAGCCGAAAAAAACTACTACAACATACCATATACAGAGTTGGTGACGTAATGACCCTCATCGACGATCATCAAACTCTACAATCTCACTGGAAACACACTCTCTACATTGCCATTAGGCTATCATACATCTCAGGTAATTGTTCGTTGTTTTAATTTTATCAATCTTTCAGTGGAGATTGTAGTATTTGAGGTTTGATTGTAATTTGCAGGGGGTTAAGGTGAAATTTGCACAAATTATATAGTCGGTGTTTGATCGATGCTTTGATAGCACTAAAACGTTAATCGTAATTTATACATTTGCGGAGGGGAAAATTTAGGGTTTGAAGTAGAATTAAGAGTTTGAAGAAGGCGTTCGTGGTGAGAAATTCAGGGTACGATTTCGTTTCAAGCGTTTGATATTTGTTACTAGGTTAGTCCCGTGTAATACACGGATTGAACAAATAAAATATTAAATTATTATTAATAAAAATTTATGTATTATAAAATAATGCTTGAAAATAAAATATGATTATAAGTACGTATAAATAGATACTTTAAGTAAATAAACATTAATGTATTTTCTTAAACTTTTATTTTATAAAAAATTGTGATTTTTAAATATATTGTTTTAAGAAAAATGATTTTTTTAAAAAAAATTAGTTGTATTCTATATTTTATAATTTTTTTAAAAAGTGTGTTTTTAATAAAAATAGGTTTTAATTTTTAAATTATATATTTTTTAATTTGAAAATAGTATTAGTAATATATTAGTGTTCAATATTATCTATACTATATATAAAGCATATGAGAGGGGTATTTTAAGATACCATAAAATTAAGAACAATTACTTATTTAATACATAAATTACAACTACTTTTGAGGGTAAAATAGTATTTATAACATTATTTACATATCACCTTTACAATTAGTTATATAATAACCTTACACTTTCTAATATTTACATAAAATTTTGCATTATCTACCCATAAACCAAGAAAACTGAATTTGTTTTAACATTTCAGCTATATATTTTGAAATATCACGTTTAAAAAACTTTTGAGACTATAACTGTAAACTGTGTTTTTTTTAAATGTTTTGGTGTAAACTTTTTGTTTAACCGATCCGTATTTTATAAGGTACAATAAGTTAATACGTAACTGTACAAGTAGTTATGCAGAACATATTTATTTAGTGTTTTAAATTTTAACTTAAAAACATATTAAACTTTTATAAAACTACTACAAGAATAATAAAATATTAAAAACATGCGTCGCATGTAAAATGTCGTCCCGTCGCATTACGCGGGCACCGTTCTAGTTATTAATAATATAGAGAAATAAAAAAGTAAGTATAATAAGATCTATAATTGTTTCACACTTGTTTTAGTTTTTTATAGATATACAGATAAACTAAACAATCATTAAATAAACAGATTAAATTTTAATGTAAAATGTATATGTAAAATTAACATGAATAATTACAGTATAATATTTTAATGTAAAATATAATTAAAATTATATATAGGTAATAGTTCAAAAAATAAAATAATTATACCATTTTTTAACTCTCTTATGTAAATAGTTTTATTTTTAAACATTCATTTTTATATTTTTTTATAATTTTTTTATAAAAATATTGTTTTTAAAAAATATGATTTGTAACTGTTCTGCTTGTTTTAATAGGATTGTTTTAAAATATTTCACCTGTTTATAATTTTTTTTAAAACAAAACGATTTTAAAATATTTTATTTAAAAAATATTTAATGATTTAGAAAATTTCATATTATATAAACTTTACTTTTTTGTTATTTAGATTTTAATTAAAAGATGTTATTTTTAAATTTCTTCATAAATCTATTTTAGAAAAAAATAGTTTGACTTAAAAAATAGATAAGAGAGAAACATAGTAATTATAAAATTTATTTTTAATAAGAGAGAGAAATTTGTATGAGAATTTAAATTACCATAACACCTTGGAGGGAAATTTGATGTGTGAATATCAAGAAAAATGACAAGTGGCAAAAATATGGATTAAAAGAATGACAAGTGGCAAAAACATGGATTAAGAGAATGACAACTGGCAAAAGAAACCTTATTTTATTTGAGGTTATAGATTCGATTTGATACACTCCATATATGTTTATTTCATATGTTTCTCACTCGATTGTGTTTTTGTTGATTTGGTTTATAGTTGTATGAATTCTCTTTGATTAGATTGATTCTATAAATCAGTAATGGGGATTATGAGGATCGCATTAGTTATGCATCCGAAAATTTCGAGATGCTTATTACGAATCTCTTTAAGAAGAATCATAAACTAATTTTTAAAGTGATCAAAATCGGGTGTTTTTGTGATAGGTCGAAATGTAGACAAACAAGGAAATGATTTTTTAAAGACTCACATAAAATCAATTTAAATTTAGTGATCAGGTACACCCTTCATTCGGTGAATCAATAGTTTTCTGAAAGTGTTTTTCCAAGAGGGGAAAGTCTTAGACTTTTGTACATGTACACGGCTAATATATATCTAGGGTCATGCTATAGTTACACCATCCCGTCTAATCTCACACCCAAATGACTATTTGAATTTTGCCTCAAACGGAAGTTTAAAGGTAGGAGGGCATGTGATTAGAATATCCTATAAATTGACCGTTGGACGAAGACTTAAACGACCATTTAAAATGTAGGGAGACCATGAGATTTGACATAACCTACAAACAATCTTTGAGCAAAAATCTCAAACAACTGGTTGGTGAAAGTTTTTGCAGGCGGAGTGGGATTAGATTTATTATGGCGTGGGTATAGGGCCCTCTAAGTATATCTATGTTCTGAAAACTTTTGATTGTTGGTTATTTTATAAATGCTCACTAATTAAAACAAATTTAATTTGTTTGTTTTATAAGATAATGAAATCCTCACTACTTACCGTTACGGTATCCTAATATTTTGGCTCAGGAGGTTCAAAATAATGTTCTCACAATCTAGTTTACTTTTTCATGTCAATACAAAATCTGTTATAAGCTTACTAAGTTGATTCTTGATCTTTTAGAATCATGGTGAAACCGCCAGTTTAACATAAACTTTAGAGTAAATTTCGGTTTTGGCCCCTGTGGTTTAACCATTTTAACCATTTCAGTCCAAAAAGGAATCTTTGATCAAATCATGTCCTGTGGTTTCATTTTTGTAACGGTTTTGGTCCCTGACACTAACTCTGTTAGTTTTTACAGTTAAATGTGAGGGTACTATGGTCATTTACATTTGGAGGACTAGTTATGCAAATTATATTAGATTAGGATAGTTGTTGTAATTTTTTAAAACAATAAAAATAAAAAAAACAAAACTTAAATCTACCACTGTCTTCTTCAACCTTCACGTGACACCCATCCAAACCCTAAAAAAAACCTCTTCCACCAACAAACGCTTTCAAGGTTCACCCATGGCAGAGTAAGCAACCCTCTCTCTCTCTCACACACATACACACACATCTTTCTTCTTCATCTCACCCCTCAATTTCAATCTAACTCTGCAGATCCAACGGATACACAACTTACTACGACCAACCCCCACATCCACTACCACACCATCATCATCAACCACTACTGCAAGCATTCACGTAACCGCACTTGACGACCTCGTGAACGTCAACTCCCTATTCACCATCGCCGTCTTCGTCGGCCTCTCTCTCACCACGCCCGACCCACGGAGCCTCGAGAATCGATCATCCTGCGATTCCGACGTCTCCATCGCCAAAAGCCTTCTGGTGTTTAAAGTGGTGTTGTTCAGCTTCTTCCTGTTTTCCTTGTTAGTGGCTCAGGGTTTAGGGTTGCGATGGTGCTAGCGCTGACACTGGAGGTGGTGCAGGCAGTGGAGGTGGCGGTGGCGGTGGAGGTGGTGCAGGCGGTGGTGCAAGGGGAGGAAGGGGTGGTGGGGGTTAGGGTTCTGGTTAGGAATTTCGGTGGTGAAGGGGTTTTAGGATGGTGGGAGTGTGGGGGGTTTGGGTTGGATTAGATTTAAGTTTTGTTTTTTTTATTGTTTTAAAAAATTACAACAATTATTATAATCTAATATAATTTACATAACTAGTCCTCCAAATGTAAATGACCAAACTACCCTCACATTTAACTGTAAAAACTAACAGAGTTAGTGTCAGGGACCAAAACCGTTACAAAAATGAAACCACAGGACATGATATGATCAAAGATTCATTTTTGGACTGAAATGGTTAAAATGGTTAACCACAGGGACCAAAACCGAAATTTACTCTAAACTTTATATGAATTGCCGGCTAGATAACGCTGAAGTTAAATTCAGAGTTGGTCATTGAAGACATCAAACTCTTGAACCCTGCTAGAAATACACTTCCCATTACTGTTAGGGCTATTAGCATATCACATCTCGGGTAATAAGCTTTATTTGTTTTAGTTTTAAATGAGGGGTCTATGTTTTATAAATCAAAAAGCTATATTCATTGGTTTAATTAATCAATTCCACCTGAATTGTTTTTTCAATCATTTGTTAACAATCTTATTAATATCAACCATTTTTGTGCACCTAATGTTATGCGTTGATTTTAGAATATGCGGTAATGATTTTACTGGTTAGATTTGTTTCTTGAACTAGCACAACAGGAAGTGATTCATACAGTCACATTTGATTATTAGGTGGGCTGAAGACTATCCAGCAGAGGCGAGCACTTGTTCAGATTAACAATCACTTTTTTAATTTTAGAGTTAATCTCGGTTTTTGTCCCTGTGTTTTGCAAATTGACTCCACTTAAGTACCAACGTTTATTTTGTCTCCATTTGAGTACCAAATTTTAAAAAAGTTGTCTGTTTCAGTCCTTTTGACTAACGGTGTTAACATTTTCTGTTAGATTTTTTTAAAAAGACCAAAATACCCCTAAGGGTTATAAAAATATCACCATCTCCACCACACACCACATACCACCACCACCACCACACACCACCGCCACCACACACCACCGCCACCACACACCACCGCCGACACACTCCACCGCCAGTTATGGCAACTCTCATGACCCTGCAAGAATGTTGTTGGTTGCTTTGGCTTAGCTACCGTTTATGGTTACGATTTGTGCTTCTCAATCTTTATTATTATCTTATTTGTGATCCTGTTCCTTTTCTTCTTTAGAGAAAAGGGCTGTTGAGGCAGCAAGAGTGGGATGCACCACCGCGTATGGCAGTGGCGATGGAGGCTGTTGCTGCCCTGCCTCCCTTTGTGGTTGAGGCGGAGCAAGTGGCGGTCTTCTGGCCATTGACGGTGTTCATGGTGGTGGTGCGATCACCTTTCTTCTCTATCTCTTCAATACCCTTTTAGGGTTTTCAGATCTACCTTCCATAATCATGTTTCCGTAGGCATTCGTAATCAGATGTGCTCTTGTGCCCTTTTTTTCTTTATAGAGAGAGCTTGAGGCGACGAGAGTTGTTGCGTGAGACACTGGTGGTGGCGTTGGAGGCTGTTGTCGCTCTGTCTCCCTTTGTGGTTGAGGCAGGGCAGGTGGCGGTCTTCTGGTCGTTGGCCGTGTTGATGATGGTTGTGTGACCACCTCTGTTTCTCTATCTCTACGATCCCCTTTTAGGGTTTTCAGATCTACCTTTGTATAGGTGTTTTGTGTTTTGGCTATTGATTGTGGTTGCCCTCGTATCAGCAATTGAGTCCGAATCAAGCGGCGGAGATAAAAAGCTCGAATCTTGAGAATTCCCCAATTGATTATCAACAATTCTATCATTTGGGTGTTGCTCAAATCGATCCAGTTGATCAGGGTTCTGCTCAAAATTCACAGAAGAAGTGGAATTAGGGTTCGTTGTTGCAGTGGGCTTCCATGGCGGAAGCTCTGCGAGCTTATCAATGGCGGTTTTAGCTTTCTTAATCAGCCAATCGACAGCTTTTCCATGGTGGTGTGTGGTGGCGGTGGTGTGTGGTGGCGGTGGTGTGTGGTGGCGGTGGTGTGTGGTGGTGGTGGTGGTATGTGGTGGAGATGGTGATATTTTTTATAGCCCTTAGGGGTATTTTGGTCTTTTTAAAAAAATCTAACAGAAAATGTTAACACCGTTAGTCAAAAGGACTGAAACAGACAACTTTTTTAAAATTTGGTACGCAAATGAAGACAAAATAAACGTTGGTACTCAAGTGGAGTCAATTTGCAAAACACAGAGACTAAAACCGAGATTTACTCTTAATTTTATTTGATAGTTTTCGCCACAAATTTAAAGGAAGCACAACTTGTTAAAAAGATAATTTTTTTTTGAAATTTACACTATGAAGTTTTCATCACCCAAGTATTGAGATACAAAAGAGATTACAACTGAGAAAAAGACAACCGAGGAAAAAAAACAATAGCATACACTCCTAACTTAACCAAATAGTAACATTTACAGATTGATAACTAATAGTCAATGACATTTACTTGCATTATATTAATTTTTGTGAATTGTGATGGTGGTGTTAGGGTGGTGGCAGATGCACAAATCCCCTGGGCTTGTGAGGCATTTTCAAGGCAACATGTGGAAGAACTTGTCAAGAATCCACCAGTACTTGAGTATCCAACTAATTAAACCCTTTTAGTAAATTAATATACTATTAAATTAAATATTGTTAGTTGGTTCTAACAAAAACACTGAATTGGTGCAGGTGTTGGAAGTCATTCATGACTCAGCTATGGACCCTTGGTCTACTTGATACTGTAAGGATGGAGAGGTCAGAGGTGTAGAGCCATACTAAACAGATCTAAAGACAAACAACTTGAAGACAGTTATAATGCATATTTTGGTTGAATTTTTTTTCGTACTAGTATAGCAGCAGGATCTGTTGATACCGTTTGTTTTGTTGTTGTAAAGGATTTAAATCTCCAGACAATTTCTTTCACAAGTTTCTTCTTGTAGTAGATATTGATGGTTTCCGAAAGCCTAAGTTCTCGTTTGTTTGATCATCATCCTTTGAATAGCCTAATTTTGATGGTTACTCTGCACAATATTCCCATCTCTTTTGCTATGAATGTTGTTATGTTTTGATCAATAATTATCTATTCTATTTAAAACATTTGGTCGGTGGGTCTGTGTTTTCTTATATATGGTGTTCTTCTTCTTCTTCCTTCGGTTCCCGCTTTGCTCTCTCCTTGCTGCTTCGCTTACATTGTCTTCTTGCTTAAGGTGGGTTTTTGTCGCCGTTGGTGTCTCCTCCTCTCGATTTCTAGAGAGAGGCGGAGGGGTCACTGTTTCTGGCGGTGTTGCCGGTCGCCTTTCCTTGCAGCGGCGGTTAGGGCTGGCCTTGGTAGCGTATACACGTGGCTCCTCTCGATTTCTACGACAGAGGCGGAGAAGTCACCGTTTCCGGCGGTGTTGCCGGCCGCCGACCGCCGCTCCTTTCCTTGCAGCGGCGGTTAAGGCTGGCCTTGGTGACATCGCCTGTACACGTGGAGACATCCCGTCGGTCTAGATCTGTCGATGATTATTTTGATTGTGGGCTTGAGTTATCGGTCGATGATGACTGGGGTCGCCTTGTCTGAGACTTTGTTGTGCATGTTGTTCTTTGTGTTTTCAAGATTGAGCTTAACGGTGGTGGTGTTGGCGGCGATGGTCTTAACGGTGTTGGTGTTGACGGCGATGGTGTTGACAGTGGGGGTCTTCACGGTAGTGGTGTTGACGGTGGGGGTCTTCACGGTGGTGGTCTTGATAGTGGGGCTTTTGATGGTGGTGGGCTTGATTGTGATGGCTCCGGTTCTAATCCGTGCCCTGGTATTTAGAAATCTTGACTATTCTATTGACATGATTCATTGTGTTGCAGTTTGAATTTTGAGGATGAGATCACCCTAAAGTTAAGGCATACTGGAGCTGGTATCATATCTATGGCTAATGTTGGTCCAAATACAAGTGTAAGCCAGTCATTTATCACATTAGCACGAGGCAATCAATCAGTTAATGGTAAACATTTATTATTGTAATCATTTTGGTCCATCTCTTTGTTACTATGGTTCCTCATGTGAGGTTTGGGGCAAACATTTTAGAATTCAGTTGTATAAGCACGGGACAACAACAATTGACCTATTTTATTAGTTCATTGTTAATCATCGATCAGCTTGATTTCAAAGGTATGCTTAAATTTCTGCCATGTAATGAATTTTTATGGGTGTTATTCTGCTTGAATTTTGATTTTTAGGCACTAAAGTTAAGTTATTTTAAATGTGAGGTTGTATATGCGCTGCTATTCTGATTGCACTTTAAGCTCAATTTAGGAGAAGCATACTTGATAATATGTAACATTTGTACACTATTTGATAAGCATTCTGTCTGGTTTTCTTATCAAGTTTCATGTTCTCATGTTAGTACGTAGTTGCATTTTAAACTTTTTTTTGCATCTACTTCATATCTCGACATTGGATTCCCGTGGCTTATGTTTCTTTGGCTATGATGACTGTGATATGGACCGTTGCTTGGCGTGGCATGAACGAGGATGGCGAGTGACATGTTTTTCACTTGCAACCCGTGTTGCAGCCGCATCGATTTACTAATAAGATCTGAGCCACGTTGTGTATGTTTATTATGATTTTTGTCTTTGTATTAGTCATTACTGGTCACCAGGGTTCAATTTCTTTACGTTTGATTGTTTATCTTCCTTTGTTTTATCATGTTGTGAGCACTCTTGGTTGTTGATGTTAATAATAATGGTATTCATTTGAGGTTGTTGCTTCTGGTTGTTGCATGTTGATAATAATGGTAGTCATTTGATGTCGATAATAATGGTCGATAATAATGGTCTTCACGGTGGTGGTCTTGATGGTGGGGCTTTTGATGGTGGTGGGCTTGATTGTGATGGCTCCGGTTCTAATCCGTGCCCTGATATTTAGAAATCTTGACTATTCTATTGACATGACTCATTGTGTTGCAGTTTGAAGTTTGAGGATGAGATCACCCTAAAGTTGAAGCATACTGGAGCTGGTATCATATCTATGGGTAATGTTGGTCCAAATACAAGTGTAATCCAGTTATTTATCACATTGGCAAGAGACAATCAATCACTTAATGGTAAACATTTATTATTGTAATCATTTTGGTCCATCTCTTTGTTACTATGGTTCCTCATGTGAGGTTTGGGGCAAACATTTTAGAATTCAGTAGTATAAGCACGGGACAACAACAATTGACCTATTTTATTAGTTCATTGTTAATAATCGATCAGCTTGATTTCAAAGGTATGCTTAAATTTCTGCCATGTAATGAATTTTTATGGGTGTTATTCTGCTTGAATTTTGATTTTTAGGCACTAAAGTTAAGTTATTTTAAATGTGAGGTTGTACATGTGCTGCTATTCTGATTGCACTTTGAGCTCAATTTAGGAGAATCATACTTGATAATGTGTAACATTTGTACACTATTTGATAAGCATTCTGTCTGGTTTTCTTATCAAGTTTCATGTTCTCATGTTAGTACGTAGTTGCATTTTAAACTTTTTTTTTGCATCTACTTCATATCTCGACATTGGATTCCCGTGACTTATGTTTCTTTGGCTATGATAACTGTGATATGGACCGTTGCTTGGCGTGGCATGAACGAGGATGGCGAGTGACATGTTTTTCACTTGCAACCCGTGTTGCAGCCACATCGATTTACTAATAAGATCTGAGCCACGTTGTGTATGTTTATTATGATTTTTGTCTTTGTATTGGTCATTACTGGTCACCTGGGTTCAATTTCTTTACGTTTGATTGTTTATCTTCCTTTGTTTTATCATGTTGTGAGCACTCTTGGTTGTTGATGTCGATAATAATGGTATTCATTTGAGGTTGTTGCTTCTGGTTGTTGCATGTTGATAATAATGGTATTCATTTGATGTTGATAATAATGGTCGATAATAATGGTCTTCACGGTGGTGGTCTTGATGGTGGGGCTTTTGATGGTGGTGGGCTTGATTGTGATGGCTCCGGTTCTAATCCTTGCCCTGATATTTGGAAATCTTGATTATTCTATTGACATGACTCATTGTGTTGTAGTTTGAAGTTTGAGGATGAGATCACCCTAAAGTTGAAGCATACTGGAGCTGGTATCATATCTCTGGGTAATGTTGGTCCAAATACAAGTGTAATCCAGTCATTTATCACATTGGCAAGAGACAATCAGTCACTTAATGGTAAACATTTATTATTGTAATCATTTTGGTCCATCTCTTTGTTACTATGGTTCCTCATGTGAGGTTTGGGGCAAACATTTTAGAATTCAGTAATATAAGCATGGGACAACAACAATTGACCTATTTTATTAGTTCATTGTTAATCATCGATCAGCTTGATTTCAAAGGTATGCTTAAATTTCTGCCATGTAATGAAATTTTATGGGTGTTATTCTACTTGAATTTTGATTTTTAGGCACTAAAGTTAAGTTATTTTAAATGTGAGGTTGTATATGTGCTGTTATTCTGATTGCACTTTGAGCTCAATTTAGGAGAAGCATACTTGATAATGTGTAACATTTGTACACTATTTGATAAGCATTCTGTCTGGTTTTCTTATCAAGTTTCATGTTCTCATGTTAGTACGTAGTTGCATTTCAAACTTTTTTTTTGCATCTACTTCATATCTTGACATTGGATTCCCGTGGCTTATGTTTCTTTGGCTATGATGACTATGATATGGACCGTTGCTTGGCGTGGCATGAACGAGGATGGCGAGTGACATGTTTTTCACTTGCAACCCGTGTTGCAGCCACATCGATTTACTAATAAGATCTGAGCCACGTTGTGTATGTTTATTATGATTTTTGTCTTTGTATTAGTCATTACTGGTCACCTGGGTTCAATTTCTTTACGTTTGATTGTTTATCTTTCTTTGTTTTATCATGTTGCAAGCACTCTTGGTTGTTGATGTCGATAATAATGGTATTTATTTGAGGTTGTTGCTTCTGGTTGTTGCACGACTATGATGATACATGAAAACTGGTACCGGTTGCATTGGCTTGGCAACTATTTTCAATGTGCAGCCACAACCTGCATTAGTTCTGAGCCACACGTTGAACATTCCAATTTTATACACCGCTTTACGGCGTTCCCAAGACGCGCAACGCGCGTCTGGGTAATAACTAGTTGTCCTTTTAAAAATGTCTTAATAATCATAATTTTGGATTCAAATAAAAAAGCAATAAATATCTCATTGAAAACATGTAGTAAAAGATATTCATAATAAATAGAAACGCATTTTGCGATGGTGAGTTAGAGCCTGAGAGGAGTTGATAGATATACAAACATATTGTATAATCAATCCTTTAGGGTAAATGTATTCATATCCTCGTGTGTATTGCACATGGTGATATTTAATCACAGTAACAAAACAAATCACACATTAATAACCAATAATATTACATGATATTATATTTAGTCTAAACTTATTATTTACGAGAATTAAGATCGAATCAGAAATATAAATAAACCAACCATACAATTTAATCTAAATTTTGATATATTATTTAATATACATATAGAACGAATGAGCAGTAATACTACATACATTATATTATCTAATTCATCATCATTTGTCTCATGATGAAAAGGTAATGTTTGCTCTTGTCTCATCTTTTAGATCTTACTTTACATTTTATCCCATAGCATGTTAGAGGTAAAGTTTGTTCTCAACTTATCTTTTAAACCTTACCTTCAACTAAGATTTCTCCGGGCATGTATGTTGTTGTTTAAACACTTAGAGGTCTTGTAATACATCCATCCACCCACTTGAACACTACATCAATTAACTTTTGTTAATCATATATTTTTAAACTTACATAAAAGATCATATCAAGCCTGCCCAATATCCTTGTAAGTTTTATAACTTCTAAGCAGGCTTCAAATTTAGTTATAACCCAAGCCCACTTTTGTAATATTATTATTTTTAAACAAATTTTAAACAAATAAAAAGGCTACTAACTATTAAACAAATAAAAAGGCTACTTTCTATCCTCCAATTGTTCAGCTTTCTCCACGTATCTGCAATCTCACAGAGTTAACACTCTATCTAACTCTTATCTCCATTTCCTCTCTAATTGAAGCAATATTGATCGGCGATTTTCACTCCCACCGGAGACGCCACTCACGACAATCTCACGGTAACCTAATTCCCTAAATTTTCTTATAAACCCTCAATTTGAACCAGATGACGAACAACATGTAGTTCTCACTTGCTATTAGAGCATAATACTCTGAATTTGTGGCTTTTAATTTGCTCTTAAGAAGCAAAATTGCAGTAGTTTGGATTTTGGAATTTTTGAACTGTGAATTTGGTTGAAGATGCTGCTCATGTCATTTGTAATTGGATGATTGTTATTGTAGCATATCAGGTGATGTTCCCCTGCTAAATGGAACAGTATATTGAGTGGAGATCAAGAGGATCCCATTGATGTTACAAATGAGTAAGCCGTTTTGTCATGCTACTACTTTGAACACTTGAAAAGTATTAAAGCTGCATAACTTAAAAATCAAAATGTATACATTCTCGTATGTTTTCAACCCTTGAAACCGTGACTTGAACTTGAGTGGATCTTGTTTTGCTCTCATATGTCTTTAAACCTCAAAACACTAATGAGACCTTGACTTGAACTTGAAGTTGAGACCGCTTTTATTAGCGGTTTTGCGTTGTTGTTGTTGTTTTGCTGCAGTCTTGAAGGAAATTTTTATAAAGATGTTTAGTTTTTTTTGCTATATATTGCTGCAGATCAACTGTTTTCTTGGTGTACTGTCATTTTTGGGCTGCTTTTATGATCTGTCATTTTGGAAGGTAATTATTCTAGGCCCCATGCCACTGCATACAAACATACATGCATACACCCATACTTATATTTATGCATACAATAATAAATCTTGAAGTTAAACTTATTGTTAAAGCCCCAACATCTTGCATATATAAAACCATATCTTTTCAATCATTTCCAATTGGCCTTTTAAAATAAGGATATCATTCTGTATAAAGAAAACCATATAAATTCTAACTCATAGTTCCATAACCTCTTCCCTTCTCTCTCTTTCAGAAATTTAGATGGCAGTCACCAGCACACGCCATTGTATTGCTCTTTTTATGGAACCAGACTCAACCAAATCCAACATCTTAGATGCAACCAGACACACTGTCTACACCCACACCCAAGTAAGCATTTCTAATTCTTATGCAGCAGAGATATTCAGACTTTTAACAGTTCAATTTATACCCTTAACTGGTTTATCTTTAAGCAGCAGAGATATAACAATTTTTGTTCGCTATCCATGAACGGTTGCCAATCTCGAGACCCTAGAACTCCTGTGGGAATGACAGAAACTCGGACATTTCCGTCTGTTTCGACTCCTGCAATGGCCATGGACCAGTTAAATTCTGCAATTACTGAGTTGGGATTTGACCCGCCAGTGTTAGGGTCTGGAATCATAAGGCTTGAGGTAATTAATTGACTTGCTATGTGTCAATAGTTTTCTACGTGGTTTTCTTAGGTATCTCCTTGAGGCATGACATGGTTTATCTTTTGCAATTGTGGCTATGGGAATGTGGCACGTGGTTGGTTGCAATTTTTACAAGATGGCACTTGCAGTTCTTTTCTTTTCATGTATAACTACTTTAAATATGTAATAATATATCTCTGAATAATATTGAGGTCCAAATTGTTTAGTATAGATTTTTATTTTGTTGTTATTAGGAATTCTTGAAAAATACATTGACAATAACGAAACAAATCAAGAAAAGATTAATAAAACTGGACATTCTGGAAACAATATTAATAAGAAAATGTTCATTATGGTATATGATTTTCGTACTTGAATATTAATTAATTAATTAGTATATTTGTGAATTGAAGGTTCCAATTGGACAGCAAATTGAAGCAATCGACTGGCTGCATGGTCAGCAACATTTTCAGCATCTCCCTAGATGCTTTTTCTCTGGAAGAAGCCAAAAAAGAATTAACGGTATTCCTTCTCATTCCATTTCTTCTTTGATTACTGGAAACGATTCATCCAATTCCTCTCCGGTCAGCATTTCTGGTTTGGGTTCTGCTGTTTTCTTTCGCCATGTCAGTCCATTTTCACTCCAAGATTGGCAATCTATCAAGAGGTACATTGTTTCTGTCTTTTTGTATGTATTTTGTAAGTAATGTATCTCTCATTGTTGAACCCATAAGTAATTAAACTGAAGGTTCCTGTCTAAGAAGTGCCCACTGATTCGTGCTTATGGGGCAATTCGTTTTGATGCATTGGCTAATATATCATCTGAGTGGGAAGCTTTTGGTTCATTCTACTTCATGATTCCACAGGTAAATAAGCAGTTTGTTTATTATTATCTTGGGCTGTAGCATGTATAGAAGACTTTTGCTATGTGTGTGTGTGTTAAAGTACAGGTTGAATTTAATGAGTTTGAAGGAAGTTCAATGCTAGTTACGACCATTGCCTGGGATGAATCCCTTTCATGGACATTTGAGAAGGCAGTAGATGCACTTCAGACAACCATGAGACAGGTCACTCCCAAGTTTTGCTTTTGAGGAGGGTAATCGGATAAATAAGTAAATAAGTGATTAAAACATGCATAGTTTTGCTTTTACGCAGGTTTCGTCCAGTATTGTGAAGTTACGAAAAGAGGTTCCTAATACATCCATTCTCAGCAGCTATAATGTTCCCAGTAAGAAACTGTGGGATATTGGTGTTGATAGAGCATTGCAAATGATAAACAAAAACAAGTCACCCCTTATCAAGGTGTTGCTTATGAACTTTCAGTTTTTGACCCCAATTCTCCTTGAACTACAAAAGCCAATAAAAATTCAAAACAATAGCAACTGCAAATATAATATCAATATCTGTAGTACTTTATACTGCTCTCCTTACTCATTTGGGTTTTATAGGTTGTGCTTGCACGTAGCAGCATAATTAGGACCTCCCCTAATATTGATCCTTTGACTTGGTTGGCAACTTTGCAGGTGCTCATTCGTATGTTATTTTTTTCTCACACTTTTCAACCCATTTACTATTAATGGGTGGGCCAATTCAGATTATGTTTGATCTCTAACTGGTCAATGGGTAAAAAAAAAAAAACTAGCTAGAATAGAAACAGTCGAGTTGGTCTGACAGATAAGTGTATTTTTATGCATAAAACCTTCTACACCAATGTATTAAAAATAAACATATTATACTATGGAGATTAATATAGTTGTTGGAAAAAATGACTCGACCCACCCATTTTGCCACCTCTAATATGATTTCTTTTACCAGTGAAGTTTATTACTTGGCCAATTGTAGGTTGAGAGTGAAAATGCTTACCAGTTCTGTCTTCAGCCTCCTGATGCACCTTCGTTTATAGGGAACACTGTAAGTGCAGCTACGTATCGCAAAATGTTGTATAAGAAATATGTTCACAATCCAAAATAGTTATTAATGAAGGTAATGTTTCTGTGTTTGTTTAATCACCTACTTGATCCTTCATGAATAGCCAGAGCAATTATTTCATCGAAACAGACTCAATATTTATAGCGAGGCGATGGCTGGAACCCGAGCTAGAGGTGACTCAAAAGCCCTTGATCTGCAGATAGCACTAGATTTACTTTACAGGTTATAGCTTGAATTGAGATATATTTTTAACCAGATTTTAATGTTTAGATAATCAGTTTCATACTAGCTGCAGCTGCAAAACAACTTATTGTCCCATAAATTACATGATTACTTAACCTGACTTTTTACTCTTATCTCACAATATGCATCTCCTGTTCTCACAAGAATGTCCTTTTTGACCATTTCAAATAACTGATAGTCAGATTATACAAAATTAAACGACAAAGCACATCCAAAAACTATCTCCTACAACTTGATTATTATAGCTGGTTGTCTGAATTTGATTATTCAGAGTCACTATCCAAACACCAGCTAAATCACTGTAATCCTTACGTTTTCTTCTCCCTAACCTTTTGCAGCTCTAAAGATGACAAGGAGTTCTCTATCGTGCGGGAGTGCATAAGAAGAAAACTGGAGGTAAATGTGATCATCACTTGGGTAGGGTTTTGGATTTGTGCGTACGCATGAATGTGTGTGTGTGTGTGTTTTTGGGTGGGTGGGGGGGGGGAAGGAGGGGCTCTTCTGTGCGTTTATATTTTTGTAAATGCATTTATTCAACTCTGTAGGCTGTTTGTACAACAATATTGGTTGAACCAGAGAAAACAATTCGAAAGCTCCCAAGAGTACAACATCTTTATGCTCGAGTAAGAGGCAGACTAAGAAGTGAAGATGATGAGGTATGCTTTATATTGTAATTCACAGTACAAGAAGTTGCAATTTTGTTAAACAAGAAGGCATGAAATACAAATATGAATGGCTCACACATTAAAATGAAAAGACTACCAAAAGATTCATTTTCTAAATTCCTACTCAAGTGACTACTTTTGCAGTTGATGATAATTATGTAACATGACAAGTACAGCTTTACGACATGACTATGAATGTTTTTGACTGGAGTGGCAAAATGGGTGGGTTGGGTAACAAGTAGTTATTTGTTGCGTTGCCCCCACACACCTTTTGTCCACTTGAAATATTGTTAATTAACAGTTAATGTGTTATATTTGATTAGAAAAACTATATGGTTACATTAACATATTATATGTTTGAATAAAGCACTATACGAGGTAGTATGCTTTATAATACAATTTAGGAGAATTTTCAACCCGTTTGACAGTTTCATTGTTAGAGAAATATTTGATTTGACCCATTAGATATAAAATGCATACCAAATTAACATATTCGTAAGTAAATGGGGAAAATAGTCTACATCTAGTTTTGATGTAGACAACAAAATACTATTTAACATAAACAGGGAAGGTAAAAGTGATAATAAGATCTTATCACAGGGTCTCAAAAAATAAATGCAAAATATTTGTTCTGTCCATTCTTATTTGCATGGTTGAAGTTTAATTGAACTATAAAGTTCTCTCTGTTTTTCAAATGCTTAAAATGAGTTTTCACTTCGTGCAGTTTGATATTTTATCTGCACTTCATCCAACTCCAGCTGTGTGTGGATTCCCCACAGAAGAAGCACGAGTTCTGATAGCAGAAACTGGTACATGTATATTCCTTCATCTTCGTCTCTATTAAAACAAACCATGGTTCTCTTTCTTAGTTTTTGTTGCACATTCCAATTAATGGGGAAAAAGTGCAAGTTGAGGAGACAGAGGGCTTAATATATTACCTCCCTTGGTCTTAAAACAAATGTAGCAGTTTCTTTTTCGGGTTGTCCCGAAATAAATGCAATGTTTCTCTTTTGGTAAGTTTCCAATGCAGATTTAGCAAGTCATTTACTGTATTTGCTTTTGCTATTTTTTGATGAGAATTTTTTGTGGTGCGCAGAAAACTTCGACCGAGGAATGTATGCAGGCCCAGTTGGGTGGTTTGGAGGAGGAGAGAGTGAATTTGCTGTTGGTATAAGGTCAGCCTTGGTTCAAAAGGTTGATAAATATTTCCCATTCATATTATGCTATTTTATGCTATTGATATCCTGAAGCAAATTGACATCAACTTGACTATGGGAATTTTTCCCATTTTAAGTAGAGTATGCTCTGGACTTAAGTCGGGTAACTAACTTGAGGGTGTGTATGACATATTAGATATTGGTTTTTTGTGATAATCATAAACATTCTAATGCAGTTTTATGTTAAAATCATATTAATAGGGGCTTGGGGCATTAATCTATGCCGGGACTGGGATAGTGGAAGGAAGTAGTTCATCACAAGAGTGGGATGAACTGGAACTCAAGACATCTCAGGTTTGAGCCTTCTTTTTGGTGCATGTTAATTTACTTGTGTTTCCCAAATAATGGCAAATCCCATTTGAAAGTGCTTGAAGGCCTCAATAGTACAGTTAACGTTAAGTTTTGAATTGTTGTCTCACTTAAATCTTTCAAATGATGTTTTTCAGTTCATGAAGCTGATGAACTGGAGCGCTCTCTCTTGATACTAAGAAGGCCATGTTATCCGGGAAGTAAAAACCAAACACTGTAAAGGTTTGTGATTCATAGTATAAGCGTTTGGTATCTTGTAAGCATCATGTAACGTATATATGTGTGCGCTCATATGCACACATAATTTGTGTAGATTTCTTCTTGAAATCACATTGGTGTGAGATTTTAGCAAATATTCATTTAGATGCAATTACAAAATAAAGAACAAATCCAAATTCTTTTCTCAAAATACTAACTTATGTTTTACTAATAGCTTAATTAAATTGTCCAATTAAGTAAATCAAACCTATTTTCTAACCACAGTTGTTGATTGGTTCATTTCAGGAAATATGTCAACGTGGACCAACCATTTCATTCATCCAGTTAAGGAGGAGATGCAGATACATATATCAGTTAGGTAACTATCGAACGTCATCCTCCACATAGGAATATAGGATTATTATCTCAACGCTCCTTGTTGAAGGCTTATAGTATTGTGTTGAGGTAGGTAGCCAGATTCAGAATTTGGGTTTCAACATTTATTGATCATTATTTGGGTATTAAAACCAGATTCAAATATTACATCACTACTTGTATATGTAGCAATATTTTGGAAATTAAAACATGTGTATAATGCACCTTTTTATCTTTGGTTTAGTGTATAGCTGGCAACATGGTGTGTATTTGTTTGATACCTTGTGAAATATGATTAATCGCTAAAATAAAACCAAGTCTCATGGGTTAAATGCTAAAAGGGGTCAAAGGTAATCTAATATGTATTCAAATCCGAAAGTGTTTTATCTAAAAGAAACTAGGTTATTGTTTTAGCAATATAGCTTTTGTAACATGTGTTACCAAAGCTAAAAAAACAGAAAAGAGTTGGTTGGGTTGGCGAGATCTGACCTAACCCAAATTCATCTTCAATTGTTATCTAATACACCTCTTGCCACCTTTAGTTTACTCTTATTGTTTGCTTATTTTGTAATTAGTTCATGTAATAAGAGCATTATCCCTACTCACAGATATGGTGTGCATACCAAAAGTTATAAAAATTATTGGATAGAAGCTAAAACACGCATTGGGTAGCGCATGTGCCAATGACCTCTTGGTCTAGTGACACCTTAATTCCTGTTAAATTGATGTAGGTTTGAGTCTCACAAAGTGAATTTTAGGATTTATGAAGGCGTAGCGTTCACCTTTTATGAGAAAAATCTAGAAAGCAAAACGTGATCAAGATCGTTTTAATTAACAAGAATATTCCATCTTCATAACTCACGAAATTTTAAACAGTTTATAATTAATATTAGCAAAGGGCCTTTGCCCTATGGCGCCTAAATGTGTTGCATTGACGTCACTCCTTAAAAGGTTGAAGCTTCAGAATACCATAATTGATTAATAGTATTAACTTAGAGGCTTACATACCGTAACATCTCACTTACATTGAAATGACGATACTAATATTAATTATATTAAAAGGTTACATTTGGTTAATATATAATACGATCAAACATGTTTGTTCATAAAACAATCTCTAACATATGGTTTTGTCAGTCTCAAACCGGTTTCTAATAGTATTGATTTCAAACCGATTATGTTTCGGTTCACGAACCGGTTTGGACCTTTTGTGTATGCATTGGGCTTTCTATGGCAAAAGTAAAGAAGACTAAAGCCCAAAATGTATCGATCCAACAACAAGATCCGGATTATCCAATGAGAAATCACATCACAAAGGCACAGTGACACTGTTGTAATGTTGCATCACTTCTTGTCGAATCAAACATATATAAGCTAGCAAACGTCTTGTGGACTAATCAAGTAAGATCAAACAATCAATCAATCGATCAACCGCTTTTGGTTTCGATTCGACTCCGTTTGATCTCTCTTCGAGTTTGTGCTCTTCGTGAATCTAAATCCTACAGATATGTCAAAACCCTCATCTTCCAGATTGATTTTCCTTAGGTATCTTCATCACCATCACCATTCAAAACCCTTGTCGCCACCCAATTCCCCAATTTCATCAACTCCCACTTCTCGAATCACCTCCAGAAACCTTAAACTAAACCCTAGGATTCCATCATCTCCTACACCCCGATTGTTGCCCACTTCAATTTCGAAGATTTCCCAAAACCCACAATTAAAAACACCCATGGGAACCAATTTGATCAGGAATTTTATTGGGTTTAGGTGCATTTCTACTGAGGGTTCGAATTTGGGCGGTAAATTAGACGTAAATTTGTTGAAGGGTAAGATTAAAGAACCTGTGGTAGCAGTTTCGAAGGCTTTTTCTAGGTATAAGCAAGCTATGGGGTTGCAGATGGATGCGTTTTTTAGGAGAAACGGTTTGGTGTTGTTAGGTGTTGGTGGGGTTTTTGTGTGTATCTTGCTTTGGAGGATTATGTTTGGGATCGCTAATACTTTCATTGGGTTATCAGAGGGTTTGGCAAAGTATGGTTTTCTTGCTCTTTCCTCTGCTATCGTCGCGTTTTCTGTGAGTTTTTTCTTTCAATTGGTTTCATGATTTCATATTCTTGATTACTGATGGTGATATTATTATATTCTAGTATTCAAGCTGCTGTTATAAAGTATAAACACATCAAAACATACCCTTAACTTGAGGAAATGTGGATGTTATTCATGTATGCCATTATACATTGAACAGTTTTCATGTTGTCTAATTGTGTGAGGATCTTTAACCAGTAGCTTTGCTGTGAGTGGGATTTATTGGGTATGTTTGTTTGTTTATTGTGTGAGGATGTTTTTTGAGATTTGGGTTTGACAATATTATGTGCTATTTAAGGGACTGTATCTTCGATCAAGGTTTACAATAAATCCTGATAAGGTTTATCGTATGGCGATGAGGAAACTTAACACATCAGCTGATATTCTTGAAATTATGGGTGCTCCACTCACTGGAACAGATTTAAGAGCATATGTTATGTCAGGAGGCGGTATAACATTAAAGAACTTTAAAGCACGGCTCAAGAGCAAGCGGTGTTTTCTTATTTTCCCAATACGTGGTGCAGAAATGAAAGGCTTAGTTAGTGTTGAAGTCAAGAACAAAAAAGGCCAGGTTAGCTTTTAAAGTTTAGAGTTTTAGCGCGTTAATGTCTTTGGTTATTTTTTCCTAGTTTTCCAAGTATTTATAGGTTATGTTTGGATTTTGAACTTAAAAAGACTATATTTTAGTGCCTATTCTAGACAATCCTGCTGTGTGCTAGTTTTTTTCAACCTTGTGAAATAACAGGATGACCCGTAGATGTACAATTGTGTGTTCATGTGTGGTATAGCCATAAGCCATATGGGTTGACAAAGTGGGTGGGTCAAAAGGGGTCATGTTGTGTTGGCAAGCCATCAAGCTTTTGTCTTAAAAAATACCCAATGAATGGTTAAGATATATGGAATCCAATACCATCATTGAAATGGTGGTCTGATACTTACATTTTGACCACGTTTTGCCCATATCACTCATTAGCAATAAATGTAGCTAAAAAAATTGACCCAACTTTGAACAAATAGGGTTATAAATTCTAGGATGCTCGTATTGCAAAACATGGGCTTGTCATTGGAGGGAACACTTTCAACTCATAAAATTAAAAAATGGGTCAGTTATTTGGGTTGAATTTTAGTTTTAGGGGATGACATGGGTAGAATTTTGTGAGCAATGGGTAAAATATAATAATTAGCACAAGTTGAACAATTCGTGTATGTTTAGATTGTACTTCTATTATAGTAATAATATAGTTTTCCTAAGCATATTTAAATATTTAATCCATTACTTGTTATAAAATTTCAGAAAAAGGGGAAAAGAGTCCTGGTGGGTTGGCCCAACCCGCCAGCCCTGCCCATTTTACCACCACTAACATGTTCGTTATTCATGTTGTAACCGCAGTCTAGTGATTTTGTTGCAGTATGATATGAAGTTGCTATCAGTAGACATTCCAATGTCAACAGGACCCGATCAGCGCATATTCCTGATTGGAGATGAAGAAGAATATAGAATCGGTGGTGGGTTGATATCCGAACTAAGAGATCCAGTGGTGAAAGCCATGGCAGCAGCTAAGGAATTTGAAACACGTGATGTGGAAGAGGACAAAGAAGATGCCCGAAGAGAGCTCGAGGACGCAGAGAGAAAACACCAGGAAGAGATTGAAAAGATTCAGAGAGAGGGTTCATAGTGATACTGATTTCATCCTATGTTTTGTTGTTTTTAATCTTTAGTTTTACCACTAGCTGTTCATACCCTTTTGATTGGCCCAATAGGTTTGAAGTTGGCTGCATTATAAATACTGCTGGTTACCCTGTATTTTTAACACTTCTAAATCTTATAAAACAAAACAAAACAAATATATCCCTGCAAAAATCCCACACTTCAAAAATCTTATAATGTTTAAAGAATGAACTAATATATAAAACTGGTTCATTGAATTATCAGGAATTGGGATTGGAAAATTTTCCATTCAAAATCATGTTTGATTTGTCAACGGATGGAATTAGAATTGGAAAATTTTCCAACATTCGTTATAATACACATTCCTTTCATTTAACCATGGAATGTTTAATAATCCAATGGAATGTTTAAAGTTAACATTCTAATTCCACTTAAAATTGACCAACCTAACGTGTTACCAATTTTAACAATATTTCATTCCAATTTTAATTTTTTCGTAAACATTATGCGAACCAAACAACCCTTTATATTTAGCCTAGAAGATGTTGGCTGCCAAAAGTGAAATAAAGGTCGTGAAAATCACTATATGATATGTAGCGGTAGTGATTTGACTTAGGAAGTAGCATTTGTTTGTATCAGCTTAGGTAAATTTGGAATCAGGAAGTGGTCATCGCTCGTGAAGATCACTATATGATTGAATGTAGCAGTGAAGGCCTAATGCTCAATTGCAGTAAAGTTCATTGTAATAGGAGAAAATTAGAAATCAATCAAAGCATTATAAACAAGAAAACGCAAAAATGATATTGGCCCATGCAGGTCTCGAACCTGCGACCTTCGCGTTATTAGCACGACGCTCTAACCAACTGAGCTAATAGGCCGCTTGCTCTTGTGTCGATTCATAAGTTTATTATCAAAGTCGCTTAACTATAAACATTCAAACCCATGTAAGAGAACATGAAGAGAAACTACTTTGACAAAATCTGTATCTTATTATACCAATAGTATATCAACCAACCGAGCAAAAAACTACTCAATAATTTTTAACTACTCAATAATTTTATCTCATCTTATAAAAATGGTTGTTTTATAAAAATACTTTTCAACTTCTGAAAACCTCTTTTATTTTTACACATACAAAAGAGCAAAATATTTCTAATCAAAGATCAACGTTGGCATCGTTTTTGTTTTGGTAGTACTTTTGGCCATTTATTAATCCTCGTCACGGTGTTTTGGAATTTTTTAAAGTGGTACACACGTCTTTATTAAAAAGAATGCACTCCATTTTTTGCATCACGCTTTGTTTGGACCGCATGACGTTTCAAACAAACTACAATGTTACTGTTGAAAAGCAAAAGCAAATATTACAAAAATATGAAGAACAACTGGGATCAGCAACAATTACATCATATCCCCTTTTTTAGTGATAATGTTTTCTTAGTGGTGTTTCTTTGTCTCCCATTAACATCCAACAATAATTGTACAACCTGTATAAGAGGAGGATGATTCTCCTCTGTTTGATGTACTCGAATAACAATTCCTCAATCAATTTAATCATCTTGTTAAGATGGTATCAGAGCAGTGTTTACACTAATATGCTCATCATCTACCTCAGCCTTTCAACCACATAATCCTGGTCACCATGTCCGAAGACGGCAACCAGAATGAATTATCCATTCAACTCGCCAACCTGCTTAAGCAGGGGATTCAATCCCAACCAAAAAGCCCCAAACTTTCAGATAGTTTGCAGATCAATCTCAAACTAAATAGCCAAAACTATGCCCTGTGGACCCGTATGATTCGGGTTGCCATCGGTGGAAGATCGAAGACATTGTTAAAACATTTGTCTTCAAACCCTCCAGAAAAAACCGACGACACCTACGAACAGTGGGAACAGGATGATCTGGTAGTATTCTCTTGGCTCATATAGAATATTGAACCCATCCTCGCAGGCAACCTAACCGAGTTTCCCACAGCGAAATCGTTGTGGGATGCCTTGGTGGTTACCTACAGCAGTGGCAAAGACAAACTGCAGACGTTCAATCTTCATGTTAAAGCCAATGACATTAAACAAAATGGCATGTCTCTAGAAGATTTTTGGATCACACTTCAAGGGATATGGGGAGAAATTGATATAACTGACCCAAATCCGATGACTTGCTCACAAGACATCAAAACATATCTCAAAATCAGGTCAGAGCAAAAACTCTTTCAATTTCTTAAAGCCCTTGATCAGAAATATGAACCCATTAAACGAGAAATCCTCCGACTCGAACCACTCCCGACTGCAGAAGCGGCCTATGCCACCGTTCGGAAGGAGACTGCACACCAGAGTATTCTGGGAGTCAACCTCACCAACACGAATGGCATAGGAGCAGGGTTACTTGCCGCCGAAACAGAGGGACTAGGGCTCGTAACCAGAGGGCCTAGGAGGTTCGAGGGGAGGAAGACCGGGCCAACAGTCAAAGATGATAAAACGCACCTGAAATGCGATCACTGTGGGATGACGAAACATACCAAAGAACAATGCTTTAAGATCGTTGGCTATCCCGAATGGTGGTCCGATGGCCATAAAAAAGGGAGCAAGACAACCGGAAAACCCTCGGCTTCAACGGCGCTCTCGGCAGCCTCGGCTTCAGCGGCGCTCTCGGCGGCAGCAGGCAACAAAGTGGTCGCCGGCGCCAGCAGAAACCACAATGATGCTCCCGGCACCGCTTTCGGCGGCGGTGGATTTGGAGGAATTCAGCAGGTTGCAGCAGCCGGTGCTCTTGATGAAGAGGGGGGAGGTTTCTCGGTAGCCACAGGTAAAAGGGTGGAGAGAAGGATCTCGAAACCCTCTCTTCTTTCCCTTTTTAATAAACATAAAAATTACAAAATATACCCTGCAGAAAATGGTGTGGCACATATGGTTCAAAACAATAAATCACGGGAACAGTCATGGATTTTTGATTGTGGAGCGACGGATACAATGACATATGACCCATCCGACTTTACTACATCTTCAAACCCAACAAAATCCTATATACACACTGCAAATGGAGAAACAATGAATGTAGAAAATGGTGGAACAATTGAGATCTCACCAACTCTTAAACTTTCAAATTGTCTCTATGTTCCTTCATTGTCACATAAATTACTATCCATTAGCCATGTAACAAAAGAGTTAAATTGCTCCGTTCTTATGCAACCGACATTTTGTATCTTACAGGATATCAGGACGGGAGCGATCATTGGGCGTGGCACCGAAAAAAAGGGTTATATTACGTGGATGAGGTGACTCAAAATGGTAATGTTATGCTATCTCATGGAACAGTGGAACGTGAAGCTTGGCTATGGCATAGAAGACTTGGACATCCATCTACGGGTTATTTGCATGTTTTATTTCCCAAATTATTTCCTTCCAATTGTAAGTCACATTGTGAAACTTGTGTGTTAGCTAAAAGCCATCGGAAAACCTTTAAACCAAATAACACAAGAGTTGATTCGCCTTTTTCGTTAATTCACTCGGATGTGTGGGGACCGGCTCCAACTATCGGAGGTCAAAATCTTCATTTTTTCGTAATATTCGTGGATGATTGTACACGAATGACCTGGGTATAACTATTAAAAAGTAAATCCGAAGTTTTTGAGAAATTCATCATGTTTTACACGATGATACAAAATCAATTTCAGAAAAACATTAAAATCTTTCGATCTGATAATGGTGGAGAATTTGTTAATAATGAGTTGAAACAATTTTTCACAACGAAAGGGATTATTCACCAAACAACCTGTCCTCACACACCTGAACAAAATGGTGTTGCGGAGCGAAAGAATCGTATTCTATTAGAAATAACTCGGGCCCTCCTGATAGAGTCACAAGTCCCAAAAGTTTTTTGGCCAGAGGCCCTTGCCACTGCCACCTATCTGATCAATCGTCTTCCAACTAAAATCCTAAACTCTAAAACTCCTTTACAAGTTCTTTCAGAATTCTTCAAACCCCCGTCGATACTTACACTCGAACCCCGGATTTTTGGATGCACTGTATTTGTTCATATACCAAAAATAAATAGGACTAAACTTGACCCGTGTGCGGAAAAATGTGTTTTTGTCGGATATGGAGTAAACCAGAAGGGGTATCGGTGCTACAATCCTAAAACCCGGCACATGTTTACCACTATGAACTGTGATTTTCTTGAAACCGAATATTACTATGCCTTCCAACACAGCGATGAGGGGGGGAGCAAGTATCCTGAATCACTGAGTTGGCTGGAATACAATACCCAAGATGAGTCACCTCCTCCATCCAATCCCGAAATCAGTGTCACTACCCAAGAAACTGCTCCTGACTTGATACCGGAGGTAAGTAACACTGGATCCATAGAAACTCCTGAAAATATCACTAACCAAGCAGAAGAGCAAAGTGAACATATGCAGGAACCAGCAGAGCAAATAGAGCACGAACAAGAACCGGGAAATACCATCACACAGGAAGCCACACCAAAAACATACGTGCTGCCACCAAGAACAAACCGAGGAATTCCTCCAAGAAGATACTCTCCTGAAAAGGAATCTCGAGGGTCTAAATATCCTATGGCTAATATAGCCGAGGGAAAGTTGTCCGAAGAAGCTAAGGCGTTCTCTTTATCGTTGTACACTGAAGACATTCCCACCAACCCAGAGCAAGCCTTGAAATCAAAACACTGGAGAAATGCAATGGAAGAAGAGATGAAAGCTTTAACGAAGAACAACACGTGGGAGAAGTGTATCTTACCTACAGGGAAGAAACCAGTCGGATGTCGATGGGTGTTTTCAATTAAATACAAGCCGGATGGTACGATCGAAAGATATAAAGCTAGACTAGTGGCCAAAGGTTATACCCAAACATATGGGATTGATTACTCCGAAACTTTCTCTCCAGTCGCAAAGATGAACACAATCAGGGTCCTGTTCTCAATAGCAGCAAATAAGGAATGGCCACTTCACCAGTTTGATGTAAAAAATGCATTCCTACATGGAGAGCTCAAAGAAGAAGTATATATGGAAGCACCACAGGGATTCACAAGCAACTTCGGTGATAAAGAAGTATGTCGGTTGAAGAAGTCCTTATATGGACTAAAACAATCTCCCAGAACATGGTTCGGAAGATTTACTCTTGCTATGAACCGCTATGGGTTTAAACAGAGTAACTCAGACCACACTTTGTTCCTAAAAAAAGGGGATAATCTGACGACTTGTTTGATAATATATGTGGACGACATGATTATTACAGGGGATGATGAAGAAGAAATCACCAGACTAAAGGAGAACTTATTCAAGGAGTTCGAAATGAAGGACCTAGGAAGACTTAAATATTTCCTTGGAATTGAGATCCTAAGATCAAAACAAGGAATATTTATGTGTCAAAAAAAGTATGTTCTTGATCTTCTAACCGAAGTTGGTATGATTGATTGCAAACCAACAGAAACCCCTATGATCGTGAATCAAAAGCTGTACATGGAAGAACAAGCAGGGCTAGCTGACAAGGAAAGATATCAACGAATTGTGGGAAAACTAATATACCTCTCTCACACCCGTCCAGATATAGCATATGCGGTAGGGATAGTGAGCCAGTTTATGCATCGACCACAAACAACCCATATGGATGCAGTCTTAAGAATTTTAAGATATCTAAAAGGCACTGTTGGACATGGAATTGTGTTCAAACCAAATGGAAACTTAGAAACTCAACTGTACACCGATGCAGATTGGGCGGGAGACAAAGACAATAGAAGATCAACCGCAGGTTACTTTACCTTAGTTGGAGGAAATCTGGTCACATGGAGGAGTAAGAAACAGAAGGTAGTAGCATTATCAAGCGCTGAAGCCGAGTTCAGGGGAATAGCCAGAGGATTAACAGAAGTTCTGTGGGTACGGAGACTCCTAAGTGAAATAGGATTTCCACCACACGAAGCTAGTAAAATCATGTGCGATAATAAAGCTGCAATCCAAATATCAGAAAATCCGGTACAACATGATCGAACGAAGCATGTTGAAGTTGACCGACACTTCATCAAAGAAAAATTAGAATCAGGGGTCATTTCTCTTCCATTCGTCAAGTCTGAAAATCAATTGGCGGACATCCTAACAAAAGCTGTTAACGAAAGACTATTACACAAATGCTTGGACAAGTTGAACTTCGGAGATCCCACCGTTCAACTTGAGGGGGCGTGTTGAAAAGCAAAAGCAAATATTACAAAAAATATGAAGAACAACTGAGATCAGCAACAATTACATCATATCCCATTTTTTAGTGATAATGTTTTCTTAGTGGTGTTTCTTTGTCTCCCATTAACATCCAACAATAATTGTACAACCTGTATAAGAGGAGGATGATTCTCCTCTGTTTGATGTACTCGAATAACAATTCCTCAATCAATTTAATCATCTTGTTAAGAGTTACCACAGCGTCAAGTTTCAAATCATAGATTTAACCACAACAGCCGTTAAGTTGGTTGAAGAAAATCCAACACCAACAAAAAATTATGATAGCCACTTTCGAATGCCATTATTAGATAGCATCTTCTAGTAATAAGAGATTAAAGAATGTCATTATGTGTTGTGATTAATCTCCCACATCCATACCCATATATAAATGGCTACAAATCAATTTTAACAATTATTTAAAAAATATTTAAAATAAAATAACGACCGGTTTTTAAAACCAGATCCAAACCGGTTTTAACGGCTATGATCACTACCCGGTCTAAACTGGCAATTTACGACTTTAGGTTCGTAACCATTTTGGGTTGGTTTCAAACCATCAATAACGAACCGTCAGGTATGGGCCCGAACCTATTCAAAATGCCTTAAACACCCCTCGGCTTCCATCCCCAATCTCATTAGAATGCAGAAGAAACCCTAGGGTTATTTTAGTCACTAGACATTTGAAAGCATAAAGGCGGGTAACTAACGATAAACAAGTAAACAACCAATTCTACTCATCTTCATAACCGCTCTGTAACAGATAAACATCTGCAGTAGACGCATTAAGATGTTCACAATCGGTGATTAGAGCTGTTGATCCAATTCTTTTGGATCAATTAATCAATTTCAGTTTCCGGTGAAAAGGTTAGTAGTCAATCCCTCTTTACAAGTCTTATTCGATTGTCGGCTTCTTGTTTCCGTTATGATGAATCAGATGATGATTACGATTAGTTAGTGTAAAATTTTTAATCGATTATGATTTCTTCTGCAAAAAATGCGGTTCAGATGATTGAATTTATGCAGTTCCGTGGGAATTGCTTCGTAGGCAACGTGTTACTGCTTTTAGACCTAAATTTATGATAGAGCTGCGTTGTTTTGTTATCATTTTGTTAGTTAGGATTGTTACTGGTGCTGATCTGTTGCTCCTGCGATTGAATTGATTGCTTCAAGTTTTTGATTCATTAGCGTTGTTGTATGTATCGTGTTGCTAGAGATCTGAAACTTTTCAGTTGAAATCTACTGGATCTTAGTGTTTTCCGTCTGTTGGATTGGTGTTTGTCTACCTTCGGTTTGTATGGTATCAAGTATAAGCGTATGTTTCTGTTCATGCCTACTGATTTTTGCAGTTATTGGTTGAATTATTGCACTTCCTTGAGACCTTGAGAAATAATCAATTAAGTTCAAGTTTCTTATGAAAATTTTGACTAATTTAACCTGGTATAACTATACATGAACTTCTTAATGTTGACTGATTTTTGCCTTGTTGGGCTATTATATTCTTATGGAAGCTAGACTTAATCTTATGTTATGATATTGAAGTATAGCAGGGGAGTTAGTCTCTATAAATGGAGGGCACTGAATCAAAACCACCAAAGCAACAGGAGGATAGTCATATTCGTTCCATGGGAATTGTAGAAGTTATTGAAGGTGAGATCCTTATTTAACCCAGGAATCATACTTCATTTTTTCATATTACATGACCATACACTAAATGAGCATATAACATCTGGATAATTAGAGTTCCAAGAGAGTGTCAAAGATATTATTGAAGAGATTAAACAAGATGAAGGTTTCTCTGAAATGACTGCAGAAAATTATGATAAAAAGAAGTCTTACTTGACAAAGCACTTAACTGATCTATCACACTTGCATAGGATGTTGGCAAATCAGCATGTTCGTCTAATTGAAGTAGTCAGCAAGAACTTTGCGTACCTGATAAAATACCAGCATCTAGATTCTTTTGATATAAATTTTCCTCATGTTATTAAGATGCTTTCTCCTTATCAAGACCGTAACCCACGTAAATTGATGGCGCCTATTGGTTATGATTTTGCTTTAAGGGCAAGTGGAGGTGGTTTTAATATTTGTAAAAGAGAACGTTTAGAGTCAGCCTCCTCATTATCATCAGATTCTGGTTCAGAATCTACCAATAAGCTTCTAGGTTCAACAGTCAAAAATGGTGCATTAGAAGTAAAAGAAACCAAGGCCCTCAAGTTTTTAGTTCGAATGACTTCCAATGTGGTTGATGAGCCAATTAGTGACACAAAGCTTCTTGAAAATGAAGTTCCAAAGTTAAACCAGAAGTTTCTTGAGCTGCAGAAGCAAGTGGGTGACCTCAAACTAGTGATTTTGGAGTCTGAACTTAAGATTAAAACGGTGGAAGAGGAGTTAGAGACGTCCAGAAAGAGACTAACAATAGCAATGGAGGCAATTGCAAATCTGAAGGGTGAGCAGTCTACAATTAAACCAGTCCCTGATGATGCCTTGAAGGTAGAAGAAAGCAATGATTCTGGTTTAGACTCTCCCCTGTCATCTGTCAACAAGCCTCCAGTGTCACCAGTCAGTGATGATGCCTCGAAAGTAAATGAAAGCAAAGATTCTTATGCAGAATCTTCCATGGCATCTGACAACAAGCCTGCAGTACCACCAGTCATTAATGATGCCTTGAAAGTAGAAAAAACCAAAGATTCTGGTTCAGAATCTTCCATGTCATCTGTCAACAAGCATGCAGCGCCACCAGTGAATGATGATTTTTTGCTTGAAAAGAATTGCAAATTGGAAGAAGAGTTGGCGAGTTTGAAACAAAAACTTCAAAGTTTAACAGAAGAAAATGGTGAGTTGAAGCAGCAAATTAATGGCAATGTAGCAGATGTTGAGCTGTACATGTCTGAGAGTAAACTGGGATGGAAAGCATTGGAAGAAGAGGTACTGGCATCGAAAGAGCTTGCTAAGAAGATTGAAGAGAACATGTGTGGAATTTTATCAGAGAAAGCAAGCAATGAATCAAAGCGTGATTCTGAAACCAAAGCAATGAATATGAAGATGGCCGAGTACATGACTGAAATTTCACAGCTGAAAAGCGCACATGAGAAAAAAGAGAGGATCTGGAATGGTGTTACTGAACAGTTAAAGAATGATCTAAAGGAAAAATGTGAGTTAGTTGATGAATTGAGTCAGAAAGTGAGCAGGAAAGATGATCAGCTGGAGATACTTTGGGATGAAAAGCTTTCTCAGGATACTTTGATTCAAGAACTGAAAACTGAATTGCATTCGGTTAAACTTGAGAATCAGGGGGTACTTCAGGCATTTGATAATGTACATAAACTTACAGATGAACTGAAACAGAAAGTGGTTGAACTGGAAAGAGAGGTGCGCATGCAGACGGAGGCTATGTCAGATCAAAAGTAGTAGTTTAGTTTGCTGTCAACTTGAGAGCAGTGTTGAGTTCTTTACAGCTTATATACGTGCATACAAAGATACTCATGTTCACATCACGCTTGTTGGTCTAAAACATTGCAGATTCTCTGATTTCATTAATAAATGAATTAGCATATTTTGAAACTCATGATTTTAGTTAGTTGTTCCTTGCTATTATCATTTTAGCATAATTTGCAAACCTTTTAAATGTTATGAGAGGTGACACCAATCCAAATGATGGCCACTCAGTTGACACGTCCGGATTTGAACTGACTAGAGCAGCCTCATTCCACAACAAAACCTAACCAACCAGGGAATCAAGGCGAGTGTCATTAGGGCCACGAAATGTGACCACATAATTTTAAGAATTTTATCTTTAAATGCGAGCATTGGATTTGTGACTTTGTGTCTTGCTTTTCGATTTAATATCTCGATACAAGAGCAATGCTTTTATGACCTAATTGACTGGTCGGATCGGTTGGAATGGGAACCACAACTAGTTCATTAGCCTACTTGTACCATTCTCATTTGAAATGATGAATCGGATCAATCGATCCGAATTCTAAACTTTTTTCCCTTGACAATCTTATTTATTCTTTAATTTAATCATTCAGGCTTTAGAAGGTGGCTTCAAATCAAATATGACTACTGTAGAACTTGGCCGAAACCTTCTTTTGTTGGGCCTTTGTGCTCGATTGAAGCTAGTTCCAAACCGACTATCCAAACCGATTCCAAACCAGTATAAAGAGGAACCGGTTCCAACTCAATAATATTGTCGGTGCCAAACCAGGTACTGTTTACCTTGAAACAACAGTATCCGAACCGGCTCAAAACCGCTCAAACCGGGAAAAAACCCGAACCGAAACCGGTTTTAAATAAAGAGATGGATTGGTGCACCTATACTTGTTTCATTCTTCTCTAGTTGTCGCTATTCCTCACCCGTTCCAAATACCTTAAACACCCCTTAACTTTCATCCCCAATCTCATTGGAATACAGAATCCCTAGGGTTATTTTAGTAACTACATATTTGAAAGCATAAAGGCGGGTAACTAACAGCCATCCCTTCCAATCTTCCATATACTTCTTCGTGTTCAGAGTCCATTTCTACTCGTCTTCATAACCCCACTGTAACAGAGTACACAAATTAAGATGTTAACAATCGATGATTACAGCTGTTGATCCAATTCCTTTTAATCAATTTCAGTTTCCAGTCTAAAGGTTAGTAATCAAATCCCTTTCTTAAATTTGGTTCATTGATGGCTTCTTTGTTTTGTTATGATGAATTGGAAGTTAATTAAGATTACTTCTTGTTATCTTTTCATCAATTACGATTTTGTTCTGCAAAAGATGCGGTTCAGATTATTGAATATGTGCAGTTCCATGGGAATTGCATCATTGGTCATTTGCTACGTGTTACTGCTTTTAGACCTAAATTCATGATAGGGTTGCGTTTTTTGTGACGTTTTTGTTAATTAATATTGGTACTGATCTCTTGTTCCTTTGATTGAATTGATTTGTCCAAGTTTTTGATTCATTAGCGTTTTGTTAAGATTAGTTCTTGAGATTTACAACTTTCGTGGATTAGAAGTGGAACTACTGGATCTTAGTGATTATCTGTTGGATTATTGTATGGTAACAAGAACCATGAATTAAGTATAAGCTTCTGTTTTTGTTCATGCCTGTTGCCTTTTGTATTTGTGAATTGTTGCACTTCATTGACAAATAATCAATTGAGTTTAACTTTGTGAGTTAAGTTACTTATGAAAGTCTTAATGTTGACTGGTTGATTGGTTGTTCCTTTGTTGGTCTGTGTAACTTCTTTTAGCTTTATTGAACCAGTCTCACACATAACTCATATTGCTTAATCGTCGTGTTGGAAGCTAGACAGCTAGACTTAATATTATGATATGATATTGAAGTGTAGCAGGGCAGCTGGTCTTTATAAATGGAGGGCAATGAATCAAACCAAACGCAGCAGGAGGATGCTCAGATAAATCCTGAAATTTCTAGAATCCTTGCAGACACTATTGAGGGTCAGTTTCTTATATAACTTGGGTATCATAATTCATTTATCCCCATTTCATATCTATACACTAACTGAGCATAATATATCTGAATAACTAGAGTTCCAAGAGTGTGTCAAAGATATCCTTCAAGAGATAGGACCAGATGAAAGTTTCTCTAAATTGACTGCAAAAATTTATGATAAAAAGAAGTCTTACTTGACAAAACATGTAACTGAGTTATCGCGATTGCATGAGATGTTGGCTGATCAGCATGTTCGCTTGATTGAGAAAGTAAGCAAGAACTGTCCATCCTTGATACAAAGTCAGCCTCTTGAGTCTTCAGATTCAACCTCTCCTCGAGTTACTCAAACGCTTGCTCCTAAACGTAGTACGGCCACCGGTTTTAATGTACTTTTGCAACCAGATGGTGGTGGTTTTTATCTTTCTAAAGTTAAAGAGTCATCGCATTCTGGTTCAGAATCTTCCATGTCATCTGTCAACAAGCCTCCCGTGCCACCAGTCAATGATGATGCCTTGAAAGTAAAAGAAACCAAAGATTCTGATTCAGAATCTTCCAAGTCATCTGTCAACAAGCCTGCAGTACCACCAGTCAATGATGATGTCTTGAATGTAGAAGAAACCAAAGATTCTGGTTCAGAATCTTCCATGGCATCTGTCAATATGCCTGCAGTGCCACCAGTCAACGATGATGCCTTGAAGGCAGAAGAAACCGAGGTTTTACTTGAAAAGATTTCCAGTTTTGAAGAAGAGGTGATGAGCTTGAAACAAAAACTTCAAAGTTTAACAGTTGAAAATGGTGAGTTGAAACAGGAAATCGAAGAAAATGTAACAGATATTAGGGTGTATATGTCTGAGTCTAAACTGGAAATTAAAGCATTGGAAGAAGAGTTAAAGGCATCGAAAAAGTTTGCTGAGACGATTGATGAGCACATGTGTGAACTTTTAGCAGAGAAAATAAGTAACAAATCAAAGCATGACGCTGAAATGATAGAAATGAATAAGAAGATGACACAGTACATGAATGAAATCTCAGAACTGAAAAGCACACATGAGAAGAAAGAGAAGATCTGGAATGGTGTTACGGCAAAGTTAAAAGATGAACTGAAGGAAAAATGTGAGTTAGTTGATGAAATGAGTCAGAACATGGAAGCTTTGATCATAGACGAGTCTTCTCAGAAAAATCTGATTCATCAACTGAAAACCGAGTTGCTTTCAATCAAATTTGAGAACGCAGGTTTACTTCCGCCATTTGCTAATATACAAAAACTTACAGATGAAGTGAAGCTGAAACTGGTGGCACTGGAAAAAGAGGTGGACAAGCAGAGGGAAGCTATGATAAATAGAAAGAAGTAGTTCAGTTTGGTGTCAAATAGTGTTGAGTTTCTTTACAGTTAATATACATACAAAGATACCCATGCGCACATCATGCTTATTAGTGTAATACATTGCAGATTCTGTATAAATGAATGAGCATAATTTCAAAATCATGTTTTTACTTTTTAATGGGTTGTTCCTTTTTATTGTCCTTTTAACATAATTTGCATACCTTCTAAATTTTACGACCTCTCTTTATAAAAACAAACAAACAAACAAACAAACAAACAAACAAACAAACAAACAAACAAACATACGCAGCCAAATTATAGTGTATATATCACATAAGCATACATTACAATAGAGTTTTGTATATGCCTATGCATGTCCATAAACAAAATAACCAGATTATATTGCATACATCACATACATCACATAAGCAAAAACTCTCTATAAGCTTTAATAGAATTTGTCAAGTTATCTCTGATTATATACTTTTGGCATTTATCAACCTTGCAATTTGTTAAGATCAGTCCATTTTTGGTAAAACTTGCACAGTCGTAAGATGATCAATCTAACCGTGACAACGACTTTAGACAACATTGTTGCTTTCTTTCCCAATCTTTATTATTCAAATTATAGTTTAAGATAGATGCACCATTCGACTGTGCCATGGACCTCGGTCTTGTTGTTGTGTTTTAGAGAGAGCATCAGTTGTCAGTCTACGATCAATCCTTACATCGACCACTTTTAACGACTAGTTAGAAAAAAAATAGAAAAATGCTAGTTTTTCAAACTGCATCTAAACATGTTTCCCAAACTGGTTTCTTTTAAACTGGCTCCAAACCAGTTTTAATGGCTAGAATATCTAATTACTCTAAACCGGCGGTTCAGATTTGTAACCAGACCGGTCTCATCGAATCCATTTTTGCTACCATTTCGGATCGGTTTTCAAACCTCTTCAGATCATGAACCGGTTCCTTTTCAGCTGGGCTTTTTACTACCGGGCTTCAAATGAAATATGAACTGGTGTAGGAATGGGCCTAAACCTTTTCTTTCTGGGCTTTTTGGCCCGATTGAAGCTGGACCGAGATTACCATTCAAAACGCCTTAAACACCTTCAACGTTCATCCCCAATCTCCTTAAAACTAGGGTTATTTTATTTTAGTAACTACATATTTGAAAGCATAAAGGCGGGTAATTAACTAACAGTCATCTCTTCCATATATCGTCTTCATGATCATTTTGTAACAGAGTAGACACATAAGATCTTAACAATCGGTGATTACAGATTTTGATCCAATTCTTTTGAATCAATTAATTAAATTCAGTTCCCCCTGAAAAGGTTAGCAGTCAAAGCCCTCTGTTTCATTGATGGTTTCTTGGTTTTATAATGAAGAATCGGATGTTGATTAACTTTGTTTTTGTTATGGGAATTGCTTTGATTGAATCACGATCATGTTCCGTAAAGGTTGCAGTTCAGATGATTGATTTAACTTTGTTTTTGTTAGGGGAATTGCTTCATTGGCAATGTGTTACTGTTTTTCGACCTAAATTCATAATAGGTATATTAGAATTTGGTACTGATTGAATTGATTGTTCAAGTTTTTGATTCATTAGCTTATTTGTATGTATCTTGTTGCTTAAGATCTGAAACTTCTCATGATTAGCTGTGGAAATGTACTGGATCTTATTGTTTTTCATATCTTAGATCAGTTATTTGCATCGTATCAAGAACCATGAATCAAGTATAAGCGTCTGTTTCTATTCATACCTACTTGTTTTTCAGTTTTCTGTGAATTATTGCGCTTCGTTTGTGAGTTAAGTTTCTTGTCAAGATCTTCACAAACTGAATTGCTAAGTCATTGTGTTGGAAGCGAGATTTATTTTTATGTTATGATGTCAAAGTATAGCAGGGCAGTTGGTCTCTATAAATGGAGGGTGCTGAACCAAGAACACCAATGCCACAGGGGGGTGATCGAATTTCTATAATACTTGCGGCCACTATTGAAGGTGAGGCCCTTATTTAACTTGGGAATCATACTTCATTTATTCACATTACATGTGTTTACACTTTACACTAATTGAGTATGATATGTCTGGATAACTAGAGTTCCAAGAGAGTGTCGAAGATATCCTTGAACAGATAAAACAAGATGAAAGTTTCTCTAAAATGACTGAGGAAAATTATGATAAAAAGAAGTCTTACTTGACGATGCATTTAACTGAGTTATCGCGCTTGCATAGGATTTTGGCTAATGAACATCTTCGTTTGATTGAAGAAGTCAGCAAGAACTCTTCGTTTGAAAGGGAAGACTTAGAGTCAGCCTCCTCGTTATCATCAGATTCTGATTCAGAATCTACCAGTAAGCTTCTAAGTTCACCAGTCAAAGATGGTGCATTAGAAAAAGCTAATGTGGTTGATGAGCCAATTAGTGACAAAATGCTTCTAGAAGACGGAACTACAACATTGGAACAGAAGATTCAAGAGATTGAATCTGAAATTGCAGCTGGAAAATCCCATCTTGAGCTACAGAAGCAAGTGGCTGACCTCAAACTAGTGATATCTGAGTCTAAATTTAAAATTAAAACAATGGAGGAGGAGTTAGAGAAGTCGAATAAGCGCCTATCGATAGCAAAAGATACAATTTCAAATTTGAAAGGCGAGAATTCCAGCAAAGTTTTTCAACAAAATCAAATGATGAAATATGAACTGCAATCAGAACAAGACTTAGTGAGCACACTACGCAAGGAGCTTGCTGGTCATATGGAAAAATATCATAGATTTTCAGAGCAAGTAGATTCATGTTTAGCTGATATAACAGTGCGTGATGATCAAATAAAAAAACTGAATGCAAAGAATTATCAGTACAGGTCTGAAATTTTAAGACTGGAAGAAACGCTCAAGTCAAAAGAGGATATCTGGAATCAAGATGTTGTAAAGCTAAAAGTGCAACTAAACAATAAATCAAAGTCATTTGATGATTTGAAAAAGCAGTTAAACACAGTGAGATTTGACAAAAACAGAATCAGTGGTAGGCTTGAGACACTTGAAGAGGAGAAGTGTTCACAGGACAAGTTAATCCAAGAACTGGAGATCCGTTTAAATGCGCTGGAAGTTGAGCACGAGAGAGTAGTTTCGTCATTGGACAACACGGAGAAACTTAATAATGAACTAACATTGAAAGTGTTGGAGTTGGAAAGAGAAGTGGAGAGACTGAGGGAAGTTATTTCAGCTATCACAGAAGAGAAAATAGAAGCTATAAGACAGTTATCTTTTTCTCTGGAACATTACATGTCTAAATACAAGCAACTTCTCCAATTGTACGCTGCCAATAAGACACGCTGTTTTGGCTTGCTAAATTGTATGAATACACAATAGGTCAGTACTTCTTTACATATAAAGCTACTGTTGTTTCATTGTCTGACATTTTGCAAGACTTTTGTACAGTTCTATGAATTTGAAAGAAATCTAAACTTTCTACAGTATAAGATCATTGAACCTTAAAGCTATTGAATGTGATAAAGACCTAGGTTTTGCAGTAGTTCTATATTCGTAGATATTAAGTTATATGTTATTTTTAAGGGAATGTTTGACTTTGTGAGTTTGACTTTGTCCTGGTCATACATATATCAAGTCAAAGGTTATTTGACATAGTCATGGTAGACAAAGTCCTTGGTCTTGCTTGCTTACAGTGAATGTGCATGCATCTCTACCGCATATATCAATTTTCTTATTATCCAAGCAAGTGGGCTCAAAAAATCATTTTTTTAAGGAATTTAGGATGCCCTTTGTTATTGACATATTTGAACCAACATGAGAAGTCTTTGTATACATATTTATCTTGGACCTGACATTCCATATAGACATAGAACTACCAAAATCTTGGCATATAGACATTATTGTATCAATTATTTAAAACAACCTAGAAATTTCATTGGAAGGTTTTGTTATTTGAACACACTTATAACTACTATAATCGAGGATATACTACTTCAAATAAAACTTTGCCTTAAATAGAAACGGGTTCTCAACTTCTCATGTCAAATTAGAAGTTGAACCAAGAAATAGAATTTATTTAAGTAAATAACTGGTTTTTATTAGCGAAAAAAATACGGATACTAGCAACATGACACAAAAAATTTATAGCTTATACAGGCTGGTTTTATGTTAGCATTCAATTACCTGGTCCGAATTTTTTTACTTCAACTATTAAAAATATGAATTAATTTGCTTTCTTGTTCTTTCTAATTCTTCCTTACATAATCATATATATGTTTTTTTTGTTTTTGAACGGCTAATTAAATCACTGATGGGCTATTGACCTACCTGGTCATCTTCATTACTCGAGTACGAAACCTTAGGGCACTAGACACGTAATCATAAATATGTAAGTTGCCTTGGTTGATTAGTGTATATATATTTCATTTAATCGGTATAAATATTTATTTTTGGTGTTCTTTAGTTTTTTTATTTTAACTTTCTATTGTTAACACTTTGGTTTTATTATTGGTGGGTTAACAAAACAAACACTGGTGATTTTAAGAAAATGATAAGTTTAAGTTTATTTTAAAAACAATAATAAATAGAGCTAAGTTGTTCGGATGAAAATGGGTCTAGTAGTTTTCTTAAAACAATATTGTAATAGTTTTCTGTTCTTTTAGGTATATCAGGTTCTATTAGCGTATTTAAAAGGAAAAATCAGACATAGTGTCTAGTTTTACAACAAAGAACTAGATATTATATACATTAAATTTTTTTGAACATATCATTCTTACTAGTATTGGTGTTTTAGGTGAATTTTTAATGGGTATTACGTCAAGCATGATTACATGGTTCAAATGATACCTGGTTCTTAAAACACAACCTAGTGTCCACATTCTAAGTGTTCCATTTTTGTGGGTTCAAATGATTTGATTGATTCTTAAAAGCAATCTAAAGATTATTGTTGCTTTGTACGTAAACCACCATTGTTGGAGAAAAGTGTCAATCAAGTAAACATGATTCAACAATTGGAACATGTATATTTTTTATTTAATCACAATCTCTCTTCCCTTCATTCTAAAAAGCTAATAAATAAAATAAAAATAAAACCAAAACCTTACCTTCATTTCTTCTTTATTTCTTCATGTTGAAATTGAGGTTTATATCATAACACAAACATCCAGCATATGGTATAAGCGGCATCGGCCGAAAAACTCATCTTTCTCCAGGAAAATTGTGTTTGATAGCCAAAGTTGATGTTGGTTTGGTAGTGTACACATGTGCGCATGTCCCATGAATAATTGGACTAGTGATCGACTTACAACAACTAGCAAAGATGTTCTTTTTTAATTCGGTTTAAAACATTCATTTTTTTGTTTGTCACAGTAATATGGCATTAGTTTATGATTTTATTTATGTTTATTACTGTTGAAAGAAATTTAATAACATACTTTGGTTTATAAGCTAATTCAATCTCTTCTCTTAAAAATCTACACTTCTTCAAATAAAATGGATGTAATATGTTTATAAAACAATTCTAAAATAACCAGAAAAAAAGAATGGAAAGCAATGGACGCTTTTGACATTTTTCATGGCTATCATGTGTTCTAGACTTCTATAAATTTTGATGACGTTATCATAGTAAAGCAAGATGTCATTACTCATTCGACGTGCCATGATGTCACAGGGCGAAATGGTGTTATATCAATATATGTATAATATTTACACAACCAAGTGTTTTTTTTCCGGCCGATGACCGGTGAGAGCTTGTGCTTACTCTGGTTGGCTTCATGCGATGGTTTAAAGCCATTTGTAGTTTACATGTGGAAAATGGTTTCCTGGACCCGAGAAAACCATTTCAAACATGAAAACACCGGTCCTTCTCTTTTTCCAAATGGTTCTTTTTTTACTTAAATCTGGTGAAAGTTTATCAATTCGTGGGGAAATGGGATGTTTATCCCCACTTAACCTTGGAGTTGTTTAGAGAAAATGAAGAACAACCAATGAAATAAAAAAATAAGAAAACTGAGAAAACTGATTATATTACATTGATGTGTTATTCGGAGAAAACGAGATAACTCTAAATGGCCTAAGGAAACAAGGGTTGTAGCAACTCTAGGGTGGTTTTGGACCATCGCCTTTCTATAGGTTCAAATCCTAAATAGTATTATCGTATTTTTTATGAGTAAAATATGTGTTAAATGTAGGTGAAATAAAGTCGAATAATAAGTACAGGGACCAGTTATGTCAATAACAGAAACTACAGTCTTCTATTGTAACTAGTTTGTTAATAGTTAGTTGACTCTCTAGTTTTGTGTATATATCCGAGAGATTGGGTTTGTCAATTGGATCGGATACACATTCATTTTCTTTCAATCTTTGTAATCGGTAGTAATCAAGATAAACGAGTTCTTTGATGTTCTATCTTGAGTTTGATCTTGTTTGTATTTGAGTAATTTCATCAACAAGTGGTATCAGAGCTTGGTTCGAGAAGCTCAATTCGAAGATCAGGGAACTATCGATCAGGATGGTGTCGGCAAGGTTCGAGTTGGAGAAATTCGATGGCAAGAATGACTTCGGGCTATGGCGAGTCAAGATGCGTGCACTGTTGGTTCATCAAGGGGTTGTTGATGCCCTCGCCGGTGAAGCTCGATTACCTGCAACTCTTACCGACAAAGAAAAGAAGGACATAATGGAGAAAGCTCACAGTGCGATCATTCTGAGTTTGGGAGATCGTGTATTGCGGGAGGTATCGAAAGAGACTTCGGCTCCGGGAATTTGGGCGAAATTGGAGAGCCTATACATGACCAAATCTCTTGCAAATCGACTGTACCTAAAGAAGAGGTTATACACATTCAACATGACAGCCGGGAAAACCATTGAAGATCATACCGATGACTTCAACAAATTGGTATTGGATCTTGAAAATATCGATGTTACAATTGATGATGAAGATCGAGCAATAATCTTCCTGACCTCATTACCACAATCCTTTGAACACTTTGTCGACACTTTAATGTATGGCAGGGACACCCTCTCAATGGAGGAAGTCCTTGCCGCATTAAACTCCAAGGAACTAAAGAAGAGAGCCGATGTTAAAGAAGAGACAAGTGATGGATTGTTGGTAAGAGGAAGATCTGAAATGAGGTCTACTAAACAAAGAGGGCAATCAAGATCAAGGTCGAAGTTTAAAAGGAGATGTTATGTATGCAATTCTGAGAAACACTTGAAGAAGGACTGTCCGGAGAGAAAGAAAAGGAAGCCTGAGTCAAGCAATGTGAGAAATCAAGGTAATGCATCTCCTGATGTTTCAAATGATGGTTATGAGAGTTCAGATGTGTTGGTAGAGTCAAGTACAACCAATTATGATGAATGGATACTTGACTCCGGGTGTTCATATCATATGACTCCTCATAAGGAGTTCTTTAGTGAACTGACTCAAGAAGACTTGGGTGTGGTGCAGTTGGGAGATGACAAACCGTGTAGGGTTAAAGGGCATGGTGTCATACTGTTAAAGTTGTATAATGGGTCAGAACTGAGACTGACCAATGTTAGGTATATACCTGAATTGACAAGGAACTTGATTTCACTTGGAATATTTGAGAAGGTTGGGTATTGTGTGAATCTCAAGAATGGTAAGGCCAAAATTATCATGGGATCCAGAGTTGTTCTGTGAGGAATGAGGAAGGAAAATAACACTTATGTTCTAGATGGATGTGTTAGTCCAGACATAGTGTCCCTTGCAGAATCAAGACAAACAATGGTGACTCATCTATGGCACAAAAGATTGGGTCATATAAGTGATAGGGGTCTTATGGAACTTAAAAAGTAGGGTTTGATTGAAGATGTTGGAAGTGCTGGGGTTGGTTTTTGTGAGCATTGTACTATGGGCAAGGCACATAGAGTCAAGTTTGGAAAGGGGAAACATACCACACAAGGCACACTTGAGTATGTTCATTCGGATTTGTGGGGGCCTGCAAGAACTTTGTCTCTAGGTGGGGCCAGTTATTACTTATCCATAGTAGATGATTACTCTAGAAGAGTATGTGTATACCTCCTAAAGCACAAGAGTGAAGCTTTTGAAAGGTTTAAGGAGTGGAAAGCCCTGGTGGAAAACCAAACTGGTAAGAGGCTGAAGAAGCTCAGGACAGACAATGGTCTAGAGTTTTGTAACAGCCAATTCTCTCAGTTTTATAAGGCACATGTTATAGCTAGACATCTAACTATACCAGGAACCCCTCAACAGAATGGGTTGATTGATAGAATGAATAGAACACTCATGGATAAGGTGAGATGTATGCTATTTGATTCTGGTCTGCCAAAGGCTTTTTGGACAGAAGCAGTGAGTACAGCTGCTTACTTAGTGAATAGATCACCATCTTCAGCCATTGAAATGAAAACACCAATGGAGATATGGTCAGGGAATAAAACTGATTATAGCAACTTAAGAGTGTTTGGATCATTGGCTTTTGCTCATGTTAGTCAAGGGAAGTTGAAACCTAGAGCTCAAAGATGTATTGTGCTTGGATATCCTGAGGGGGTTAAAGGATATAGGCTGTGGAGACTTGATGGTAGCAGTCCTAGAATCATGATTAGCAGAGATGTGGTGATTTTTAGAGAAGAAATCATGTACAGGGATGTGATGAACAAGGAGAAAATAGTTGCCCCAGGTGGTGTGTCTGAGGAAGTTCAAATTGAGGTGGAGAATCTAACTGATCAAGGTGGAGGTGATGGAAGAGAGGCAAGTACAAGTAGAGAACCCAGAGTAGAAGCTGGTGGGTACTGTCTTGCCAGAGATAGACCAAGGAGATCTATTGTTCCACCTGCCAGGTATAGATCTAGTGATGATCTGACTGCTTTTGTGTTTAGTGTTGCTGAACAGGAAGAGGAAAATGAACCTCTTACATTCACTGAGGCTTTACATTCAGTGAATGGTGATAAATGGAAAGCTGCTATGGATGAAGAGATGGATTCATTGAGTAAGAATCACACTTGGACTTTGGTGGATAAGCCAAGTGATCAGACTATAGTCAGTTGTAAATGGCTCTACAAATTAAAGGAAGGGATTCTAGGAGTAGAGGGACCTAGGTATAAAGCCAGGTTAGTGGCAAAGGGCTTTACACAGAAAGCAGGCATAGATTACAATGAGATTTATTCTCCAGTTGCAAAGCATTCATCTATCAGGATCATGTTGTCTTTAGTGACTGTGTTTGACTATGAATTGGAGCAGCTTAATATTAAAACTGCTTTTCTTCATGGAAATCTTGAAGAGAAGGTGTATATGAAACAGCCTGAGGGGTATGTGCAGCCTGGTGATGAGCATAAGGTGTCTTTGCTACAAAGGTCATTGTATGGGTTGAAACAGTCACCTAGGCAATGGTACAAGCGGTTTGATGATTATGTAGTGTCAAATGGGTTTCAAAGAAGCAACTATGATTCATGTGTGTATTATAAAAAGTACTGCCCAGATAGATATGTGTATTTACTTCTGTATGTGGATGATATGCTCTTAGCCTGTGCAGATAAAGCTGAGATTGTGGCTGCTAAGGCTTTATTGATGAATGAGTTTGAGATGAAAGAGCTTGGGCCTGCTAAGAAGATTTTAGGCATGGAGATTTCAAGAGATAGAAGACTGAAAGAGCTACACTTATCACAGAAGTCATACATTAAGAAGGTGTTGAAAAGGTTTAATATGTTATCATGCAAACCAGTTATGACTCCATTAGCTGTGCACTTCAGGTTATCTCGAATGGATTCTCCTCAGGATACTGAAGAGAGGGAATACATGGAAAAGGTACCTTATGCAAATGCTGTAGGGAGTCTAATGTACCTTATGGTCTGCACTAGACCAGACATTGGTTATGGTGTTAGTGTTGTGAGTCGTTTTTTAGCAGATCCAGGGAAGTTGCATTGGGAGGCTGTTAAATGGTTGTTGAGGTATTTGTGTGGTACTCAAGAGATTGGATTGTGCTTCAGTAAACATGCAATTTCTAACCATGGAGTTCTTGGTTATGTGGATGCGGATTATGCCAAAGATTTAGATAGAGGAAGGTCAATAACTGGCTATTCTTTCATGGTATTGGGTAATCTGATTAGTTGGAGAGCTGCTTTGCAACATGTGGTTGCATTGTCCTCAACTGAGGCTGAATATTTAGCTCTTACAAAAGCAGTGAAAGAAGCATTATGGATTAAAGGTTTTGTTACTGAGTTGGGTTTAACCTTGGAACAAACTGTGGTGCTTTGTGATAATCAAGGGGCAGTGCAATTGACTAGAAATGTTGTGTTTCATGAAAGAACTAAGCACATTAATGTTAGACTTCATTTTATCAGAGATGTTGTGAGTGCTAAAGAGGTGGAGGTTCAAGAGGTTGATACAAGTGATAACGCTGCTGATGTATTGACTAAAGCATTGCCTGGTCCTAAGTTTCAAAGTTGCTTAAAGTTGTTGGGAATTGGATGACTTCTATTTCAAGGTGGAGATTGTTAAATGTAGGTGAAATAAAGTCGAATAATAAGTACAGGGACCAGTTATGTCAATAACAGAAACTACAGTCTTCTATTGTAACTAGTTTGTTAATAGTTAGTTGACTCTCTAGTTTTGTGTATATATCCGAGAGATTGGGTTTGTCAATTGGATCGGATACACATTCATTTTCTTTCAATCTTTGTAATCGGTAGTAATCAAGATAAACGAGTTCTTTGATGTTCTATCTTGAGTTTGATCTTGTTTGTATTTGAGTAATTTCATCAACAATATGTTTAAAGTAAAATACGTGTGATTGTAGGGAAAAAACTATGGCTTTCATATAAAAAAATTAACAAACTTTTGTTTAGTATCAAGAATGAGAATAGTAATTGAAAAAAAAAGAGAGAAACAATGTTGTTACAAATAGATTGGCACAATAGTCGGATCGGTCGGAACAAAAAAAAAATAGGTGGAACCAACTTATTTTAAACTAGTGGCGTTTAAATTAGAAATCATTCATTGATTAGATCGGGTTAAGTGAAAAAACTGCCATCTTTTTAAAAACTTTAAGATTTATCTTTAGGACATCTCATACATAAATGAAAGTGTTTCGTCTACTATTCTAGTTGAATTAACTTAATACACTTTCTTCCATAAGAGATCTCTTTAATATATCTTTTCTATAATAACATGTTCATATTTTGCACTTTCATAAAAAAAAACATTATGGCAGATGTTATCACTCTCATCGTTGGAGAGCGATTCAAACCTTGTACTACATTCTTGGTTTGTGGTATTCACCGATTAGTTAAACTAGTCTCATGGCCTTTTTGAACCGAAACATGATGAAGAATCTTATTTTATTTTCTGAAAAGAGCCCAATTGACACTTAACTGTATACTATCATCACACGAATTGTCTTACGTACATTTTTTTAAACATAAATTGTTTTACAACATCTAATTTCATCGAATCTTGTAAATGTATTAATGTGATCTCATATATTTTTGTTGGTAAAAACCATCACTAAATCAATATGTCATAAGTAGTTGCCTTACATACAAAGGTCCGTTCCATGACCTTTTTCCTCTATGCCCACTTGAAAAGGTGACACATATTCACATTGAATGGTAAAGAACATATTAAGTCTTGTATAGTGGATAGAAGTGTTAGATTTTTTTTTCATCGAGTAATGTGGGACGGAAATAAAATAGTATGATTTGCTATGTAAAAGCATGATGTATTATAAAAGTTTGTGATTATTTACAAATAGATTAAATATGATTGGATATCTATTGAATTATTGATTATAGTATTTATATGTTTCTAAAAAAAAAAAGTTTCCCTCTATTAGGCTTTATATATAATATCTTAATATCATATAAATTTAGGCCTTTATTACCAAAAACGTCACTTATCTTGTATTTGATCATAGTATAAGTTATTCTCACTAAATAAAGTATATCATATTTAACATTACGATAAATTTAAAGAATGAAAAATGTACGAACGAAAAGTGAATTGACTTAAAGTGAGCAAAATATAGACGCAAAAGACGTTTTTTTTGTTAGTCTTAGTCCTTAGTTAAAAAGAACAAAAATTAAAACTTACAAAAACTTCTAAAAAGGACAATGTAAGTTTCTAATGTTTTAATGATTGTTATTGTCAAAATAAAATAATTGAATTGTAGCAATTAAATGCCTTTAGAAAAATTGTACAAAATGATCTATTTTTAAATGGATATACATATCATCACGTTCATCTTCATCTCCATAGTTTAATAAAATAGTAACTAAAAAGTAGACGTGCTAACATTACATTTTTTCTCACTAAATTTTTTCGTTTCACTCGTCTATTAAATAATTACATTAATTACTAATAATATTATTTAACTATTTTTTAATTAAAATAATTTTAATAAATAAAGAAAGATATATTTTTGTTAACTTTTTTTCTAAATAAATAAACTTTTTATAATTATGAAAATTTTCTAAAACATCAAAAAAATTAAAAATATAAAATATTTTAAAATTAGTGTTTTTTAAAAATAAATTTTTTATAAACAAAAAATAATTAAAATTGAGATTTTTAATAAGAAAAAAAATTTAAATTACATTTTTTTAAAATGTTTGTTCTGAAACATAATTTTCATTCTATTTATAATAATGAAGATTTCGATCATATCTTATCTTAAAATATCAATTTATAATTAATAAATTTTCATTCTATTTAATATTTATTTATTAAACTTATGTAATATACAAGTTTACTGAAACTAGTATATTCTAATAAAAAAGTAATTAGAGAGGACACAGGGCATCACCACATTCCTTCTCGTTGAAATTTTATCGATTCTCTCTTCTAGTAAATAACTACAATAAATTTTAATAATATTATTTAAGTTCTTTTGAGATTAAAATAGTTATTAAAGAAATAAAGAAGATTTGTTTGTTAATATCATCTCTATTAAAAAATTCATAAAATAAGAAACTTTTTAAAACATCAAACTTTTTAAAAATACAAAATATTTAAAATTTACGTTCTTAAAAAGTAAAATTTTAATAAACAAAAAATAATTAGAACTGGAAGTTGTAATATTTTTTTTCAAAAAAATTGATAATTTTTTAAACTAGTTTGTTATGAAATATATTTTTTAATTTTTCTTGAAAAAATAGAAAAAAAAGTTTTTAAAAAAATATAAAAAGTTGATATCCTTATTTTATTATTTTTAATATTTACTTATACATAATTTTAATCATATCTTACAATCATATCTTATTTTAAATGTTATTTTATGATAAAAAAAACTTTTGCATACTTTATATTTTATTATTTAATATATATAATATACAGGTTTATTAGAAAAAGTTAAATATAAGCTTTAATTATGCATCACAACATATGTTTTATTATGAGTTAATTACATGATTGGTCCCCGTGGTTTGCACATATTGCAATATTGGTTTTAACTTTTGAGAAATTATAGGTTTGATCCTTACTGTTTGCCAACTCGTAACACGATTGGTTCCTGATACTAACTTCTGTTATGTTTTTAAGTTAAATGGATGTGAAAAGTCTAAAATACCCATGCACTAAAGAAAAAAATATTTAAAATATAAATTAAATTAATGTGGATCCCACTCTACCCTACCCCACCCCTCCCCCTCCCCCTCCCCCTCCCCCTCCCCCTCCCACTGGTGCGTAGGTTTTTGAATTTAAGCAAATTGATCAAGATTTACAGAAGATCAAGAACTCGTTTGCAGGTTTTTGAATTTAAGCAAATTGATCAAGATTTGCAGAAGATCAAGAACTCGTTTGCAGGTTTTTGAATTTAGGTAGACTTTGAGGTCAAACATTATATATAGTCTTACTAGTAAATCTTTGCAGATCATCTGGATTGAACCTTGCGTCTGTAGAACAAGTTCCTAAAGTGAAAGCTCCAGCAATGGTGATCATTGGTGAAGAAGATTACGGGACAAAGGTACCTGGAGTAGATGAGTACATAAGAAGCTGGGAGGTGAAGAAGTATGTTCCGAACATAGAAATAGTATACGTGCCATGTGGATCTCATTTTGTTCATGAGCAATTCCCGAACCATATGAATCAACTTATCCATGTTTCAAAGGTTGTGCAAATCGATTGTGGCAGAGGCAGTGGCGGGACCACTAGTACAGAACTGGTTTGTTAGGGCGATCCTAACTGATTTGTTAGGGTGGTTCAAACGTAAATCGCCTCAAAAAATGGGTCTATTTGTTAGGGCGGTTTTTTTGTCATTTTTAGGGTGGTTTTAGGCTTTTTTAGGGCGGTTCTGTCTATGAACCGTCCTATAAAATCCATATTCTTTTTTAGGGCGGTTAGTTATCTTTTTTAGGACGGTTTTCCCTCCAAACCGCCCTAATAAAGTCTCCCAGAAACTGCATAATCAAAATAACGTTAACTTTTCAAAATATTGGAACTTTTATCGTCTTCAACCTCAAACTCTCACTGTTATCAAACTTCTAGCTTCAATCAATTACTCAACAATTTTATATTAATCATCATCTTTATTATTCTCAAATGAGAAATATATTAAGGTATGTTACTATATTTTAATTTCTTTTTAAATTTTGATTATCGTAGATTGTGTTTATTAATGATATAATTTATATAATGTTTGTTTAGTGCTTCAAGTCTTTATAATCATCATCACAATATATTTGATCAAGATCATACTAAGTTTTAACAAGAGTTTGTTCAAGAGGTTTTTCAAGATTTTAAAAGGTTAGTAAGTTTTAATCTTTTAGTATAATCATTCAATTTAATGATAGAACATATATTTGATTATCACTATACACACACAATTTAATCTTTTAGTGTTAGACGATATACATATGAGATAGAATATTTAAAAAGTGGGTTCGGATCCACTGTCTTAGAGCCACCGAATTACATCATATACATACACTTCATATCATATTTGTTTATTTTTTATTTTTAGATGGATCGTAAAGTTTGGATGTATAAGATCGAACGTTCTAGCTCAATATATATAAAAGGAGTTCAAAGTTTTCTTATAGTGGCCAAAGCTGATCGAGTGAATAATGGAAATGAATCGATTAGTTGTCCTTGTTCACTATGTAAAAATTTTAAAAGGTTTAAGGATATTAAAGACATAGAGTTTTATTTGTTTAAACATGGTTTTATGCCTAGATACACTTGTTGGTCAATGCATGGTGAATCACTTATTGATCGTGGCACATCGTCGCTTAATTTACGCAATGATAATACGGAGATCAAAGATTCATACATAAATGACAACAATGACAACTTAAATGACATGGTACATGATTTAGACCCTAATATTGGGGATGATGATCAAGAAAAATTACAACATTTGTTTGATGACGCAGAGAAACCATTATATTCTGGCTGTAAAAATTTCTCGAAACTTAGTGCCATATTAAAGTTGTTTAACTTAAAGTCAAATTACGGATGGAGTGATAAAAGTTTCACAAGTTTATTAGTGGTTTTGCATGACATGCTTCCGGAAGATAACGAGCTACCAATTTCAACTTATCAAGCTAAAAAATTGATGTGTCCAATGGGATTAGAAGTTGAAAGAATACATGCATGTCCCAATGATTGTATATTGTATAGAAATGAGTTCGAAAAGGAACATAAATATGTTACATGTTGTGTATCGAGGTATAAACGTAAAAAAGAAACAGATGAAGTTGATGATGATGTGACCAAAAACGGACCACCGGCTAAAATGTTGTGGTACTTTCACATTATATCGAGACTAAAACGATTATTTTCAAATGAAAAAGAAGCAAAATTATTACGTTGGTATTCAGATGAGCGTACAAATGATGGAAAACTAAGGCATGTTGCAGACTCCTCTCAGTGGAGAAGAATCGATAACATATATCCAGAGTTTGGGGACGAGATCCGAAATATACGTTTTGGACTTAGTTTAGATGGAATCAATCTTTTTGGAAACATGAGTAGTCGTCATAGTACGTGGCCAGTTCTTCTATGCATATACAATCTACCACCATGGTTATGCATGAAACGAAAATACATTATGATGTCTTTGTTGATTCAAGGTCCGAGGCAACCTGGTAATGACATTTATGTTTATTTGTCTCCTTTGATCGATGACTTAAAGACTATGTGGAATTCACGTGTAAACGTGTATGATGCTTACAAGAAAGAATATTTTAAATTGAGAGCCATGATTTTTTGTACCATAAGTGATTTTCCTGCATACGGTAATTTGTCTGGATATAGTACAAAAGGTAAATTTGCTTGTTCAATTTGTGAAAATGAGACTAGTTCAATATGGTTAAATAACTGTAGGAAAACTGTATACATGGGACATCGAAGATTTCTTCCAACTTGTCATAGTTATCGTAATAAAAAAAAAGAGTTTAACGGAAATGTCGAGCACCGAACGATAAGGAAGCGATTTGATCCATTGACAAGAGTTGAAAAGCTAAATACTGTGTTAGGGAAAAGAACTCGTATCGATAAAGGAGCCATTTGGAAAAAAAGGTCAATCTTTTGGGACTTACCTTACTCGAGACATTTAGAAGTTAGACATTGCTTAGATGTTATGCATATTGAAAAAAATGTGTGTGATAACTTGTTAGGCTTATTGTTAAACATTCCTGAAAAACTAAAGATGGTATTAATGCCCGTAAGGACATGGAAGAAATGAGAATACGTAAAGAGCTTGCTCCTATTCAAAGACCTAGGGGATTTTATCTTCCACCTGCATGTTATACCATGTCAAAAGAAGAAAAAACAAAGTTTTGTAAATGTTTGCATGATATTAAAGTTCCATCTAACTATTCTGTAAACATTAAAAAGTTGGTGTCGATGAAGGACTGTAAATTGCTAGGTATGAAATCTCATGTTTGTCATGTTTTGATGACACATATGATTCCTATTGCAGTGCGTGGATTATTACCAGAGAATATTCGACATACAATATCAAAACTTTGTTTATTTTTTAACACAATTCACTCAAAAATTATTGATCCCGAGTCATTGGATACATTACAAAAAGAAGTTATTATCACGCTCTGTGAACTAGAGATGTATTTTCCACCATCTTTTTTTGATGTGATGGTTCACCTAGTATGTCATATCGTAGAAGAAACTAAGACATGTGGTCTTGTATTTCTTCGGTACATATACCCTTTTGAAAGATATACGGGTTTCTTAAAAAGTTATGTAAGAAACCGTAATCGGCCAGAGGGTAGTATTGTTGAAGGATATTCTTCCGAAGAGGTGATTGAGTTTTGTACATGTTATTTAGATGGTGTTAAAAGCATTGGTGTTCCTCAATCTCGTCATTCGGGTAAACTTGAAGGGGTCGGAGGTGTTGGTATGAAAACAATAATCCCAAGTCGTGTTAGTTTATAAACTGTACATTTATTAGTCTTAAAACACATGACTTGTCTTGCTCCGTATGAACTTAAAAGGTTATATGTTTATATATACATAGATATTTATTTATAAAATTGTTGTATGTTTTGCAGAATCCGACAACATGCATGTTGTTATTTCCATTCCAATCTAGTTCGAATGTGATTGTTGCTTCAGGGCAGGCATGGCCAACTTCTGACAAAATCCTACATGGGAAACAAATAGATGAAGGTTGTGTCAAAGTACAAGTCGGTTCAGTTATTAAAGATTATGAAAAAACGTCTGTTCATGATTTAACAAAAACAGATGAGATAAGTTTTGTTGGTGATATGCTTCATCAGTTCGTTCAGTGACCAAGGAATGCATTGAGGGTATATTTATTTATATGTAATGTTAATTTTTGTATTATATCATTTATGTTAATATTTTTGGTTGTAGCTAATGAATAAAGAAACACCACGCCAATCAATAAGTGACTCAAGAAAAGCTCTAAGTCCTTGTTCATCAAGTCACAGAGGTGCCTCAACAAAAAGAAACACTAGTGACTTTGCTACAAATTCATCTTATCGACCGCAGGTACTTGTTTATAGTAAAACAAATTGTTTGAAAGGATTATTAAAAATTGTTTACTTGTTTGTCATTTAAGATGGATGTAGATGGATCATATCATGTGTCTATCTCGAGTCAAATGCCCGTACCACAAAACAATAATCCACCAGGTTTTATGAATATGGTAAAACATCAATATTTTTTTATTATAATCTTCACAAGCACACACACGTTTATATAATAAGAATACTAATATTTAATAATCATTTCTTAGTTGGCGCAGATACATCAGTTTGAACAACCTCAGTTTCAACAACCCCTATATCAACAACCAATGTCAACTAATGATGCTCCCGACCCTAGTCCAAAAGTTGTCGATTATGAAATAATTAGTGCTTTTGATAAAATAAAGGAAAGACCTCGTGAAATTCAAAATATGGCTAGAATTTTATCAAAGCACATTGGTGATAACAATGGTATTATGGTTCTTTCATCCGACGGGATGTATGATGATCAGGTTCAATTTGGATTTCATATGTGGAGATGTTACAATTATTCAACACTATCTTTAAGACAGGGAAGATGCCAGACTACTGGAGAACCAGTGTCATAGTCCCCATATATAAGAAAAAAGGAGATGTTCAAGGTTGCGAAAACTACTGGGGAATAAAGCTATTGAGTCACACGATGAAACTATAGGAAACAGTTATTGACACGAGAATTAGACGGGAAACCCAGATAGCAATAAACCAATTTGGATTTATGCCAGGACGCTCTACGACAGAAGCCATACACGTCATAAGAAGGATAATGGAGAAATATAGAGAAAAGAAAAGGGATCTCCATATGGTATTCATCGACCTAGAAAAGGCCTACGACAGTGTACCGCGACAACTAATTTGGGAAACTCTACGACTTAGAGGGGTACCAGAGAGGTATACCAAATTAATTAAGGATATGTATGACGGGGCAAAAACGCGTGTGCGAGCGCCGATGGGAGACACAGACTCATTCTCAGTGGAAGTGGGACTCCACCAAGGATCGGCATTGAGCCCATTTCTCTTCGCACTAGTGTTGGACGAGATGACTAAGTCTATACAACAGTCAGTCCTGTGGTGCATGCTCTTTGCGGATGATATTGTCCTAATATCAGAATCTAAAATGATGCTTAACGACAAGCTAGAGCAGTGGAGAGCAACGCTGGAGAACAAAGGATTAACGATAAGTCGCTCTAAGACGGAATACATGCATTGTAACTTTGGGGGTCACGAGGAAGAGGACACCCAAATCAGTATCCAGGGTATGCCGGTCCCACGGACATCTAGGTTCAAATACCTGGGCTCGTACCTGCAGGAAGACGGAGAGATACACAGCGATGTAGCTCACCGGGTCCAAGCAGGATGGTGCAAGTGAAGAGCAGCATCAGGGATCCTATGTGACAAGAGGTTTCCAGCAAAACTTAAGGGAAAACTATACAAAGTCGTGGTACGCCCAACTATGCTATATGGAACAGACTGCTGGGCCATAAAGAAATCGCACGAGAAACAAATACAGGTTGCGGAAATGCGAATGCTAAGGTGGATGAGTGGCCATACAAGACTGGATCGGATAAGAAACGAAGTGTTTCGACAGAAGTTAGAAGTGGCTTGTATTGCAGATAAAATACGAGAGGGAAGATTAAGGTGGTATGGACATGTCAAGAGGAGACCAATGGCAGCACCGGTCAGAGCAGTGTAGAACATCGTCATAGAGGGTAGGAAGAGTGGAGAAAGACCTAGGCTGACTTGGGAAGAGATAATTAGGCGAGATATAGCACACTTGCACCTCTCTGAGCACATGATCGAGGATAGGAGCGAGTGGAGACGTAGAATTAAAATTAAGGACTTTTAGTGGTTTCTGTAGCTACGAAGGGACTTTCATTACTTCTTACGGGGCCTCATGTGTATGTAGTACACTGCGACCTTTTTAGCGAAAATTTGTTGCTTACCTGATGCAGGCTTGTTCATTTTATCTTTCTTTTGGTGATATCCTAATGTTTACTGTATGATGGGTACGATATCATATATCATATAGCTTATATCATATGTTTGATTATATGTTGATTCCCTAGCTTTATTGCTTCTGTTATCGAGCCGGGGGTCTCTTTGGAAGCGGTCTCTCTACCTGTCGGGATAGAGGAAAGACTTGCCACCACCTACCCTCCCCAGACCCTACTCTTGAGTGGGATATACTGGGTTTGTTTGTTTGTTTTTACAATTATTCTGTAACGACTGGCTAGATATCACTATCATACATTGGTTTGCAATGTAAGTTATCTTTGTTTTATATGGTCAATAACATTTATTTATACAAATCAATTTACTAACTTTATATTTTTTCTTAATTTAAGGTACTTTTATGGGTTAGACAATTGTATACGTGCTTTCTTTAATCCGGGTAACATCACAAGTGACATGTGCGCTAATAATTCCCCTGCTGTTAAAGAACACATCATGAATATATATGTACTTCATATAGACAAACCATTTTTTGTTGCACCATATTTTTCTAGGTAATATTTATTTATATACTATATATACATATCAACATAAGCATACTTAATTTATCTATAACTTTTTTTGTAGTTTCCATTGGTTGTTGATGATCATTTCACCTTTAACACAAAAGGGATATATTGTTGATTCTATAAAAGGAAAAAAGAATTTCAAATCCTACGCTCTTACATCTTTAATTGATGAAGTTCTTGGGTTTGCATTTAAATGGGAAATGATTAATGTATGTCTTTAATTACTTATTAATATTTTTTCATTGTTGATAAGACCAAATTAACAATTGTGATTTTTATGCAGTGTAAGCAACAACTACAAAATTGAGAATGCGGCTTTTATGGTTATAAAACATATGTATGAGTTCGTCAAAGATATTCAACATCAATTTCCTAAGAAAGTAAGTTATTTTTATCAATTTGTATATTTACATATTGCTTATTTTTATCAATTTGTATATTTACATATTGCACTATTTATATTTTAAATCACATTTTTTATTTATTTGTTTTTAGATTTGAAATGACACAAGCTACATGTCAGAAATGGAAATTGACAAGTTGATTTTACAATTAACGCCACAGTTTATAAGCAAAATGTATACTAAGTAGACGTCCATGTATTTTAAGGTATCATTGTGTTATTAATCAAATTTTGTATATTAAACACTAAGTGTTTGAGGAATTATTGTACAATGAAGTTGATCTTTTATAATATATTTCAATAGTTTGAATGGTATGTTTTTAGATTTATATGGTGAGTTTGGAAGTAGAACAATGAAATGTATCTGGAAATTTAGAAAAATATATTCAGGAAAATATCCATTTAATAAATTAAATATATTTATTTCAAAACTACAAAACCGCCCTATAAAATGACCAAAACCGCCCCATAAAACACACCAAAACCGCCCTATAAAACACACCAAAACCGCCCTATAAAATGACAAAAATCACCCTATAAAATATATCCAAAAACTGCCCTATAAAATCATGAACCGCCCCAAAAAATAAACAAACGCCCTATAAAATAACCGCCCCATAAAATAAACCATTTTTTAGAGCGAGTTTTTTAAGGGCGGTGTGAAACCGCCCTAACAATTTAAAATCATTGCCCTAACAAACCAGTTCTGTACTAGTGGACGGTGGATGGTGGGTGGCATAACGGTGGCTCTGCGGTGGTGAACTGGAGGATGGCGATGTCGGAGTTTCTTAACGACCGGAGATACATACAGGTATGTCGATTAACTCTCGATAACTTCCAAATCTCCGGTGGATCTAAGCAGGTTAACACCAGTGCGACACATGACTTCGGTATGTTGCCGAGGTGGAGTTTTGATGGATGTGTTGCCGGTGGTGATGGTGGGTTGGAGGTGGTGATGATGGGTTGATGGTGATCGGGAAGGTGCCTTGGTGTTGCTCTGGTGTATGTGTGCCGCGATGGTGTTGCGCCGGCGGTGGTGATGTCGACGATCAATGTTGAAGAAGAAGAAGATGATGTGTGTGTATAATATACTTAATTTAAAAAGTAAACCCTACATGCATTAATATATAGAGTTTATTATATATTTTGATAATAAGGCGTATTTTGATCTTTTTATATTTACTTAACTGAAAATTTTAATAGAAGATGGTGTCATGGACCAATTATGTTACGGTTTTATGAAACAATAAGGATCAAACCTGTAATTTTTTAAAAGTTAAGATCAATATTGTAATATGGGTAAAACATAAGGATCAATCGTGTAATTAACTATTTTGTTATATGTGGATATTAGAGGTTACGTGGCATAACGTATTGGTTATGGCCTGCCGTGATCATTAAAACTAGAAGTCAATTGCGTTGACCTTGACATTACTAGGCACTAGCAACATTTATTCTATGTATAATTTTTGTGCATTTTTAAAGTAATAAAATAAATTAAATTTTTTGATAAGGTTATGTTTCACCAAAGTAGTGTAGGTTTCGGTTCAGTTTGGTTTTTAGCTTCCGCTTGATTGAAACTGATAATCGGTTATTGACAAAACTATAACCGAAAATGTAATCGAGCTTCTGTTTCTGTTCGTTATTATTTATCGGTTTTAGTTCGGTTTAATTATCAAACATAATTTTTTTTACTCTTTTCTGATTCGTTTCAGTTACATAACTTTTTTGTGCTTCGGTTCGATTTCAGTTCGTTATTTTATAAAGCGACCATAAGTTTTAAAGTTACAATTTAATAGATTAATAGAAGTGTCCTTTAACAGATATTATTACGTCTCTAAAGTATTTTATAATGGTTGATATGATCCTTCAAGAATTTTATTATATTTAAAAATATATATTTCACTAGTTAAACCGTTTATTTTTGATAACCATGATATGCCTATATGTATAAATTTACTAACGTGACTTATCGAGTAAAAAATGGTTGATATCCGCAATTTTTTAAAAGATCATAAGATCAAATATATTCATTTTTAAATCATGCATGTATACCTTCTCTTAGAACTTACACCAAGATATGAGAAATTTGAAGCTAAAGAGAGTACTATTTTATGGTATGTAATAAATTGTATTTAATGAAATTTGCAAATATAAAAACTTAATAATTTTAAATAATGTTAATTATTTTGTTATTATACAAATATTTATGGGTGTGTATAAAATTCATCAACTCTACAAGAAAAGCGAAAAGGCATTAATGTCTCATGCACGACGCAAGTAATTTTTCGAATATGTCAAATATGATGATAAAAATTTATAATAATGTAATCATGTAATATAAATCTTTTTTTACAACAAAGCCTGAACACCTGAAATCACCCTGATAAAAAAAATCACTTTCTGTTAAAAAAACCAAAATGAGATGACCAGGTCCACCTTGTCTAGTAGGAAACCTACAAACCGAGAAAACCTCTTAGCCACCTAAATCATAATAATTCAGACGAGACTCGAATCAATAACCTCCGATTTGAAAACTCATAAGACTTCATCGTATAATTCTTTTATATATAAATTTTCAAGATTTTATGTTATTTGATTTAATTGTTTGGTTGGCTTGATAAATCCGTAATGAGTTACGTGGCTTTAAATGATCTCACCATCAACTTCATCTCTCTCTCTCTCTCTCTCTCTCTCTCAAACACACAATTCCTAGAGAGAGAGAAGACATAAACTTCACCAGTCCAACACAAGGTTTCTCAGAAGCTTTCATTACAAGAGTAGAGCACTTTTCCTTTTTCTCCTTCATCACCCACCAAAAACTTCTTCTTTTTCAAGAGAGAGAAAGTACAGATTTCTCCAGACTTTCACAGGATGATCATGGAGTTCATGTAAATCCTCAGGTTCTTTTCATTTCTATTTCTTTCACCAGAACCCATTTATTACAATCTTCTATATCAAATTATGCATTCTGAATTCATATTTTCTTTCTTAAGGTTTTGAAAACTATTGTTCATTCATAGTTTTTGATTTGGTGAGGTTTAGCTCTTTGACCAATCACGAACCTCCTGTGTTTTTCTCACGAAACAACCATTTAATTCTTCGTTTAATAATAATAATAATAATAATATTTTATTAGCACCCAGTTCTTGATTTAATCCAATTTTTCAAAAGTTTGGATTTTTGACCAAAAAAGATAAATAATGAAGATTCGTCAATTTTGATAAACAACAACATTTATCAAATAACATATACTATTAATTGGCAAATATTTCTTGATTTACCCGGGTATTTGATCTTTTGACAAAAGAGGTAAGAAATCTGACCAAATTTTCCAGAAATAAGTTCTTGTTTTAGGGGTTGAATTTCAAGATTTTTACCCTTTGTGGGGGTGGGTCAACGAAGGCTTTAATTCCATTCTTTTGCTGCTTCTTGTTTGAGTAATTTTATGTTTTCAGGATTTTAGTTGGACACGATGATCAACTTCTAATTTTATATATAACAAACAGATTTTTAGTGGGTTGATAGAAAATTGAGTTGTTTTTGTGTAGATGTTTGACTTTTTGTACTTCTTTTAATATTTCTATTTGCCCAACCAACTATAATTCATACCTGTCCAACTGTCTACTATATTTATCAAGAACATTCTTGTTGGTTAGTAATTCTTGATCAAGATCTGATAAAATTCCATGATCATCACTTTGATAGAAAAACATTTAAATTTTAATTGACATGGATTATCTTCTTGTTTCTCCTTAACCTAAAGATAATGCCTCATTCAATTTGAGGTTAACACCAATTCATTTGACTATCAAAAAGTCAATTCATTTTTGCTCAATTGATTTCAAATAATTTCAGGGCTTTCGGAACTGACTGACCGAACATCTCTTAATTATGACCGGAGAGATCGATCCAAAAGTCCGGAAAGTACGGTGCCCGAAATGCTTGAGAGTTCTACCGGAGCCGCCAGATGTCTTGGTCTACGAATGTGGAGGCTGTGGAGCAAGACTTCAAGGTTTGTGTTTTCTTTGCTTCCTAAAGTTTTGTGCTTTTTGTTTGAATACTTTGATGTGTTACTGCAGCAAAGAAGCGGAATAAAAGTGCAGTTGACACTGCATCACAAAGATCGGACGAGGATTCTTCAGGAAAACAGAAAGATGCCCGTGCTATTGTTGATCAAGAAGCTGCAAGCAGCCCAAATATACAATCTCTGCTGAACTCTACCAATGAATTAGATCAAAACAGTGGTCATAATGATCATCATAGCTCAAATAAAGATCAAGATGCAGCTAACATAGCTGAAAATGGTACAGTTGATGCACCAGCATGTAGTGTTGAAGAGCATTTATCTGAAAGATTGAAGATAGAGCGACTTTCTGATAATCAACAACCCTGCAGCAGCTTAAATCAAGAATCGACGGTTAATTCAAATGATCAACCAGGTCAAAACATTCATAATGATCCTCGTAGCTCGACTGAGTTTTCAGGGCATGAGGATCCAGAGTCATCGCCTGAAGATACTGCTCATAACAGAATAGATCAAGAACACGAACCAGATCAAAAGCAGAAACAAGATCAAAGTCATTATCAAGAAAGTGTTGCAGCTGTTGGAAAACAGAACATCGAACAGCTTTCTGATGATAATGAAACCAGTGGAAGAGTGACACAAGTGTTGTTGGTTAATTCAATGAATGAACAAGATCAAAACAATGATCCTAATGAATATCGTAGCTCATCTAAGCTTTCGTATCACAACGATCCAGAGTCATCGCCAGAAGCCACAGTTCATAGTGAAATCAAACGACATGAGACTGAATTCGTAAGCTGTAGAAACGATACTGAAATTGAAGATAGCAGCAGTGAATTTGAAGCTACTGCCACTACGAAGATCATCAGTGATTCTGATGGTGGCTCGAAGTCGAGCTTTAGAAGCATAATAGCAGAGAAATTGCTTGATACAAGACAGAAAAAAGCTATGTATATGAATGAAGACGACTTACTATCAGAAGATGGAAGTACTGATTTACATCATCGTCGAAGATTCAGTCGTATTAGCTCCGTAGAGACGATGGAAACCGCACGATACGGTGGCACAAGTTACTACGGGTATGAGGCTAGTGTATCTTCTTTCGACGGAAACGAGAATCAAAACCCTAGAAAACACCATATTGATTCAATCGGCGATGAACATATCGATTCAGGAAGCAGTTATCGCTTCAATCGACGTTATGAGTTTCATCCTTTGAACGAGTTCCATGAGAACCCTAGGCATCATCATTCACCTGTAATCCCCGAAAACCCTAAGATGGAGAGAATACAACTGTTGAAACTTGTTCGAGAGCTACAGGATCAGCTCGAAAGAACAAAGATCTCGAACCTTCAACAAGCTCCTTCATACTATGATCAAGTTTTGAATATTCCGGGAGGATACGGCCAGCGAATGGCGTTTTCCGGCGAAGCTACGGCGGTGAATCGACGGCGAGACGGCAGCTCGTGCCACCGTTGTTGTCCGCAAGACCACCGTTCCTCAGCCCAACTTTCCCGCCATCATGTTTGCTGTAACGGGCCTGATTACAGGCCCAATTACGAGCCCAGTTACGGGCCCAGTAGTTACCACAGCCCACATTTTTCAGGCCCGTCGAGCCCTAAACAAAACTATACAGAATCTGAGTTCTCTGCATCTAATGATCACTGGCAAAGGAGTGACGTCACCAAGAAGAAGCAATATGTACGGCCAATTGCTGGTGGGTCCCCGTGGATCACTTGTTACTTGTGCTGCAAGCTTCTTCAGCTGCCTCAAAGCTTTCTTCTGTTCAACAAAAGATACCACAGTGTAAGATGTGGTGCTTGTTTGAAGGTGCTTAACTTTACACTCTCAAATGGAACTCATGTTAGTCGATACTACCCCGAAGAAACGATTGCGGCTCCTCCGAGTAGTGAGGTGGAAGACAATGATAAATTGAATGGGTCGTGGGCTGGGCCCGTTTCGTGTTCTGATCGTTCGTTTGAAAAGAGTTCCTCTACGGAAACAGATAGAAATGGTTCTAGGGAGTTCATTGATGAGAGAAGAAAGGTAACAATGTCAAGGGACCCATCGGGTTCAACACGACCATCTTCTTCAAAGACTTCAGGACGGAGAAACACTGCATCGGAAATTGAAGAGGTTGCGCCCGGGTTCAACGGTTCTCCACTGCATTGGCTCATGGGATATGCTTCCCCGAGCAAGGTTATCCGGGGTTGATAAAATTTGGAAATTTTGAATTGGTTATGATATGGTGTACAGTTGCATATCTTTGCTTTACATTATCTTGCTGGGTTTTTGAATTCAAAAAATTGTTTTCGATTTGTTATAATGAGTATTTTATGTTAAAAAGATTCATTAAAGTTTTAACTATTCATTTATCAAACTATAAATTATTTATTTATTTATTTATTTATTGTGAAAAGACACTGTTCACTGATAACAAACATCATAGGAATTTATAAGATGATACACGGGTGAGGTTTGCTATATCACCTTCAGGATTATGATTCCATATGATGGTACGTTTGCATTACATGACTTCATGCTTTACGTAACAGTTTTTCTGCAAGTATATACTCGACTAGTATTGCTATATACAATGAAGATTCTCTCATGCGTGGGCTAGTAAATGTTTCGGTTGGTGGTTCTTCGATTTGAGGCAATCGTGATCCTTTGATCCTGAAGCATGTTCATGTTGGGAGCTAGTAATCGAGTGTAACGATCAAAATACAAGAGCTGTTTCATCAAGAGTGCAAATTCCCGAGGGAATCTTAACCCATATGATTCACTAACCCGTACCTATTGAGATAAATGTAAGCCAAAAACAGAGTTAATAGGCAGCTAAAATATGAAAAAGTGAACTTTATCAGATGCTAAGCTTACCACATCAAGAAACAGTGCATTCATCTGCCTTTCATCAACAACTAAATTGGCTGATATAGCAGTTGCATTTGTATCTGTTCGGGTGGCTGTAGCAACAACAACTTCTGTATCCAAATTCTGAAAATCAGAATAACTTTTGTCAATGTATTTAGAAATATTGTATTCTGTAATAATATTTGTGATAGCAAAAATGGCATAAAGGGAAATATTTTGATAAATTAAACAGGCCAACAGAAAAATGAATGCATGCCTGTATAGATGAAAAGATCTTCTCCAAATCTTTAGCAAAAGCTCTAGAGTCCACATTTGTGTTTGTAGCACCCATTTCAATCAAGGCAGAAGCCATTGACTCATATTCTTCAGTTGCAATTGAACCCAAAAACACTTCCATAGCACTCCAGGTTTTTGGTGATATCCGTCCCACAATACCTGCAACTCATAATGCTGGTTAGCGTGACATGGCCCACTGTGTGATTGAAGTTTTGTATGCAAGAAACGTAGTACTGGTGAATGGGTGTTTGGATGTGCATGATCAAAGTGATTATATGATTTTAAATTAATAGAATCAGATGATCAGCTACGATAAAACATGTGGAAGATAGCATTTGGATAAACATTTGTTGTTTGACAAATTTAGACTGTGTGCTAAATTAGTACATAAAAGGACCAAAAAGGACATTATTGCTAAAAAAGACATTTCAATGTGATAGTAAAAAAGGGGCTAGTCGTGTGATTTTATTTTACCTAATTATCCAAAGTTTGATTATTTCACTTCTAGTAATTCGATAATCAGAAGAAGATTTGGTTATCCAACGTGAAAAAAAAAACAGATTACTGGAACTTGATGATAAGTTTTAAAACACAAACTATAATATGTCCAATAAATTCACGCAAAAGCTTAAGGGTACCAAAGAAGAAATAGCCTAAAAAGTACCTACCAAAATCAAGAAAACCAATTCGTCCATCACGTAATAGCCATAAGTTGCCAGCATGTACATCTGCATGGAAAGTTTCACATGCCAGTAAACTACCAAACCTGCAAAATATGTCTTATAAAGCTCGTTAATTTTTTTTTTAAATGTGAAAAAGACAAACCCTATAGGACTTTGCAGAACTCAAATATGTCTGGATATTTTTTTACATGATTAAATCCCCTGAGTTCTGAAAAATAACAAAAGATCCTTTAAATAATGCAAAAAAGAGAGAGATTTTTGTCAAGTTTTGAAAAAGCCAGGGATTTAATGATGCAGAAAATTTATTTATATAAATAATAAGGGGAAGGAACTGTATCATCAAGTTTTATAATTGGAAGGATTTGATCATGCAATAGTAAAGACCATAAAGTAATGTGCTACTATTGTCTTAGCCATACCATACGTTAAGGGCGGTTATAAGACTGGTTTCTGGACTTGAAACAAGAGAACTTATCGAGTCCAAGTCAGTAAGAGGGACCCCATATAGTCTCTCCATTGTTAGAACCCTTTGGTACTGAATTCTGGATAAACTTTAGGAGCTGTAGCCTGCCTTGTAAGCCCCATTGATTCTAGGTATCTTCTGAAGGACTCTATGTTGGTTGCCTCTTTCTTGAAGTCCACTTCTTCAAGCATTGATGCTCTTATATCATTCACAATTGCAACCTACTAGAGGAATGCATGCATCAAAATGAACTCTAAAACCACCCCAGCATTATATATAATTAAAAAATATATACACATGATAATTCTTTTGTCATACCAGTGATGCACGGCTCAACTCGGGATTCAAGAACTCCACAATACGGGCAACTACATAAATGAAGTTCAGATCTGCAACTAATACATCTTCAATTCCAGGTTTCAAGACCTTTATCACTACATCTGCTTGTGATCCTCTAAGCCTTGCTGCATGTACCTATAGATCATATTTCCCAAAATGTGACACCAATTTTTAGGAAAAAAATATTGCATTTCTACAGAAAATGATATCAACCTGTGCTATTGAAGCTGAGGCAAGTGGTGTAGGATCAACATACTCATAGATACTATCAATTGGGCCTGCTAGTTCCTTGCGCAGAATACTTTTAATTTCATCAAAAGGAACCACTGGAGCTCTATCAAAACAATACTGAAACTCTTGCACATATTCTGGCGGAAACATTGTGGGAGCAGATGCTATGAACTACAAATAAATCGCACATCAGGATCTTTATGAAAAAAGTTATAATTATGGGTCATTTTGCAATTACAAACCATTCATTGGGTTGGTTACTGCTCACTTGATCAATAAGAAATTCAGAAGCAGTAATCTAGCTCACCTGACCTAATTTGATATAGGTAGCTCCTAGACGTTCAAATAATTTCCTCAAGTAAATAGGTGATAGCAATCCAAGCTGAAGCTGTGATGGTATTTCACTAGGTGAATTCCTTGACTGCAATTTATTCCACCAGCCCAATCATGAATATAACTTTCATTTAGTTTAAGTAATGGTGTACTCTTAAAAGTATATCATTTATATATTATTTAGTTGCAGATAAAGATGACATATGCTATAATTTACATATATAGAACCATTATATATGATTTGTAATAGAAATGAGAAATTAGAAATGCATAAACCTGAGATAGCTCTGCTAGCCACTCGCCACCAACACCAATGACAGCTTGAATACCTTGGGCCAGTCTTAAAGCTCCACGAGGACCTGTGTTTATAGATGTCTGGACAATATCCTCCACAAGTTTTGGCAAGTTCTCCACACTGTCTGCAAGCAAAATTCATATTTTGTATCATAACTTACAGCAATATAGAAGAAACTTTATTGCTGAAGAAAGAGTAAATAGAATAACACAATGAAAGTACCTTGAAGACGAGAAGTAAAATAATCTTGTGTTCGTGCTGATTGTGACTCTGAATATCTTGCATAAAGCCTTAACCCATTAGATCGATATGCATGCTTCTTTGAGCCAATGTATATGCTTGTTACAGGCAACTGAGAGTGAAAAGAAAATAATATTAATCTGTAAACTAGAGTTACAAATACACCAGATTTTAATCTCCAATTGCCATTTTAGTCTTTCTTGTTAAATTAAGTTACATGTCCCAATTGGTCCAAATCCAGGCAAAGGAAGTTTATATATTTGAACTTGTTCAGGAAAGAAAATATACTTATTCTAAGCACTAGCTACTATTTGAGTAACAAATCCTTTTGGATGCATATCAATACCGATGAAATATAGAAAATAAATAAATCATGATATGAAGCAAATCCAACATCTTTAAAACTTGTTATGTCGTATCTCTTTAGTCTTTACCTTGCAGGCACAAAAAAAAAGTATAGACTATAGACTACCACAAACAGACTAGAGAGAAGTAAGAAGAAATGTAGATCATGGGCCAGACTGTACGATGAGTATCATCCTGTTGGTAAAAGGAGCATGCTTTATTCTCAATATAACAAATGGGTCTTCATTAGGTTGAGAGTCTAACTGAGCAATCAATCACTAAGAGTGCATAGTATGGTTGATAGAGATTAAACTTGTGTAAAGGCATTAATTTAAATTTCTTTAACAGCACACTCGGCTTACAATAATCTTACAAGTAACTGTAGCAAAAGAGTGTGTGGGTCAGGTTGGGTTGAACATCAAACACTTTTCGTCCTGTTTTTTTAAAACTTTAATATTACCTACAGTATAATGATAAACTCCAATTTAGGCACTTGCATGCACTACAGAGTATTATGCAATGTTTCAACATATCATTTATAACCAAATTTTAAAATATCACCTAACATGAGTAATAATCCAAAGCTGCCGAAATCACCAAATCTCCATATCTCCATTTTCAGAATTGAGCACAAATCGGTGTGAAATTCCAGCAAACAACTCATACCAGGAAGCCTAACTCACTTGCAGAAATTAAAAAATTATCTAATTACCACAGCATCACATACCAACAACAACTGTAACATAAATTGAACACACAATCGATCCGGTTATCTGAAAGCATGTGCGAAAGCCTATAATGCCAAATTAAAAAAACACAATTAGGCTATAAACTCCCTTAACTGAAACTAGAGTCAATCAACCCCGAATTACGCAAGTAAATCGTAACACACCACACAACACAACTACCTAACCCCAACGAACCGAATATAAGCAATATATACAGTTGAAACCTGAGATTGATGCGTGAAAAGAGGAGCACATCGGCCATGAACGAAGCCTCTGAAGACTGAAACTGACGTCATGGATTCAATCGCTGGTTGATTTGGTCTTCGAATGTCACTATGCGATTGTAAGAATTCCGATAGCTCCTCCTTTGTCGTCGATGCAAAGTACCACCGTGTGCCTCCAAATGGGAGTGGGGAGATTTTCAACACCGGCAAAGTACTGTCGTCTACCTAAATAATTTGCGAGAACCGTTTGACCACGTGTTATTATCTTATTGGTCTTTCTTATTGTTTTCTGGGACATATATAGTTTGTACTGTGAAGTATAGGTATATTTGTTGAGGATACATGGAAAGCATGAAATGCATAGTTATGTACGAGATGGAAGTGTATGCTACTTAGTGGGACGGAATCGTGTTAATTCTCAAGTTTTCTTGTTTTCCTTAAAACGGGGGTTTGGTGTTTTTAGGTTTCTTCAGGTCAAAACCTTGGACGCCCGTTGATTTCTTCTTTGATCAGCCGGGGAATTGGTGATAATTCATCGTGTATTTTTTCTTTCACCAGGTCCAAGATAGGGTATTACTATTTTTTCCACAGGTGCCACATCGTAGTAACCTTCTCCGACTCCACTCCAAGTGTCCTTAGTTTTATGTGGCTTATTATTTAGAAAGTATAACAATTAGTTTCTTGAGATATTTTAAGTTTTTTGTGTGGTCTTTTTTATGAACCAGACTATGATTAACTGATGAAGCTTTTAGGAATATTAGTAATCTCATATGTGTTTCTATTAAATAAGAAAGTAAACTTACATGTGTATACAAATCCTCTTACACTAATGCCCATGTTCAAAATGTTATTATTGAGAATAGCCCTTAGAGCATTCACAACACATGTCTTATAATTATGTGAATGTGAGTCCTTAAATTATATGGGATAGTTTTGAGTGGTTGTGAGTGGAGGAGAGAGAAAATGTTACTGTTCATTTGTAAATTTAAGGATTCACTGTTCAACCCTTATAAATTTTTTAATATTTTTGAAAATGGTTGTGAGTGAAGGAGAGAGAAAAAGTAATGAAAAAGGTAAAAAAATATATTATTTAATTGAAGGAAGAGAGAAGAATTAGTGATTTTTAGTGTAGTTATATAGATAAAGATAAGGAATAGGATGTGAATGCTCTTACTTCATATGTGCGTGTTTTCAAAATCAATGAAATCAATAAATATATATTTAACCAACATGTTAAAAATTGTTAACATTTGTTTGTTTTGTTAATCATATCAAACCATATAATAATTGAAGTTAAAAAAACAAACCGTGTAATATAAAATGACCTGCTTCTTGACTTTTCTTTGTGCCCTTTACTGGCTATAGTAGATTGCTTGTATTTTTCTTCACAGTCATTATGTTTCTATTTAACTAAAACACTATGAATTTTTTTCCTAATCAATATATTTGTACTTAAATTGAGAAAAAAAAAACTATTAATAATGATGATGCTTTGCAAAACTACATGCTCTTGAATCATTTGTATTCAAATAAGAGTTTGTAGCTAACTGGAATTTTTGAATGTTTCTCTATTTGTGTTGGCCTCTAATTGAAACAACCCATCAGCTTCACTAGAACCCAACTTGACATTTCATGTGTAGTCGAAGGCGCTCTCTAAGAGTTTTCATTATCGATTAATTTAAAGACTTATAGCCTGCATAAACGAGAAGGATTACAGCTCAACAAGTTGATACGAGCAACTAGAGTATCTAGTTATGGAAACTTTTGTGTGTTAAATGTTAGAAATGAGAGTAATTAAGATGACATATCAATAAAGTAACATGCAAATAGACCATTGTATTTTCTAGGTATTAATTTATGATGAATTGATGATTTCATAACTCAAAACCAATGATTTTGAAGTTTAGTTAAAAACTAACGACTATGGATACTTTTGTAGCTATATGAAAAAAACTTAAAAATAACACACGATACTTTTATTATAGACCCAAAAATCTCACCCTACCACTGTCATATATCAACTGCGACAAAAAGTACATGCAAAATTGATAGTAACTTAAATAGTTTGTTTGTTACGAAATTAACAGCTCTCATCGCCAATGTTTCATGTAAACTTAAGAGCACATAAAATAATATGTTTACAGTTTACAACTAGTTATGATGGTATCTAATTGTTTATATGATATGCGAATTATAAGCAAACATGTGTAGTAGCATTAAACAAAGTGTAACACACACCTTGTTTTACCAACACGTTTTTCCAAAATTTAGCGAGGAAAATGACCAATGATTTGTCTTATTTGGCATTAAGTGGGTGTTTGGGATTCCTTTTTAAAACAACTTCTGATTTTTTGGAGGGGTGAAAAGACGAAAATGTCCCTCCAAAAGTCACCAGTGGACATTTTGATCTTTTCATCACTCCAAAAAGTCAAAAGGTGTTTTAAAAAAGCAATCCCAAACAGGCTCTAATTACCGGTACCTATAAAGTGTTCAATGAAAAACAATTAATCAAGCACAAATGGATACGCGATTAATAAGCATTGCTATACATCAAATAGATTAGAGCCTCGTAAACAAGCAACTTGCATAATGCTTTTGGGCTAGCGCCCTGGTTGAAGAGCTAATGTTTTGTCACTGACCGCCTTTTTAAATCTCCATTAGAATTCAAAAAGAAAAATAACAAAAAAAAGTTAATGCAAAAAAAAAAAACGAAGGAAAAACTTCGTTCCAAAAGAAAAAAAAACCGAACAGAAAGTAAATGAAAAAACATTAAACCGTACACGTGAAATGCAAAACATTAAAAATAATAACTAAGTCGATATATGTGACACTCGTCACTTTCAGGTCCGTTAATTAACTTAAAAGTTCATTAACTCTCCTCACGCATTTATTATTTTTCGTTTTAATCGAATTTTCGTAAACTCGTTTTGTGTTAACCCTAAAAATAATAAAAATAATAATAATAATAACAATAATAATAATAGTAATAATAATAATATTAATGAAAATAATAACAATAATAATAATAATAATAATAATAAAGTGCAGGGGGTAATTGTGTAGTTTTGAAACTTTAAAAATAAGTTTTTTAACATAAAATGTTAACACTGAAAACCACAGGGACCATTTGTGTAATTTTACAAAACCCAACCCCCCGCCCACGGTTCCCCTTCGTTTTCCGGCCACACTGTTCCAGCGGCTCTCCGGCCACCTCAAAACACCAAGATTCGATCAATTATTGATCTTAAACCGCCCCACATCGCTTTGAGAATATGTTTCGAATCTAACACTTTAATCATATCAGCTTTACAACTCACGAGAGCAGATAACCGATCCACTTTATTTTCCCGATCGGTTCCAACTCACAAACCCACTTAAACGACAATGATAATCAAATTAAATCAACCTACTCCAACTTTATCTATTTTTAAATCGAATACAACAAACAATTCTATCTGAAACAATCATGGATACCGAATTCGATCCCTATAAAAACCGCGACCTGCAACTCTATTGAACACCACCCTCCGGCCTTCATAACTTGCAATAAACATAGGGTTTTCGATCATTAGCACCATTAGAAGCTACCTGTGCGATTAATTTGATTATCATCATCAATTGCTCACTATTCGAATTCAACCTCGGTCACGGCTTGTTCATCGAGTGTTCATCATTAATCTATCATCAATTACTGGTAATCAAACACTCTTTTGATTCGGTATTACATGGGGGATCAAAGCCCCATGCTTATTTCAGTAATCGGTATCTTTTTGAGGATCAATTTGATCCTAAATCGTTCTAGGGTTCTTGTGTTTTGGGGGAAACTCTTGTGAATCTGTTTAAAAATAAATGGAACTGATTCCTCTTGCGGCTGGATGCCTTGGTTCACTGGTTAAGAGTGTGTGTGGCAGGCTTGAGGTCCCGGGTTCGAACCCGGGGACCCTTAATTATTTTTTTAATGTCTTTTTGAGCTTTTAAAAAATATACAAAAAATTTTAAAAACGATAAAAATAACTTTTATAAACTTCCTTTATTTTAAAAGTTATCAGACGATTTTCTGGAAATTTATTTCTTGTAACATTTTAATAAATTTATATATAATATTATTAACAAATGATATAATTAGTTTATTTATATAAAATAAACTATAAACAGTTGAAATCATGAAATTATTATTATTACTTGTATTTTTATATATATATATGTGGGAATATAATACTAGGTATTATATAACGTATATAATGCGGGTATATAGATAACCGACACCGTAACCGAGTCGTGAAACGTGAAATCGTACGATCACATTATTGGTATTTAATATTAATTGAATATTAAATGAAACACAGGTTAACCGAAACCTTAACTGTTGCTCGAGCATTATTTCTCTGCTGTGCAATCAAGGTGAGTTTCACGGCCCCATTTTACTTTCTTTTTTAGGGGAGAAAACATGCAAACACTATTTTTGTTATGGTTGCCAGTATTATTGATATCGCATGTTATGTTAGTGGGAAACGCATTTGAAAGTCCTTACAGTATCAAACCGTTAGTAATGGAATTAGCGAGGTAATTCTGAGTAGTACTACTGGGTTTGACAAACCCCACCCGGGCTAGTCGCGCTAGCTTGATTGGAGGTCAAACGGGTGCTAAATTGACCTAACGATTGCCACGGTCGGTTAAGACGTGGTGGAAAGGCACTAAACACACACAGTCAGCTTCGGTTTGAAACACTAAATAACTTGTTTATAGGCTCGCTACCAATCGATATACTTTATATACTAAACCATATGAAACGCTTTCTGACACATTTCTTGTTGATTAAACCTGTGGACTCACCAACTTTATGTTGACACATTTTAGCATGTTTTCTCAGGTCACAGAAACGCACAGGGTTAAGCTAGGATGCATTCATGGCATACATCACAACTTAACTGATCTATTTTGTTGAACGTTATTGATTCTTATGGTTGAAACGCATGTTGAAACGATTCACTGTTGATTTCGACTTTTGAAACGCTTCCGCAAATCTGAAACACTCATGATTGATTTAAAAGTCTAATTACTTAATGTGATGTTTTGTAATTACTGTGTCTGGTGTAACTGGTGCTATCCGAGATCCTGGTATGTCACACGCCTGACGGTAAAACCCCGTTAGCGGATTTTGAGGGTCTGAGCATTAGTTATAGCGAACTAAAATGGACTTTGCATCTCATTTGCATTGCATTTAGACTATAGCTGGATTTGCATTAGTTACACACACATAGATTTCTAAGCTATGTTTACTTAATTTGGTTGCCTGAAAACTTTTGCTTTAACATATCCCTGTGCTGTGAGTCACGGGAGGGTTTGTGTGCATTTGATATCACCTAAATGTTCTTCATGATTTGTTTGACACATAGACACCTGTATTCTGGATTTCCTGGCAAAAGGCCTTCGGGCTAAGGCAAGCGTATCGTATAAATCTCATTGCGAGACCAGCTATGCTTACCTGGGGATTTCTGGGATGAGTGATAAACTATGGTCAATACACAAGTTTATAAGGCAAATGGGTCACGTATATTAAGTCTATGGATTTAATATTACATGTACGTTCCTCTATGCTTATTCCTTGACCCTATACCTGTTCTATACATATGTGCTTGATGAATCTGGATATACTATGATGTTAACCTGGGGTAGGTAAAGCTAAGGGTGAACATGCAAGGCAAATTACCATTACGGATGCACACGTAATTGCAATTCGCCGTGCATGAGAAGCCTGGCTAATCTTACCATGAGGTAACGATCATGAGTATTACAAGTTTTCTATTCTATACCTTAGGGTGCTAGGATCATAATTCTAGTAGGACCTTGTTAAGGGTAACAAAACATTACTAACACTTGCTATTACTTAAGTCATGTCCTACTTGGAGCCTTCATGGTATTTCCAATCATGACATAAATTTTATCTTTTAAGAGACATTCCCCCACTTAGCATTTCAGTAACTAGGAAACTGATTGAATGCTTAGAATGAAAATGGATTATAGGAAGTGTAGAGGAGTGATGATACTCTCTACACATACATTACGTTATTCTTTGGGATGATGCTAAGGAAAATTAGGATGTCTACTTTAAATGCATTATCGGTTATGATTACATAGTCTGTCTTACAAACTATATATGGTATACTTGTTTAAGAACGTTGTGGGCATTATATCACATATTGGTACTTTGAGAAGACACTCAATAATCACACCCTATCATTATTTGTTTGACTTATATTTTGTTTGGATTAATAAGGGCTTTATAAGAACTCTCTTAAGGACTTATGTTGTTAACCCAACTTTTATTCCATGCGTCTGTCGATGTCGCATTTGCTATATGCGCCCTTATTCACAACTTGTTGGGTTGAGTCTTGAAAGACAAAAATCCGGCTAATACGACACCAGTAGACAAGAGACGCGACATACTCTAATAATGCTACTTCATCGGATTTTAGATTATTGTACACAGATTCCTTCGATCGCTCCTTGATCAAGTGAATTCCTTCTCAATCGTTTCCTTTGTACAACTCCGGTTAATTAACTCTTCATTAATAACCATATATTTGATACTCAAATCATGGATAACACTCTGTACTTGACAAGATTATCGGGAATTGAACAATTTGACTGTTAAGAACCGATACTCCCTTCCCAGGATCGACAATATTTTCGATCAGTTGCAGGGATCAATGTACTCCTCAAAGATCGATCTTCGATCGGGCTATCATCAATTGAGGGTTCGTGAAGATGACATACCGAATATATTGTTTAGAACTCGATATGGACACTATGAGTTCTTGGTCATGTCGTTCGGGTTGACCAACGCACCAGCTGTCTTCATGGATTTGATGAATCAAGTATGCCACGTGTTCACTACAGGGCAAGGCACTAACCTGGTGGAACACCCAGGTTCAAGCTAAGTTAAGATAAGGATAAGTTCAATTGATGCAAATGACTTAAGATAAGTTCAAAGCCTTGGTGATTGAGTACTACTACCTAAGGAATAAAATGCAAAACTTAGAATTGCAATTCTAAAATCATGCAATGGTAGGGTTAGGTCGTGCTCTTTATACTGAAAAACTCCACGCATTGACAAAGCTGATGTCATACCTTATGACATTAGACCAAATAGAATTAAGAAGGACACTGGGAAAATCTAGTGAGTAGTAGAAAGAAGTTAGAAGGTCGAACAAGCAATCTAGCGGTAAGGTAGACAAGAATGCCAATGTTGTGAACCTAGCTATGTTGGTTAATACGATTAAGCTAACATGCGTTAAACGGGGACATTAAGAAGGTTGGAGTTCCGACCAATACCTAGGTCGATTAGGACCCCAGGACAAGTTAGAAACAATCAGAATTTGGAAATGGTTATAGCTAGAAAGTAAGAACAGTTAAATTATGGAAATAAAGGTCATATAAGTCAAGGTAATACATCAAGCGGTCATACATTTACGACTGAAGCAAGCCACATTCGACAAGACCAAATGTTGTTACATGTACGTACCTTATCATCAATAGATACACATCTATTTGATACCAGGGTCGATAATAACTTTGATTCTTCTGGAATTATTCTTTAACTTAGCATTACCCTAGTTGCTTAGAAATTATTTACTCGGTTAAGTGACCAATGGTAATAATTAGAGGTTACACAAAAATACACGAAGATCATGTCTTTGACATAGACTTCATACCGTATGAATTGGTTATCGAAGCATGAAACCAAGATAGACCATCAGGAGAAGGTGATTCGTCGGAAGCCTCTAGAATTCAGTGTGGGAAATCACGTTTGACTCAATGTCTCTCCCTGGAAAGGGGTTGTACGATTTGGAAAGAAAGTGTATTGCTGATGAATCATTTGTTGTTCCATTAGAAGAACTAGAAATCGATGAACAGTTTCGTTTCATTGAAGAACCAGTAGAGATTATGGATCGAGAAGTCAAAACCCTAAAACGTAGCAAGATCCCTATTGTGCGTGTTAGGTGGAACTCAAAGCGTGGACCAGAGTTTACCTGGAAACGTGAAGATCAAATGAAAAAGAAGTATCCGCAATTGTTCAACGATCACATTTCCAATTCCTAAGATACAGTTGTAAGATATCTTTTCCTACAATTTCGGGACGAAATTCCCTTCAACATGGGGATAATGTCACAACTCTCACGAAACCTTAAGAACCTTACGTTCCTTTACTTTGGATTTATTCCTAATCTCTCGGAAAACCTTAGCACGTCTACGTGCTGGCTAACTAAATAGTTTGCTCACAACGCTTAGTTTACTCACTACGTACGTTGACTCAGGGTTCCAATTTTCGGGACGAAAATTCTTTCAACTGGGGGATACTGTGACACTCGTCACTTTCAGGTCCGTTAATTAACTTAAAAGTTCATTAACTCTCCTCACGCATTTATTATTTTTCGTTTTAATCGAATTTTTCGTAAACTCGTTTTGTGTTAACCCTAAAAATAATAAAATAATAATAATAATAATAATAATAATAATGAAAATAATAGCAATAATAATAATAATAATAATAATAAAGTGCAGGGGGTAATTGTGTAGTTTTGAAACTTTAAAATAAGTTTTTTAACATAAAATGTTAACACTGAAAACCACAGGGACCATCTGTGTAATTTTACAAAACCCAACCCCCTGCCCACGGTTCTCCTTCGTTTTCCGGCCACACTGTTCCGGCAGCTCTCCGGCCACCTCAAAACACCAAGATTCGATCAATTATTGATCTTAAACCGCCCCACATCGCTTCGAGAATATGTTTCGAATCTAACACTTTAATCATATCAGCTTTACAACTCACGAGAGCAGATAACCGATCCACTTTATTCTCCCGATCGGTTCCAACTCACAGACCCACTTAAACGACAATGATAATCAAATTAAATCAACCTACTCCAACTTTATCTATTTTTAAATCGAATACAACAAACAATTCCATCTGAAACAATCATGAATACCGAATTCGATCCCTATAAAAAACCGCGACCTGCAACTCTATTGAACACCACCCTCCGGCCTTCATAACTTGCAATAAACATAGGGCTTTCGATCATTAGCACCATTAGAAGCTACCTGTGCGATTAATTTGATTATCATCATCAATTGCTCACTATTCGAATTCAACCTCGGTCGCGGCTTGTTCATCGAGTGTTCATCATCAATCTATCATCAATTACTGGTAATCAAACACTCTTTTGATTCGGTATTACATGGGGAATCAAATCCCCATGCTTATTTCAGTAATCGGTGTAACATCGCGTATTTCGGTGAAAAAAAAATAATAATAAAAATAATAATATAATAATAATAATAATAATAATAATAGTATTAATAATAATAATAAATAATAATAATAATAATGATAATAAAAATAATAACAATAATAATTTGATTAATAATGTCCAGGGGGTATTGTGTAATTTATAAAACTAAAAAAAAAAACTACCAAAACCAAAACCGCAGGGACCATTTGTGACAACTTCTAAAACCCAACCCCCTTTCCCTTTCCCCTTTTCCCGTCACAATCCCACCACCGCCCCCAACCCCATTGTCGGCCAAAGAAACCCGAAATTCGGGCACTACGGACTTGATTAATCAGAAGGGGGCCTACACTAACGAAATTCGGGACATTTAAAACCCACCTATGGAATCAATCATTCGAAAACAAACCAAAAAAACACCACCAACCGAGCACCCCTCGTTCGGACCTGCAACCTCCTAGAAACCCCATCTCCGATCCATTTTTACAGAAATTAACATAGGGGTTTTCATCAACATCACCATTATAAGCTTCCCCTAAGTTTAATGGATTATAAACAAGATTTGAGCATCAAACGACTACTCACTGTGCCGCGACCTGCAACTTGCTTAAAATCCAATCTCCGAGCGGTTTTAACTCAAATTGGCAAAGGGATTTGCTTCCAGATCATCATACGAAGATTCCCTCAAATTTAATTCGACTATAATCAAGTTTTGAGCATCCATCGATTAACACGAGGTCGCGGACCTGTTCTTCATTTGGTAAGCTTCGAACCGAACGCTATCCATGTAATTAAACATACCTACATATTCGGTTTTTCATGGTGAACAAAGCCCCATGAATTCGGAAGCTATCAAGATCGAATCCATGTTCAATTTGATGAAAATTGAAACTAGGGTTCATATCAATTTGGGGGTTTGATTTGAGTTTGTGTTTAAAAGGTTTGGACACTGGATTATTTCGCAGATGCAGCTATGGTTCACTGGTCTTGTTCGCCCATGACAAATCAGAGGTCCCGGGTTCGAAACCCGGCCACCTCTATAATTTTAAACTATTTTTTTAGGCTCTTATAAGCCTTTAAAAATTCTAAAAAATTTTTCTAAAAATCATAAAAAAAATATTTAATCATTAAAAATATTTAAACAACTAAATTATTTTTCTAAAATTTATTTTAACATTTTATCTATTTTTAATAAATGTTTTAAATAAATAAAACTACAAATAATACAAAATTATTTAAATAAAAATGAACTCCTAATAATAATTTAATTTATTAAATTATTATTTGACACTATATTATTTTAATTATTTCACACAATATTTATTATTGTTTAAATAATGATTAAATATATAAATTTTTATATTTAAATCATTTCAAATAACAATTTCATTTCTTTTAAATAATTAAACATATTAATTAATTATCACATAATTAATTAATAAAATTAATTATTTATTTTTCCACACGTTAACAACAAATTAAACGGATACGTAAACTGATACGTTTATTTTAAATCTTAAACATAATCATTTTCAATAAATTCATTTTATTTATTTCAAGACATTTAAATTAAATAAATTAGTTTATTTAAACTACCATTCAAAACCAAATGGAAATCCTAATACATTCCCAATTTTTCAAATCACTATTATTCTAATACGAGGCACCGTTCCTTAGGTTAATCATAAGGAAATCGTAGGTGTTCAATCTATCACATTCAAAATCCAATCTCATCAATCAAGTGAGTATTCATATCCCCTTTTTATATCATTTCCTATTTGGGGGAAATCATGTGATACAATATATTCAATCATGATATTCTATTGTTATTTCATTCTAAATTCAATTCAAGACAGGTTATGTTATTACTTGCAATTATGTGAACATACTGTGATAAACTGGACGACAGTAAAACCCTAATTCAATCAATCAATCAATCCTGGCAACAATGTAGATCTACTGGTTTGGATAACCCACCCCATATGAATAGTCGAGTGGTGATTGTGTCAGAGGCAGGAGTTAATCTATGGTATATGTGTGGAGTCTATTATATGCAAGTGTCAAGTCAAGGGGTTGTTATTGTGTCAGTTTATCTATATGCTTTACTATTGCAATATAAGTCTTAACGTTACCTTGTGAATTGGATTATTCTCAATCATCAATCAATCTATATGTATACTCAAACTATGATTACTCACCAGCTAATTCGTTAGCTGACTTTATTTTCTCACATGATTTCAGGTTAAGCAAGCTAGTGGACTTCTACTTGATCATATAAGACCTGGACTTAGTCAAAACAAAAGACAATTATTATTTGTGACTTTAACTGTTGTATTTGCTTATGTTAAACAAATGCTATCCTGAAATCTGATTTTAATATTATTTTCACTATTAGACAATCATGAGTTATGAGCAATCAATCATTCCCTCGTCCGCTCCGATGATTCCGCCGTCGGTCGGGGTGTGACAGATTGGTATCAGAGCCATGGTTATAGGGAATTAGGTTATTAGAAATGGAATGACCTAGACTATAACTAAGTACCCTTACACATGAGTCCTCTCATGTATTTTATATGCTTAGATAGGATTTTTATGTGCCTTATATGTTTATATTTGATTATGTGATTATCTGCCTTATGTGGTTCTTTTTATGCTTTGAATCTTATCAATGTACACACGAATCTTAAATCATATTCTAAGGCATTGTGTGCCTAATTCAAGTGATTTCAAACTCCAAAACTCGATTGTTATTCATGGTTTTCAAATCTCGTCAAAGTCCGTGTCACATGACCAAGAACATGCAATGCTGGAAGAGTGGGATACCTGTATCTTAAGGTGTTCTGTCTAGGCAAGGTATTCATACAACTTGATTACCTTACCTGGGAACCCTCGGGATGAGTATCTGCTTATAGGTACGCATGTCTTCAATAAGGTTGTGTTGGACATAACTCTTTGATTAGTCAACGTACTCGCTTTGATTTACGAATCAAACGATTGCACTCGGAACATATCATCGTTATTATGCCAAATTCTCGATCCTCGTTTTCATGTTGTATAGCTCATATTACCCAATTCTCATAAACTATCTCAATGATATTTCAGAATGTCTTCTCGTCGAATCCGTTCACGATCTAGAAACTCTGGCCGTAAGATTTCTGCTATTGTAGCACGTGAAGTTACTGCGGTCATCCCAACTCTACTTACCCATTTGAACCAAGGCAACAATACTGTCCAAAACCCAATTGCACCAAACCCTCCCTGAACTTGTACTTACAAACATTTCAGTTCTTGCAACCCCACCAAGTTCAGTGGAACTGAAGGAGCCACCGGATTACTACAGTGGTTCGAAAGCATCAAGAACACTTTCCTAAACAGCGAATGCCCTGAAAATCTAAAAGTCCGGTATGCCACAAGTGTTCTCCAGAAACGTGCACTCACTTGGTGGAACGGGAAGAAACGAACCCGTGGAACTGAAACTGCTCTAGCCTTAACATGGACTGAAGTTAAAGAGCTCATGACTAAAGAGTTCTGCCCAAGAAACGAAGTCCGAAAACTGGAAGCTGAATTCTAGGAGTTAACCCAAGACAGTGGCGAGAACCTAGCATACACTAACCGATTCCACGAACTGAGCCTTTTGGTACCGCATCTTGCTACCCCTACCTCTCGAGCCATCGAGAATATATTGGTGGACTACCCATGCAGATTCAGGATACGGTGCTAGGAAGGAATCCTTCAACACTAGAAGATGCTATCAGGCTGGCTGCACAGTTAACCGATAATCATGTGAAAGCTGGTTCTTTGACCAGAAAAGGGTCGAAGAAAAATACCGATAAACTTCCTAACGAAACCGTCAGAACCGACCAACCCGAGCTTTCCAAGAACAAGAAGAGGAAGGCTCAATCTCAAAACTTTGCTGTAATTACCCCTGCTGTGCCAATTACTCAAGTCCCTCCAACTCGTCAACCAGCAGTAAACAACCAATCACTAATCAAAAAGTCATACGCTGGACCCTTTCCGCAGTGTAACAACTGCAGTTATCACCATCCCGCTAACATTCAGTGTCGTCAATGCACAAACTGTGGTCGTTTGGGTCATATATTCAACATGTGCAGGAGTGCTGCTAAAGCTCCGACCAATGCACCAGTTCACCAACATCCTCCTGCAATTACCCAGGGTCGTGCATGCTATCAATGTGGTGATCCGAACCATTTCCGCAATCGATGCCCTCAACTTATCAGCCTAGTTCCTACGGCTCAAGGACATGCTTTCAACATTAATGCTCAACAAGCTCAAGCCACCAATGATGTGGTGTTGAATAATTCTTGTCCTTGATTTCGTCTTCATGATGTAATTCAAGATTTGTAATCGTGATTTTCCTTTTGTTACATTGATGTAATTTGAAAATTTCTAAATTTCTAATTGAAATATTTTTCCTTCGTTGTTAAGTCGAACTTTGAACCGTTTGCATCACGGGAGATACAAGAGTTTGCAAGTCAACCTATGACTAAGGACACTTATATCTCCTAAATGATTTTAAATCATCAAAACAGGGGTGATTCCCTTACTTTGGTGATGATTCTTTATTCATTTCAATAAATGGTTTTCCAATGATGTTTTATGTAATTTTATCCTATGGATTAGGGTGATTTCCTTATCTTGGGGACTGACTTCAACTATTCTCTTTGGAACTTGCATTTCACAAATGACATGATCTCACCAAAATAGGATTGAAACCCGTACTTTGGTGACAAATGTCAATCTTTGATTGTTTTCTTGTTAATATCAAGCTCAATCATCAAGGTACCGTGAAATTCATACCTTGATAATGATATCATTCTTATGGATTGTATTTTCTCAAATGAAACGACCTCATCAAAGTAGGAGTGACATCTGGATTTTGATGAAGAAGTCTATCTTATTATATTTTATTTTTGTAAAAATTCATCGTTAAGATAGGAGTGATTTCCCTTACCTTAACGGTGAGTTATCTCGTCTTATTTCTGTAGATCCTCAGATCGAACTTTTTTTTGATTGGTAAGCTAGTGGTCATACCTTGAGAGTACACCATCAAGTTAGGGGTGAAAACCATACCTTGATGACTATTCTCATTTCTTGATCATCAACTTACCTTGGTTGTAATCAAGTGACGAGACGCATGTATTAACTTGAAGGGTGAAATAATGTTAGTGTTTCGACCTATCAAGCCAAAGCATGATCTCTGAACTTGAACAGAGACCTGATTCGTTTTAGGTTGATTCTGAATCCTAAACAGAGACCTGATTCGTTTTAGGTTGATTTTGAATCCTAACTTGGAACATTTAAATTCTTAAATCGATTTCTTTATTCTCATGTTTTGACCCGATCTAGCTACATCAAACCATTTATTCCTTATCTATCGATTTTCATTGTGAGTTATCATCAAAACCTGATTACGTGATGGTAGTCTTCCTAAACAATCTATTGTCAAGTAAAGATATTATCTCTGATCGTGATGGTTTCTTCATCTCTCGTTTTCTGGAAAAGTCTTCAATCAGCTCTCGAAACTCAACTGAATCTTAGCACGGCCTATCATCTGCAAACCGACGGTCAGACTGAAAGAACGATACAAACCCTCGAGAATATGCTCCGGGCTTGTGTCATTGATTTCAGTGGATCGTGGGATTCTCATCTTCCGTTGATCGAATACTTTTACAATAACAGTTACCAGACCAACAGATGGCACCATTTGAGGCCTTGTATGGTCTGAAGTTGGTGAATCACTAATTACTGGTCCGGAATTGATACAAGAAACAACCGACAAGATTCATAAGATCCGTGATAACTTGATCGCTGCTAGAAATCGTCAAAAGCATTATGCTGACAAAAGACGTAAGCCCATGGAATACAATGTCGGTGATCTCGTACTTCCTAAGGTATCACCTTGGAAGGGAGTGATTCGCTTTGGAAAGAAAGGCAAACTAGCACCTCGTTACGTGAGTCCATTCAAAGTACACGAGCGAATTGGGAAAGTAGCCTACAAGCTTGAACTACCCCAAGAGCTCAGCAATATACAACCAACGTTTCATGTTTCAAATCTCAAGAAATGTCTTGCCGATAAAAATCTCCACATTCCACTCGACGAAGTCCAGATTGATGAATCTATGCACTTTATTGAGAAACCTGTGGAAATTATGGATCGGGAAGTCAAACAACTCAAACATAGTCGGATACCTATCGTCAAAGTCCGCTGGGAATCTAAACGTGGCCCAGAGTTCACCTGGGAACGTGAGGACCAAATGAAATCCCAGTATCCTCATCTTTTCGTTTCAGCCTCCTCGTGAACAAATTTCGAGACGAAATTCCTAAAGCAGGGAGACTGTAACATCGCGTATTTCGGTGAAAAAAAATAATAAAAAAAAAAAAATAATAATAATATAATAATAATAATAATAGTATTAATAATAATAATAATAATAATAATAATAATGATAATAAAATAATAACAATAATAATTTGATTAATAATGTCCAGGGGGTATTGTGTAATTTATAAAACTAAAAAAAAAACCTACCAAAACCAAACCGCAGGGACCATTTGTGACAACTTCTAAAACCCAACCCCCTTTCCCCTTTCCCCTTTTCCCGTCACAATCCCACCACCGCCCCCAACCCCATTGTCGGCCAAAGAAACCCGAAATTCGGGCACTACGGACTTGATTAATCAGAAGGGGCCTACACTAACGAAATTCGGGACATTTAAAACCCACCTATGAATCAATCATTCGAAAACAAACCAAAAAAACACCACCAACCGAGCACCCCTCGTTCGGACCTGCAACCTCCTAGAAACCCCATCTCCGATCCATTTTTACAGAAATTAACATAGGGGTTTTCATCAACATCACCATTATAAGCTTCCCCTAAGTTTAATTGGATTATAAACAAGATTTGAGCATCAAACGACTACTCACTGTGCCGCGACCTGCAACTTGCTTAAAATCCAATCTCCGAGCGGTTTTAACTCAAATTGGCAAAGGGATTTGCTTCCAGATCATCATACGAAGATTCCCTCAAATTTAATTCGACTATAGTCAAGTTTTGAGCATCCATCGATTAACACGAGGTCGCGGACCTGTTCTTCATTTGGTAAGCTTCGAACCGAACGCTATCCATGTAATTAAACATACCTACATATTCGGTTTTTCATGGTGAACAAAAGCCCCATGAATTCGGAAGCTATCAAGATCGAATCCATGTTCAATTTGATGAAAATTGAAACTAGGGTTCATATCAATTTGGGGGTTTGATTTGAGTTTGTGTTTAAAAGGTTTGGACACTGGATTATTTCGCAGATGCAGCTATGGTTCACTGGTCTTGTTCGCCCATGACAAATCAGAGGTCCCGGGTTCGAAACCCGCCACCTCTATAATTTTAAACTATTTTTTTTAGGCTCTTATAAGCCTTTAAAAATTCTAAAAAATTTTTCTAAAAATCATAAAAAAAAATATTTAAATCATTAAAAATATTTAAACAACTAAATTATTTTTCTAAATTTATTTTAACATTTTATCTATTTTTAATAAATGTTTTAAATAAATAAAACTACAAATAATACAAAATTATTTAAATAAAAATGAACTCCTAATAATATTTAATTTATTAAATTATTATTTGACACTATATTATTTTTAATTATTTCACACAATATTTATTATTGTTTAAATAATGATTAAATATATAAATTTTTATATTTAAATCATTTCAAATAACATTTCATTTCTTTTAAATAATTAAACATATTAATTAATTATCACATAATTAATTAATAAAATTAATTATTTATTTTTCCACACGTTAACAACAAATTAAACGGATACGTAAACTGATACGTTTTTTTAAATCTTAAACATAATCATTTTCAATAAATTCATTTTATTTATTTCAAGACATTTAAATTAAATAAATTAGTTTATTTAAACTACCATTCAAAACCAAATGGAAATCCTAATACATTCCCAATTTTTCAAATCACTATTATTCTAATACGAGGCACCGTTCCTTAGGTTAATCATAAGGAAATCGTAGGTGTCCAATCTATCACATTCAAAATCCAATCTCATCAATCAAGTGAGTATTCATATCCCCTTTTTATATCATTTCCTATTTGGGGAAATCATGTGATACAATATATTCAATCATGATATTCTCTTGTTATTTCATTCTAAATTCAATTCAAGACATGTTATGTTATTACTTGCAATTATGTGAACATACTGTGATAAACTGGACGACAGTAAAACCCTAATTCAATCAATCAATCAATCCTGGCAACAATGTAGATCTACTGGTTTGGATAACCCACCCCATATGAATAGTCGAGTGGTGATTGTGCCAGAGGCAGGAGTTAATCTATGGTATATGTTGGAGTCTATTATATGCAAGTGTCAAGTCAAGGGTTGTTATTGTGTCAGTTTATCTATATGCTTTACTATTGCAATATAAGTCTTAACGTTACCTTGTGAATTTGATTATTCTCAATCAATCAATCAATCTATATGTATACTCAAAACTATGATTACTCACCAGCTAATTCGTTAGCTGACTTTATTTTCTCACATGATTTCAGGTTAAGCAAGCTAGTGGACTTCTACTTGATCATATAAGACCTGGACTTAGTCAAAACAAAAGACAATTATTATTTGTGACTTTAACTGTTGTATTTGCTTATGTTAAACAAATGCTATCCTGAAATCTGATTTTAATATTATTTCACTATTAGACAATCATGAGTTATGAGCAATCAATCATTCCCTCGTCCGCTCCGATGATTCCGCCGTCGGTCGGGGTGTGACAATCGGTATCCTTTTGAGGATCAATTTGATCCTAAATCGTTCTAGGGTTCTTGTGTTTTGGGGGAAACTCTTGTGAATCTGTTTAAAATAAATGAAACTGATTCCTCTTGCGCCTGGATGCCTTGGTTCACTGTTAAGAGTGTGTGTGGCAGGCTTGAGGTCCCGGGTTCGAACCCGGGGACCCTTAATTACTTTTTTAATGTCTTTTTGAGCTTTTAAAAAATATACAAAAATTTCTAAAAATTATAAAATAACTTTTATAAACTTCCTTTATTTTAAAAGTTATCAGACGATTTTCTGGAAATTTATTTCTTGTAACATTTTAATAATTTATATATAATATTATTAACAAATGATACAATTAGTTTATTTATGTAAAAATAAACTATAAACAGTTGAAATCATGAAATTATTATTATTACTTGTATTGTTAATATATATATGTGGGAATATAATGCTAGGTATTATATAACGTATACAATGCGGTGTATAGATAACCGACACCGTAGCCGAGTCGTGAAACGCGAAACCGTACGATCACATTATTGGTATTTAATATTAATTGAATATTAATGAAACACAGGTTAACCGAAACTTTAACTGTTGCTCGAGCATTATTTCTCTGCCGTGCAATCAAGGTGAGTTTCATGACCCCATTTTACTTTCTTTTCTTTTTGGGGGAGAAAACATGCAAACACTATTTTTGTTATGGTTGTCAGTATTATCGATATCGCCTGTTATGTTAGTGGGAAACGCATTTGAAAGTCCTTACAGTATCAAATCGTTAGTAATGGAATTAGCGAGGTAATTCTGAGTAGTACTACTGGGTTTGACAAACCCCGCCCGGGCTAGTTGCGCTAGCTTGATTGGAGGTCAAACGGGTGCTAAATTGACCTAACGATTGCCACGGTCGGTTAAGACGTGGTGGAAAGGCACTAAACACACACAGTCAGCTTCGGTTTGAAACACTAAATAACTTGTTTATAGGCTCGCTACCTATCGATATGCTTTATATACTAAACCATATGAAACGCTTTCTGACACATTTCTTGTTGATTAAACCTGTGGACTCACCAACTTTATGTTGACACATTTTAGCATGTTTTCTCAGGTCACAGAAACGCACAAGGTTAAGCTAGGATGCATTCATGGCATACGTCACAACTCAACTGATCTATTTGTTGAACGTTATTGATTCTTATGGTTGAAACGCATGTTGAAACGATTCGCTGTTGATTTCTACTTTTGAAACGATTCCGCAAATCTGAAACACTCATGATTGATTTAAAAGTCTAATTACTTAATGTGATGTTTTGTAATTACTGTGTCTGGTGTAGCTGGTGCCATCTGAGATCCTGGTATGTCACACGCCTGACAGTAAAACACCGTTAGCGGATTTTGAGGGTGTGACAATATAGGTTCCGCACGTTACGACAGGCGCGTTAAACGGAAAAAATAGGCTTAAAACGTGTAACCATACGTGCACTTAGCATCAATGCCACACTGTCGCTAGCGACCACTAACACAAAAAAAACTCGTAAAACAAACGAAATAAAAATGAAAAATAAAACCGAACAAAATATAAAATGAAACTTTCAGGGTTGCAATTAAAAGATTAAAAGTATTAGAGTTAAAAGTAAAAAAGATAGAAAAACAAATTAAGATACAACTCATAAAGCATAAAGTACCAACCTTAATACATAATGTAGTTGGAAATTGGTAATATGTATTCTTTTTTTAAACATGATATTTTCTTAAACGTTTAATCTAAACAAAATTTTATTCTAATTATTATAGGAAAAGATTTCGATAGATATCTTATATTAAAATATCTCATACTTGATAAATTTTCACTCTATTTGCCTATTTGGTACTCACCCGCCTTCGTTCACAGTGGCTCTCCGGCGGTTGCACCGCCACGCAAACCTATCAAATCGTCGAACCAAAATTACTCATCCGTACGAGAAGCCGCCTCACAGACCTTAATTCATTCATCGATTTTCTTTCAAATCTTCAGCTTCGGATGCAGCGAGCAAGTAATCTCTACTTATGTCTCATTCTTTCAATCAGACTTAAATAGAGTTAATAGACGTGCATTCATATCATATTTAACGTTAAGATCATAATTATGAGTTTAATTGCTAGAATTGAGTCTCAATTGACCATGAAAGTTGCTAGAGATTCGATGTCAACGTTGAAACACAATGCTACAAAGATAGTATATTAGGGTAGTTTGATTTTGTTTCATGGCTAGTAATGAATTGATACCGTCAATTATGCGTCTAGAAAGTGTAGTATTTTTTTCAAGTGAACGAATTAAGTTTGGATGTCTATTGTTGTATGGAGCAATCATACGAGCTAGGTTTTTAGAAAATTTGATAAGAAGTTATGATGAAATCAACTGAGAAATTGGAGTCATATACATCATTTACTTTCACTTTGAGACGCATATAAGTGCAAATGTGTGAACGGTAATACTGAATCACTATATGAAACATCTGATTTTTAAATGTTTGCACTGAATTAGCTTGCTTGCTAATCTTTTCCCTAATTGTGATATGAGACTTGTTACTTATTGTTTTAGTTTGTTTAATTCAGATATGAAGTTGGTAACTGGATTTCTAGAGAAAATTTCTATACCAAGTTCAGATAATTAATACACTTGGAGGTCGGGTGTTTCTTCCTTGAAAACTTCAGATTTTTCTCAATCAGATGCTGTTTTGCAAGTAATGTGTCCTCTTTGATGGGTAGAAGAAAGCAGTTTCGGCCTCGAAGGGCTGGAGGCGTTGACAGTGGCAGTGTTTCTAAGGAGGAATCATGTGACCCAAACACATCCGAAGCTCTAGAAAATGAGTTTTCTGGAGATGAAAACCACTTTACATTGAAGTTGAAAGGAATAATTGGGTTTCAGAAGAGCATTATGACATTTCAGAGGTGATTTAATCAATTTAAATGTATGTGAGGAGTTTCAGATTAAGAAAAGTGAAGAACAACATTCTTGGTATGACAAGAAGTATAACTTAAGGTTTAAGTTGAGGAATGTAAATGGTTATTTGAAACAGAAACCACATTGGCCCACCATATCTGCTACTAATATCTATCTGGAATTCGTTGAGAAGAGAGGATCAATGGACATAGATACACATGTAATAGTTACTGGTAATTTTGATGGGCCTAGTGAAGGTGTTTCAGGGCTTGTTCACCTGGTCGACATGAAGTATTTGACTTTACGGCCTATTACAGGGTTGACATTTTCTGGGAGTTTGCCATCAATTAAACTAAGAGTAGAGATACAGAAGTGCACTTTTGAGGCATGCGAATCACTTTTTGAGAATGCAAGATCATCATGGAAAAAAAGTATGATGAATGTCATGGCTTGGTTACGCCCTGAAGTAATGACCTCTGAGGCCAGATACGGATATAAGACGCCTGCTGACATAACTGTTGGACTAGAACCAGATGAAGAATCTGTTGTTAGTAAGAAACGAGCTAGGTTTGATGCCTCTGGTTTTTATGAAGCAATAAAACCTTCAAAGTGAGTGATAGTGATGGTACTAGATGTATATGTTTATTTCATAAGGCTATGTTATAATTTTTTTCCTGGTTTGTCTTTATAATTGCAGAGATAATCCAATGCTCATGGATGACATGCCTGATTTGCTTCCTGAGCTTAGACCATATCAAAGGCGAGCAGCTTTCTGGATGGTTCAACGAGAGAAAGGAGCATCTGGATACCTGGCAGGAGGTCAACCAAGTGAATCATTTGTTTCACCCCTATGCATACCAGTGGATTTGGTTGACTCCTGCTCTAAAATATATTACAATTCATTTAGGTACGAACTCTGGTGTTCCTAAATTCTTTTAGTTTCATGTTGAATCTTTATCAACTTTCAGTTTCTTTATACTCAATGTTAACTTGGTTTATACCAATATACTACCGAGTGAGCCTTCATGTGAATAAGTGATGAACCTTTCAAACATTTTTTTCTTTTCTATTAGGAGGATTTTATGTTAATAATCGATTAAGCAACTTACAAGATAGAGTTAGAAGGAATACTACTTTCAAATATGAAATGAACAAGTGTATTTGTTAACATCATGAATAAATTTCAGTTAGAGACGCTGGAACAAGCACAATTGTATGTATATTTTCTTCAGTTAACATTACAGATCAAGGATATAGACTGGGAAGGATTGTGATAAATCTAAATATTAATCGGATCACTTTGATCTCTTATTGCTCTGGTTAAATGCTACAGAAAATTAAGCTTCTGAGTTAGCAACTATGCTATTCAGTACAAGAGCAATTAACATGATCTGACAAGTAGGTTATTGGAGGAGTAGATATAATAAATGTCTAGACAGAAGAGGACATCTTGTTTTTATAGTAAAAAATTCCTATATTTCACTTTTATCTATTGTAACAATCAACAAACTGAATTTGGAAGATGAAAACTGGTACAAAAATGAAGACAAAAAAAGAGGAACAAACTTTATAAAAAATTAGATTAAAGATGTAGACAATATGTAAATTGTTCATCATATCCACATCAAACCTTTATTACGGATATGCAAGCATGCATTTGTTAAAGAATCAATTTCTCTCACGCAGTGAGTTAATATATATATCTTCAATGTAGATCACAAAAAGTTTATCCATGAATTATTTTTTTAATATTTGTTGTTTTCATTTCACAGGGGAAATGTTTCAATGAATCCAGAGAACTGTTCCTCTTATGTTATTGGTGGTATTCTTGCAGGTTAGCAAAATTTGTTATCTTCTTTCCATGCGAACTAGGTTTTAGAATTTGTATTTGTGTGTTAGGATGATTCTGAACATGCTTAAATTAATTTATTAATCTTTCATGTTTTGTTGATGCTTTGTATTTATGACAACCACAGATGAGATGGGCTTGGAAAAACTGTTGAACTTCTTGCGTGTATATTTGCTCATAGAAAATTGGACACTCAAGCTGATGATATAAAGGAGAACGTTGAGCAGAAACCTAAGATCAAAAGAATGAAAAGAGATCGTGTTGAGTGTGTGTGTGGTGCTGTAAGTGAAAGCTCAAATATAGAGGCTTGTGGTGTGCAGTGTGATGTCTGTGATGCATGGCAACATGCTGACTGTGTAGGTTATCAATATAATGAAAAAATTCAGAAATAATGAAGATTCAGACCTGAATGGTAATACACGAAAAAGAAAAAGTTACATAGGCTCCAAGATAGTTATCTGTGATGAAGCTCATATTTGCCCACTTTGCTTAGAACTGATTCAAGCAACTGATCCCCTGTTGCTACTGGTGCAACCCTTGTAGTATGCCCAGCACCTATATGCCTCAGTGGCATGCTGAAATTACTCGGTACACCCCTCTTTTGTATGTTCTTTGTTTATAAAAATGGTAACATAGCTTTATTATATCATCTTTCCTTGTTATTTTCCATTGCAGTCATACAAGACCAGGTTCAATGAAAGTCCTTGTTTATGAAGGTGTTAAAACCACTTCATTTTCTAGTAAATCTGTTCCAAAAATTGGTGAACTAATTGCTGCTGACATTGTCTTAACAACATATGATGTGCTTAGAGAGGACTTATCTCATGATACTGATAGGCATGAAGGGGATCGCCGTCTTATGAGATACCAAAAAAGTATTCTGTTAACTCTTCTGTTACTTTCACTTATTCATTTCAAACCTTATTTAACTCGAAATAAATTGATTTGATTAGGTACCCGGTGATTCCAACCCTTCTGACCAGAATATTATGGTGGAGGCTTTGTTTGGATGAGGCCCAAATGGTAGAGGTAGTACAACTGCTGCAACAGAATGGCTATGCGGTTACATGCTATGCATCGTTGGTGTATTACAGGGACCCCAATACAAAGAGAGCTAGACGACTTGTATGGACTCTTAAGATTTCTCAAAGCAAGTCCATATGATGTTCGTAAGTTGTGGGTTGATGTTATTAGGGATCCTTATGAGGTAATAACTTTACATTATAATAAATATATTTAATTTGTTTAGTTATTTACCTAAATCAGACCCCACTATTTGAGTGAGATTTTATTGGTATGTAAGTTTGTTTGTTTTTAGTTATTTACCTAAATCCTCATTAGCAGGGGGAGATGCAGGTGCTGTTGAATTTACTCATAATTTATTCAAGCAAATAATGTGGCGATCCTCAAAATCACATGTTGCTGATGAGTTGCTACTGCCTCCACAAGAAGAATGTCTCTCCTGGCTATCTCTTACACCAGTTGAAGAACACTTTTATCAGAGCAACATGAGACTTGTTTGACCTATGCTAGGAAGTTATTCAGAGTTTTAAAAGTAATATTTCTGAAGAACAACCTGCAGGTTATTGACAAGCACTATGCAGTTTATACTGGCAAATGGCATAAGGTAACTAACTTTGGTCTAATTTCAAGTTCAGGTAACCATCTTTTGTTTCCTTAGAGAAACGTTAAAATTTCAAAATTCTCTTTGATAAAAACTCGTTCACTTTCAAAAGCTTCGATTGGAGGTACCAATCACACTTTGCCTGATGCTGACTTTTACCTGTTACTTGTTAGCAAGGCTAAAGATTGCTTTATATTTATTTTTTGAAAGCTTGAGGTTTTTTTTTTGGCAAACAAAGCCGGTTGCCTGAAATATACATTGTACAAAGTTAGATACTTTATTTTTAGAGTTAATTTCAATTTTACTCCCAAAGGTTTGACTAAAGTACTATTTTCCTCCAAAAGATTAAAAACATCAATTTATCTCCAAAAGTTTCATATGTTGTTTCAATTTCACTCCAAGAGTTTCATCATCTTGGATAAAGTTGAAACAACTCATAAAACTTTGGACTGAAATTGAAATAACTTATGAAACTTTTGAAGGTAAATTGATGTTTTTAATCTTTTGGAGAAAAATAGTTTTTAACAAAACTTGAGGAGTAAAATTGAACTTAACTCTTATTTTTATTCAGTTTGCCTTTTATATTTTGGTGAAGATTGAAAATAATCATCTGTAGGCATAAAAATCTCTTCATTTTCAGGCTATGATTCATCTGACTCTGTTCTTACCCATGTGGAGGCTGCCAAGCTTCTTAATTCCCTCTTGAAGTTAAGGCAAGCTTGCTGTCATCCCCAAGTAGGAAGTTCAGGCTTAAGATCACTGCAGCAGACTCCCATGACAATGGAGGAGATACTAATGGTTGTTTTATAGGTGCAAAATGGGCAGGTTTGGCTGGTTGCTTAATGAGTCAAAACTTGTTTGGGTTAAATTGGTACTATTAGTATGAGTTGAAATGGGCCAGATTGGGTTGACGTGATACTTTTTTGCTCATTTTAAAAAAAATATAGTAATAGTTAGTGTCCAACATGATTGTAAAAATTACATTATTGCATTAATAATCTAATTTCCTTGAATAAATTGATCTAGGAGGTCTTTTGCATAATATTGCATTTTGGTTGGCTTAACATCCGTTTCCCTTTTAGCCTTGGTTTTAAAAGCGTGTGACGCTCTGATGCATGATGTGCAATGTGTGATGCGTGTGGATTATGTATGCGAGGCGTTTTTTATTAAAAATTAACTCTGAAATTATGTATAGGTAACATTTTAATGTTAACTATTAAACACTAAATTTAAGACATCTTCATCATCTATGGTCAGATTTTTTCAATTGATGGTGGTCTAATTTGTTCTTAGATTTGTTTAACTGATGGTCAGATTTGTTCAGTAAGATTTGGAAAACTCAGACCCATTGCAAACGATGGTCTGATTTGTTTAGGTACCAGTCAACTGCATGATGTGTCTCATCAGACCACATCACTCATCAGGGCACATCACTAGCACATCATGAAATTGCAACATATCACCTGCAGCGATGCGATCTCATCACTGCACCATCACATTATGCGCTCCTTATGCACGCATTTTACAACCAAGCTTTCTAGCTTTAGCCTCTTTTTATTTTTTATTTTCCCATCAAAAACATTTATAAGTAAACATCCAGTTGGTTTCTTTTAATTTCTTTGCTCGAAGCATATAAATCAAGTACTTCTATATGCTTGTCATTATTATTTTTTTCTTTTCATAGGTTCTTGTAGGTAAGACTAAGGTAGAAGGGGAGGAAGCCCTAAGGAAGGTAGTTGTTGCGTTGAATGGACTTGCAGGGATAGCTATAATAAAACAAGATTTTTCTCAAGCTATATCATTATAAAGAAGCTATGGAACTAGCAGAAGAGCATTCAGAAGATTTCAGAGTTGACCCTTTGTTAAACATTCACATACATTATAATCTTTCCGAGATACTCCCTTTGACAAGTGAAGGTCTACAGTATACTAAATGTTCTGGTCCTGAAAGCTGTGATGGTAACATGTGCAAGATGTGTGATGCAAAACATATCATCAACATAATATTTTAAATGGTTCAAATGATGAGAAAAGTACCGTGCATAGAGCACATACCATGTTATCCAAATCTTTCAGTTTTCAATCTTTGCAGATGAGATGCAACAATTTAAAACAAAATTCTTGTCAGTGTTTAGTTCAAGATTGTATGTGGCTCAGCAGGAATTCAGAAATCATATGAGCTGGTAACGTCTTTAAAAAATTTTACTTGCATTAAAAATATTCATTTAGAATTCCAGGGTTATTTGCCACTTGTGTAATTGAGGTTTACTTATGCAGAAAATAATTTACCCTTGTTAAAACTTTTCTCTCAATCAAATTTGTCATTCATGTCCCAAAATAATGCAGCAATTTCCTTTTTATTGTCTCTCAAAAACTGCCAAAATTTTAATCCTTGCTATCTTATTGATTATTGATATCATTAATTTTGGTCCAAAAGCTTTACCTACTTAACTGACGGGTATTTTAGATATTTACATTATAGGCAAACACTCATGTTAAGCAATAAGCTGTACTTTTATATGAATTGAGACCATGGATGCATGAATCTGTCATTTGTTGCTTCTTATATATTTTAATTTCTAGGTTTGTATGCACTTAAGGATAAAAGAAACCAGCATACTGCTTGGTGGGCTGAATCCTTACACTTCATCGAACAAAACAAGGATTCTTCAACGGATTTTATCAGAAAATAGGAGATGCTGTTTCAGGGACTCTTAACACTTCTAGAACATCAAGACTTGCAGACTGGTTTGTGATATTTCTGCTATACTTTTGTGTGCTTATATTGTGTTTTTGGTTGTGATTGTGTAATCTTTGGAATGTGCTTTTGATTTAAGCAAAGACACCCAAGTTAGACCTAAAGTTGGTATATATTTATCCATTTAGGATCAAATATGTACATGTAGATGCCTTAAAATCTATATGATTTCGTGAACATGAGCATATGTTTTTTTTTTCTCTATTTCCTTGTAATCCACATGTTCTAAATTTTATTTCTTTTGAAGATGTAGTTGCATTCGTTCATTGGACATTTTAGTTGAACTGAAAGATTTGTAAGCATCAAAAGTTCCACAATTAATTTTGTTGTCCTAATACAATGCAAGCTGAAAAGAGAAGATATTTTTATTATCATGAATTGTGAATGCTGATTGTTCAAGAAAACTTAGAGGTGGAACTGTTGACCCATTTATATATTTTATGCAGCTGGTTCGACTTTTTAATTGTTTACCTCCAACCGGCCAAATGGGTAATAATTAAAACTTGGTTAAATAAGGATTAGTCAAATAGGTTTAAAGTCGCCCAAAGTGCATGAAATGCTTACGACTTCTAATACGATTGCTAAACATGAAGGGCATAAAGAAAAACCTCCTTTGTTATATGTTTATTCTAGGAGGGGGCGAAATGAAACTATTACAAGTGGCTAAAAAAGTTTGTTAGGAATATGTTAGCATATGTAGGAGAGTAGACACAAGGTGTGGGGTATGTGGGAATATTGTTACAAACGGTTTGGGCTCCCTTGGTGGAGATAGGGTTTTCCCTGGTTTTCTTTTTGATAATAAACTCCTAATTTGATCTTTGAATTCGGTGATTATTCTTAATTGTTCTTCTTGATTGTTTCAATTCCTATCATTGGTCCGACCTGCTTGTTACCGGCAATCATGGTGTCCAATTCCGATCGTTTGGATGCACATGATCATCAATTAACCCAGCTTCAATCGAATGTTACTGCACTGCAATCGTCGATTGATAATGTTCATTCTGAGGTTGCGAATCTGTAGAAACTGATGGTTCCTGGATGAATAAGCAAGAGAAACGACCGACAATGTCGGATTCGTCGTCTCCACCGTCGGGGGGCGGAGTTGTTTATGATACACCCGAAACAGGGGTTCCTTCTTCCCCTAAATTCAATTCTTCTGGCACGGATCCTTCCAAATCAGAGATGCCTTGGGCAGTTAAGAAATTAAGCTGCCAGAGTTTCAGGGTTTTGATCCTCAAGGGTGGATTAAGAAGGCTAACCTCTATTTTGATATCAATTCTACACCAGAAGATATGCGGATTCGTTTCGCTCAACTGAGCATGGTAGGAGTCGCTCTTCATTGGTTCACCATCGTTACTGAAGTCACGCCATCATTGTCGTGGGCTGAGTTTCAATCGGAGCTTCTCAAGCGGTTTAGTGGTCTTGAGATTCATAACCCTATGAGCAATTGGCTGCTATTCATCAAGGTGAGTCGATTTTGGATTATATTGATGATTTTGAATGCTTGTTGTCTCTTGTTCCTCGGCTCCAGAAGCTCAGGCGTTGGGTTATTTATCGCGGGACTTAAAGACGATGTCAAACAGCGTGTGGCGTTACAACGTCCTCAGTCTCGGTTGGACGCCATGTACTTGGCTAAGGATGTGGAAGCGATGTTACGACCGTCGTCGGCGTTAGGTTCTCTTTCTCGATTCGGTATGCGGATAAAGTTGGGCTTCATTAGTGGGTGGACTCTTCCTACCAATGGGCCGAGGGGATTTATCGGGCCCACTAAAAGTAAAATCAGTGGACCGATCCAGTTCGACTCGTTGGGAGGGCTCCAGGGTTTCTAATTCTCCTCGACCGGGAGCGACCTGGTTTCTCCTCCTTCTCCGCCGGTTCAACGGGATAGGGGAATGAGGTCTCTATCCCGACCGGAGTATGAAGAGCGTCGACGTAAGGGATTATGTTTTCGTTGTGGGCAATTGTATGGGCCGGCTCATAAGTGTCCGGAGGGACGACTTCGTGTCCTTTTGTTAGGCGAGGATGAAGAAGATGGCTTGGAGGGCTCAAATCTTGGTCTTGAAGCACCAAGTAGTCCTAAAAGCTCCACAGATTTGAGTCTCCGACGGTGAATGCACTCCTTGGAACTGGACGGGGTTTCGACACCCAATGGTGGGTCGAAGACTTTAAAATTGGAAGGGGTGTTATTGGGAATTCCGGTAAGCATGTTAGTGGATAGTGGTGCTTCCCACAATTTCATCTCAAGTCGTCTAGCTCACGCTCTGGGTCTTCCAGTGGCTAATTTTGCAGGTATTCGCATTAAATTAGGCGATGGACATTTTGTGTTGGTTTCTCAGCGGTGTGTTGGGGTGGAGATTTGTATTGAGTCTTGTTCTTTTACAGTGGATGCTCTAGTTTTTGATACGGGAAATTTGGATATGATTTTGGGTATGGATTGGCTTAAATCCTGGGTGAGGTAACCCATGATTGGAAGAATGCATGGATGAAATTCACTTACTGTGGGCAGCGGGTATCTTTACATGGGGTGTCTCACTATCAACAAGGTACAGCAGCTCTGCACCAGTGGTTAGCCGTAGAGGACGATGTTATTAAAGGGAGTGTAAAGGTGTCGCTCAATTCTATCGAAAGTACTCACTTCCCTACTTTGACTGGAATACAACGGTCAGTCTTGCACCAGTTACTTGCTGAATATTCTGTATTGTTCTCTGATCCCACTGGTCTACCCCCGGCTCGTATACATGACCATGGCATCACTCTCACCACTTCGGATCCTATCGCGGTCGACCCTATCGTTATTCTCATGTGCACAAGACGGAGATTGAAAGACAAGTTCAGGAACATTGAAGTTGGTTATGATCCGACCCAGTCGAAGTGCTTATTCGAGTCCAGTTATTTTAGTGAAGAAAAAAGATGAGTCTTGGAGGATGTGTGTGGACTATCAAGCTCTTAATAAAGCTACAGTTCCTGACAAATTCCCTATTCCGGTGGTCGATGAATTGTTGGATGAATTATTTGGGGCGAAGTTCTTTACAAAATTGGATTTAAAATCTGGGTATAATCAAATCCGAATGCGTGACGATAGCATTGATAAAACAACTTTTCGAACACACGATGGCCATTACGAATACCTCGTCATGCCGTTTGGTTTAATGAATGCTCCGACGACCTTCCAAGCAACTATGAATGATGTTTTTCATCCCTTATTACGTCATAAGGTAGTCATTTTCTTTGACGATATATTGATTTACAGCCCATCATGGGAGACTCATGTGGAGGATTTACACATGGTCTTCCAACTTCTCACGCAACACCAACTTCGAGTCAATAAAAACAAGTGTTCCTTTGCTCAGACCACAGTGGATTATTTGGGGCATGTGATCACGGGCGATGGTGTGGCTATGGATTTAAGTAAAATTGCAGCTGTCCGTGATTGGCCAATTCCTAAGAATATAAGGGGTTAAGGGTTCTTGGGTTTAACCGGTTATTACCGGAAATTTATCAAGCATTATGGGAGTATTGCCAGGCCATTGACTGACCTTACCAAGAAAGATGCTTTTTCTTGGAGTGAAGCAGCTCATCAAGCTTTCCTTCAGCTCAAGAATGCTTTGAGCTCGGCACCGGTTCTTGCCTTACCCGATTTCAATTCACCTTTCGTAGTAGAGTGTGATGCATCAGGACGAGGAATTGGGGGCAGTCCTTATGCAATCTAATCGTCCCATTGCTTATTTTAGCAAATCTTTGAGTGATAAAAACCTTGCAAAATCGGCTTATGAACGAGAAATGATGGCATTAGTGCTAGCCGTGCAACATTGGCACCCGTATCTTTTGGGTTCTCGTTTTTCGATTTATACCGACCAAAAGAGTTTGAAATTTTTATTGCTACGTGTGTCCACTCCGGATCAACAGAACTGGGTCGCTAAACTCTTGGGGTATAATTTTGATATTTTTTACAAGCCAGGTCGAGAGAATCGGGCAGCCGATGCTTTGTCTCGAAGGGCGGAAGATGGAGAATTAGCTCAATGTCTCTCTGCCCCAATTTGGGTACAAGGAGCTTTGTTAATAGAAGAAGCTAAGGCTGATCCGGTATCCAACAATTAATTATCTCATGCACTTCCGACCCATCAAAATTCCCGGGATACACAGTCAAGAATGGATTACTCTATTTTCACAATCGTTTGGTTATTCCTAAATGTTCTAATATATATCCGCTCTTCTCCATGAGTTTCATTCGGCGGCTTCGGGGGGTCATTCGGGATTTTATTGCACATATCGTCGGTTGGCCGCCAACTTATATTGGCCAGGAATGACGACAACAGTAAAAGAGTTTGTTCGAAATGCGACATTTGTCAAAAATGTAAAGCAAGTACCACAGTTCCAGGAGGCTTACTTCAACCGCTCTCCATTCCGGCGGCCATTTGGGAAGATATTTCGATGGATTTTATATCCGGGTTACCGTTGTCAAAAGGATACAATGTCATAATGGTTGTAGTTGATCGTTTATCAAAATATGCGCATTTTGTCCTCTTAAAACATCCATTCAGTGCCCGATCTGTTGCTGATGTTTTTGTCAAGGAGATTGTTCGTCTTCATGGAATTCTGAGTATGATTGTGAGTGATCGTGATCCTTTGTTCATTAGTAAATTTTGGCAAGAAGTTTTTCGGGCGCAGGGGACGAAATTGCATATGAGTTCAGCCTATCATCCCGAGTCGGATGGCCAAACCGAAGTAATCAATCGATGTCTTGAATCATATCTTCGGTGCTTTGCGATCGATCAACCTAAGGCGTGGGCGTTATGGTTACCATGGGCAGAATTTTGGTACAACTTGACGTTTCACGTTTCTACCGGGGTCACTCCGTTTGAAACAGTGTACGGTCGACCTCCTCCATCGGTCTTCTCATATGCCATGGGTGAGATCAGGGTGGAAGCTGTGGCACGAGAACTACAGGATCGAGATGAGGCTCTTAGACAGTTAACAGATCATTTGATCAATGCTCAAAATTCAATGAAAGTGCAAGCAAACAAGAAATGAAGAGAAGTTAGTTTCGCGGTGGGGGAATGGGTTTATGTGAAATTGAAACCATACCGTCAATCTTCGGTTCACACTCGCATCAATCAGAAGTTGGCTCCAAAATATTTTGGCCTTTTCAAGTTTGTGCCACCATCGGTCCTGTAGCTTACAAGTTAAAGTTACCCGAATCGTCCAAAATTCATCCGGTTTTTCACGTTTCTCTTTTGAAAAGAGCAGTTGCGGATTCGGCCGGGGTAACTCTGCCGCCAGAATTGGCAGCAGATTCTGATGATGTTTTGATCCCTAAGGAGGTGTTGGCTGCTCGTATGATTCAAAAAGGGAATGAGGCAATCGAACAATGGTTAATTCATTGGCAAGGGCAGTTGATTGAAGAAGCCACGTGGAGGACAAAGACTGGATAACGGGTCAATTTCCTAATATCCGTCTTGGGGGCAAGACTAATTTTGAAGGCGAGAGTAGTAATACGATTGCTAAACATGAAGGGCATAAAGAAAACCTCCTTTGTTATATGTTATTCTAGGAGGGGGCGAAATGAAACTATTACAAGTGGATAAGAAAGTTTGTTAGGAATATGTTAGCATATATAGGAGAGTAGACACGAGTGTGGGGTATGTGGGAATATTGTTACAAACGGTTTGGGCTCCTTTGGTGGAGATAGGGTTTTCCCTGGTTTTCTTGTTTTGATAATAAACTCTTTATTTGATCTTTGAATTTAGTGATTATTCTTACTTGTTCTTCTTGATTGTCTCAATTCCTATCAACAAAACATCAATACTATATTGCTAAAAGGTTCAAATATATCTACTCATAATGTTTTTCAATTTGTTGTAGGGGTATCGACCTCTATAAATGGAAAGAACTTCTGAAGGAGAAAGGAGAAAAATCTGATATGGAGAGGTTTGTTCATCATGTGCATGGGAATCATTTTATTCCTAATACGGTATTAGTAGACTGTACATCAAGCACGGATGTTGCAGACCACTACCATGACTGGTTACACACAGGGATTCATGTGATCACCCTAATAAGAAAGCAAATTCTGGACCACTTGATAAGGTAACACATTTGATGTTATCTGCAATGAACATGCAAGTTATCAAATTTTGTATAGTTTTTGATGGATCCATATACATGATGCAGTATTTGAAGCTGAGAGCTCTTCAAAAGCAATCATTCACTCATTACTTTTATGAAGCTACTGTTGGAGCTGGTCTACCAATCATGCATACTTTACGAGATCTCCTTCAAACAGGGGATAAGATGATAAGAATGAGGGAATTTTCAGGTCATTTAAGCAACCCTGTTCTTATTTTTTGAAAGACAAATCCATTACTTAGATAAGAAAAGTAAACCTTACCACCATACTCAACTGTTTTTCTAGTTTTTATTTAAAGGGAACGATGATGATGAGAGATAATGCTCATTGACATTCTTTGAAGCATAGTTAGTATCTATGATTGATTTTGAATTAGTTATTGTATAATTGCTAGTTGCTAATATACCCTCAATAGTGTCAGGTAAAATGAAAACTAGAACTAGGAGGTTCAAATATGATATAAATATATAATTATTATATTTTTTTAATCTGATTCTTTCGTTCTCTACTGTGGTAACTTACCGTTTTCTTTTAAGAATATGTCTTCTTCTCTGTGGGATAAGTCTATTATAATTTGGTTGGTTACTTTGTATGTTAATCATGATTTGAGAGTGTATTTTTTGTTGAGGTTTTTCTTCTTTCCACAGTAGAAAATTTGAACTTGATGACATGTTTGAATTTGTTCTCATAACATTACTTATATGTCTTTGCAGTGGGACATTGAGTTATATATTCAATAATTTTGTTGACAAACGAGCATTCAGTGAAGTAGTGATGGAGGCAAAAACAGCTGGTTACACTGAACCAGACCCTAGGGATGATCTTGCTGGAACAGATGTGGCCAGAAAGGTATTTCTAAATGGCAATATACATAAATGAATATGATGATGATGACCTTTTATTTTACTTTCATTTTCCTCAACCTAATGGTTGTGGGTTCAAGTCTTTTGGAAGACATTATTTTATCCTTTCAGAAAACAAATAAATAAACTGAATTTACCTGCTATTGAGTGGGATTTTATTGCGTGTATTTGTTTGTTTATGTCTCAGATGCTTTTCACAAGCATTATTACGGTTTACCTATTACACTTGCTTGTATATAGTATTTAGAACATTACAATATATCCTTATGTAAATATTCCTATTCTTCTGTCCCTCCATATGTCATATGTGGTGTTATAATTTGTAACTGATATTGCAGGTGATAATTCTTGCTAGAGAATGTGGTTTAAATCTTGAACTTTCAGATATCCCTGTTCAAAGCCTTGTGCCAGATCCATTAAAGGTGAGAATTTTTACATTCATTTTTTAATCCTATATCCAATTCCATCAGCCTATTCTCTTCTTTGAATTGATAACTATTTGGTCTGGTGAATTTAATTTGTTTCATTATATACATGAAAACATGAAGCTAGTGGTACCAAGCATTTTTAAATGTATCCTAGATGAAATATAGCTTATGACCATGTGTGCTATGACAAATATGCTGCTCTTTGTTTTGCACATTATTATATTAAACCAAGCCTGTGGAGAAAACATATTGATAAGTTTATTCTAACGTGGGTGGGCACACGGGGATACAAGACGGGATAAAAATGAAGATGAAACATAGATTAAATGATTAAGTTACACAAATATTAAATGCATGCTAACCTATATGCCATGCATATTTAGTCTCAAAAAGGTTTTCGAAGGTAAGTATGCAAAATACAAACGTCGTCAACCATACAAGATGTAAATATATTGATTCAAACACACAAACCCACCATATATACATATGCAAAATGGATATCTTAAAAAGTGTCAAGTACTTGAACTTTTTATTATATATTGACACAAACAGATCGACCCACCAACCCATCTATCATTGTGTATATTACAAGCCTAGATATGACATTTTGTTGAATTTCAGGAAACTGCATCAGTGGATGATTTTATGCAGCAGCTACCATCTTTCGACTCAGATATAGCTATCAAGCGGCAAGCTGCAGAGGATGCTGGAGAAGTGAGCAACTTTTACTCGAGTATATTTGTTTAAAGCCAAACATACAGTGTGTATTACCCGTTGGTACCTATACTCAAAACGTTGTCTGGTTCCCTACTTCCCCAACTTGTCAACCTTGTTACCTCTGATTTCTTTAAACTTTAACGTGGATCTTGATAGCTTATGTATCTGATATTGTTTTTTTCCATCAGGTTCTAAGATATGTAGGGTTGTGGATGTTAAAAATCAGAAGGGAGCTGTGGAGTTGCGAAGATAAAAAAGCAACACCCATTTGCTCAGCTGTCGGGTTCTGATAATATCATAGCTTTTACAACAGAAAGGTACAATAAACAACCTCTTATTGTTCGTGGTCCTGGTGCCGGAGCAGAAGTAACAGCAGGTGGTGTTTTCAGTGACATATTAAGGCTCGCCTCCAATCTTGGTGCCCCTTCTTGTTAATTGTATTTGTAAATCACGCTCCTACATAATATACAATAAACCAATCCAGGTTTTTTGATGCAGTCCTGGTTTTTAGGGTTAACTTTTAACGACTTGAGGACAAGCAATGTTCTTGTTTGCTATGTTGATTGTAGGTTCAAGTTCAATGCCAGATGTTTTTAAACCAAAATGTTTATCAATAGCAAGTGTGGTGGGGGATATTATGCTTTTATATAGCTAAATGCACTAGTGAATTTAGGTTCCATCTTGTGAGGGTTGAGGGTGTGGTAGGCTGCAAACAAACCGAACATTCAGCGAAAAGTTTGTGAATCGTTCGGTGGGAAGTTTGTTTATGTTCGTTCATTTGGTTAAATAAACATTTATAAACACAGGCTACGTTTATTCATTTATATTCGTGAACGTTCAATAATGTGTTCGTTTATGTTTGTTAATGTCTTTCGTGAACGTTGGATTATGTGTTTGTTTATGTTCTTTAATGTGTTCATTTACGTTCTTAATTTTTGTGTCGGATATGTTTAAGATAATTATGTCAAGTATGTTCATTTACGTCCATGCCCCTCCCATTTTTTCAGCCATGAACGTGCCGTGCGTGAGCATACTCACTTGACTCCCCACTTGTGTAAGTTAAAAAAGTATAGTTTTTAAAAGATAACCCTTGTAGGTATGTTGTGAAAAAAAAGTGTTATTAATTCTAGTTTCACCTAAAATAACCCATTACAACTTACTATTCTTCGTATCATTTTTACATTTTTTAAAGACTTGAATGGTATATCAATTCGGCAACGTTTTGCTAGATCCAGAACTGTCTTTGGTAGACATACTAAAAAATCATTCTGTAGACGACTCCGGTTGATGGACCGGAAAACTCTCCGGTTGATGGACCGGAAAACTCTCCGGTGGATGCACCAAAAAACCTTCCGGTAGATGCACCAAAAAACCCTTCTGTTGATGCATTGAAAACCTTCTAGTAGGGCCACGGTTATATTACGACAATTTGATGAGAATTGAGCTTTTAATGACTCACATAGTCCTCATTTCGATCGATTCGAAAATGACCTAACAAATGAAGATATTCGGGAGTGTTTAATATTTTATGTAATTTGTCATATTTAGTTATGCAATTTTAATATTTAGTTTTGTATAAGATTACTTGTGATTAATTTTAGTTGGTAATTTTTATATGGTTTTAATTTTTCTTATTATTAATATTTTTAAAAGTATTCTGTTAATTCAAAGTCCAAGTTGTGAACTCCACTGGCTTTTTCTGGTTCCTTCATTTTATGTATCTTGAAATTTTATATAATTTTATGTATCTTTTGGACGCTATATAATTTTTGTCTTGTGTTGAAATTTTATGTATCTTTTGCACCATATAATTTTTATGATATTAAGTTCATTTGTGAAGACAAAAATCCAGTATCTGAATCTGTATTCGATAAGGCTGGTGCTCGAGTTTCCAATAAAGCAATAACGTCACATTTGGCCTCCCAAAATCACTCCGTGACATTAGGCTCTAAATACACAACTTGTATCAAAAAAAATTATTTTTTCAAAAAACCAAAGTACAAACACCATTTGGTTCTGTTAGAGCAACATATTTGATGCAAAATGATCAGAAAAATGTTCCCATCCCAATATTTGATGAGCAATTGGGGGCATGGCCAAACAAGGATCAAATATAAGTCTCCCATACAAGTGTGTGTTCAAAGTATCAATAATTTGTTATTGCAATTGGCAATGATAAGATATTTATAGAATTTGCACTCTTAATTTGGGCCTACACATTAGGTTTCTGTTTCCTTATCTTTTGGAAAATGCCATAACCAAAGCATATTTCTTGATTCTTTGTTCTTTGAATGCAACACCTAAAGATGTTTTCCCAATTTCTTCCTTTTAATCTGATTTTCAAGTTGTAATTTTGACTTTCAAATAATTTACTATTATGATATGGGACCATCAAAGTGATGGAGTACACATGCCAATTTATCAACCACCCAACACATTCGGATTCTTTTTATTATGTTATTGATAGAACTGATATAAGAATTGAAAGATTCATAATTAGAGAACTAAACTGACGCAAGTGGTTTGGAAAAATGCTCAATTTAAAATAAGCATAACTTTCAATATGTTGAAATTACAAGCTAGTGTATAAAATATGAGAGGACGGATGTTCTAATAACTATGTGGATTTTACTAAATCATAGTTAATTTAGCATTTAAGTTTATTCTAGGTTATACATTCTAATTTCCTAAGATTTGGTCATACGTCCTAATTTTAGATTTTCCTTACGGGATTTGTTGTTTAAGGGGAAAGATATATGCATAGCATTAGATACTTTGAGAACATGCAAAAAAAAGATCATTATTTATTTCTACAATCATAAGAATTTATTAACTTATAAATTGGACAAAATGCAATGTTTATTCGTGTCTCTTCAAAAATAAAATATATAATTACGAAACATTTTGGTTATTTATATAACTTACATATGTATAAGTCATGCGTATGTTATATTAGCTCCATATAACCTGTACATGTGTAGATAAACCGTTAAAAACTTAAAAACATATGAAAATTTTATATTGATGGATTGATTGTCTTTTATGTACAGTAACCATAATGTAAAAAGTATAAAATTTTAAAATGATGAACCATAGATCAAAAATTAAACAAATTAGATTTGTTCTTTTTGTTCTCGTAAAAATATAATGTTCCGTAATAAACCACACTCAACTGTTCAATTCAGTCAAAAATTTATCAACCTTTCCTAAAGTATTCTCTTTTTATCTTTTGTGCTTCTGCTATGTATCAGATATCAAACTTAATACAAGACTAAATTAATATCATTTAGGTTAGTACATAAAGGAAAACATAACTGCAAGAACAGCATCCAATTTGACTCTAATTTTGTCAAAAATACAAAGACTACCAATTTTGACAGCTTTCACATTATATTTTTATAGAATGAACAAAACCAACATTGGTAGCTTCTTTTTGCACAATACTTAACTCATGAAAAACTACCAACATTAGCCTACCAAAGTTCACATAATCTTTATAATTTGCAGAGAAATGCATGCATATGTGATGTGTTTTTCTCCCCTTTCAATATTGTGCTAATGCTTTTTTAAAGCTGTGGCCTTAAAATGAGAATTGCATATACACATATACAATATACACATGGTCATATAACTGTGTAGATATTCTGGACATTTTAAAGTGCCAAGTGAATTATATGCCCTATCAGCAGGAATGATTGTTGATGCTGATTCTCACCCTTTATTTAATATTTACACATAAATGCCACAGGACCTTAAGCTCTAATGAAGCCAAGTGAAATATTAATAATGATGTTGATATATAGTTGATCATCCTACAGTGAAAACAAAAGTCACAGATATGACGTGTCTTCACAAGAATAATCAAAGAAAGGATATAATTATATCTAGAATCTAATCAAAGAAATGATATTTTATGAAACACAGTAAGCCAATATCATGACCTTAATTAATGATATTTTATGAAACACAGTAAGCCAATATCATGACCTTATTTGGCAGTAAAAAGACGGAAACATATCCGATCACATAGAATAAAGAACCACGTACAACGCGCTCTTTAACAAAGATCTCAAGTAGACTTTCTAGGTAGAGATTATATGTCGGTTTACTGATAACCGGTGTATGTTTAGCAACTCCCAATCACTGTAGAATTCTCTTCGGATGGTGTCCACGCACGTCTATTTCCTTTTCTTTGGGAAAAATTCCCCTTTACCCATGCAACTTCAACCTTTACAGACCCTTTTTTCATAAATTCCTTTCTAGTGTGGTTCACAAGATATAACTTTGGCTTTCAAATATATTGATCAGTGGTGAGGGAATCCTTGAGCCCATTACAAGCCACTATGTGCAGGTTCCTTATCTTACAAAAACCAAGGGGCGCTCGCTTGACATATATGGACTCAAGTAGATAAATAACAAAATGAAAAATCCATGGTATTAAGGACCACTGGGTCATACTGCAACAATCATTCCACCATTTATGGAAGCTTTTTACCTAAAATCTCTTGAGATGATAAGGATTCTACAATATCAAAAGATTAGAGCATTTTATACAGATTCTTAATCTTCATATCACCCGATAGCCGGCCCCTCCATGTTTATAGTGGGAAGGATCTTAAAGCATATAGGACCTCAGCAAGTTGTCAAAATGAGGCCACCATCACTTTCTATTTTTACTTATTTATGTCAACAATAATCCTTCAATACAAGCTTTTCTACGCTCCGAAAAAGCCTTACTTTTTATTTTCTTTTTAGCTAGTCAAACATGATTCTTTTGCTATGAGAAGTCAGAAAGACAGTCCTCAAATATCATTATCGAACGATCATCACATTAACCTCTATTAAAGTGGCATCAGTTAGTAAACACTAAACAACTATCCTATACGCGTGGACTTGAGGGTATATTAAAACTTTTAGCATATATTAGTGACATGGTATGTGTATATATAAGAATGTCCAACCAATGAACAAAAGATAGCATAATATCTTACAGTGTCGAAATCCATGCTGTCAGCGCATCTATCTTCTATCCTAATGGGTTGGCTTTGAATTGGGGATCTAATACCATAAGCTAAGGTAATAAGTGCTAAATCAAAAAGCCACTTGCTGATGAAGTGATGATATTATAACAGACAAGAATAAGACTTTCAAGAATATATAGTGTTTATTAATCACCACTCTTTAGAAAGTAACTAGTATAACTGCTTATGATGCGGTTGCCAATGGACCGAATAGGCGAATAACATAATATTGTAATTTTTTCATAATGATAAAAAGAAAATTTTATTCTCCAACTTGCATCATCTTGCATCTTTCTCTTCTTATTTATAGGGAGGTAGCATGGCAATCTAATGCATACCATCTCCCATTGACTAAGGCATTTTGTGTCTTTTGACTTTCCATTTGATTTCAACTCTATACTTCAGTTTTCTACAATGGCATCTAGCTCTATGACGTCTTCTCGCAGCTCTGGGTCCACGTGGACCCAGAGACAAAACAAGCAGTTCGAAGAGGCGTTAGCTTACTACAATAAAGACAGTCCTGACAGGTGGCATAACATCGCTAGGGCCGTAGGTGGAAAGTCAGTCGAGGAGGTGAAGAGGCATTATGAAATACTTGTGAGGGACATCATGCAGATTGAATCAGACCAAGTGCCCTTACCTAACTATAGGGACATTGGAAGCAATGGCCGCGGGTTTGCAAATGAGCAAAGGTAGTTTTATCGTCTTTCGTTTTCATCTTTACTATCATTGACAAATCAGCATAAAAATGATAAAAAGAACATATATTACAGCATGTGTGTGATCATTATACAATGTGCTGATGGAACATTCACTTTCTATCTTCAGATGCCAGAACAAATGGCGCCCATCGAACGTTTAAAATTCATATATCAAAGCTCTATGCTTGTACTTTATATACATATTCTAAAAGAAACCACATGAAATCTAATCTTACTTGTTTTGGTCACATGCACATGCTGCAAACCTATGTTATAAGTGCATGCTATAAAATATTAGCTAGTGACTCCTCTTGATAAGGGGGACACATGATGGACATAATATTTTATAAACTTATCACAACCCTCAACATTTTTTATTAATCTCAAGTTTAAAGTCATGACAGTTCCCATTTGATCTGGTTATAAATTTAGTCGGCTGTTCGCTGGTATTAAATAACTGTTTTCTAGAACAAGGTCGGTTGCCATGTTGGCATGAAGTCAACTGCCAAAAATGGTTATTAGATCATCTCATAAAGCATGTGCTCACCTGACCACATGTTGATGTTTGTGGTTATTAGATCATCTCATAAAGCATGTGCAACTGCCAAAAACGGTTGCCATGTTTGTGAATTGCCATGTTGATGTTTGTGAATTACCTTTATATATGTGACATCACCATGATAATATTTCCAAAAAAGGATAGTTTTTTTTTTTGTAAAAGTATTGACTTTTTTTGGGTCAACTGTTGAATTGCTGCAGGCTTCTGAAGAATCTAAAGCTATGAAGATATGATTAATGAACAGCTAATACAACAATAACAATGTTCATGAAGAATGATGTGGATTATAAATATGTGTTTGTGTGCATTATTATCATAATGTTCTTGATTCAGTCATGTTGTTGTCATCAGTTGAACTCAAAAGTGGAGTTTAAATTTGCAGAAAACGAATGACAAGTGTTATGTTGTAATATTTTTCTTAATTGTAATGTATTATCAAGTTTAATATTGCATTACATTGTGTGGATTTCATGATCTATTATTAAAAAAGCTTCAAGGTTTTCAAACAAAAAAGTTCAGTAATTAAACAACAATTGAATTCAGAAACATCATATTAGCAGTTTAAGATGAACAATAACAAAGTTGATAGAAAATTATCAAATAAATTCAGTGATCTGCAGCAGATCAAGAGACACACATGAATAGATCATTAATTGATCAACAAAAAGCCATAACCAAAGAACATATTTGAAGAAAAGAATGTATCATAAATTCATAAATAATTTAGTTATTGACTTATTTCACGTGAATACGATATATCCATTTTATACACAACGATTCTCTTTTTACAAATTATTGTAATTATACACTTGTACAGTTATTACACTTATACGTGCCAAATGCAATTAGAGGTGGCCCAAAAAAAACCGGTTTGGGTTTTCAAAATGGTTTGTAACCTGACCCGATGTAGCCCAAAAAACCGGTTTGGCCCAAACCAATTTCAACCCGACCCCAAACCGCCAGTTTCCCTATCGGTTTGTAACCCTGATCTAGTAAACTGGTTCCAAACCGGATTGGTTCCCACTTCCCAAGCGGTTCAAAAACTAGCCGTTACAAACAGTAATATCACCGTTTTTTTTACCGTTGCACCACCTTTTTGACTGTTGGTTGTGTTTTTTATAACATTTTACCCCTTTTAAATTACTAAATATATAATGGGTGTTTTAGTTGAATCATAATAATTTAAAATGCTCTCTACCGTCTAAAATCTCACAAATATTCAATACTCTCATTATGTTTGAAAAAAACTATCAAATGAAATCAAGTGCTCAATCTTCCATTAGTTGTGATGCATCTTTATGTTAGGCCGTTTAAAACGCTCTCAAATGTAAAAGAATAAAAACATTACGTCGACCGACGATTTAATAAATAAACAATAAAAAGTCGGAAAATTATTTCATGAAACGTCTTGTAAATTTTTTTAATTCAAGTTATTAAGTATTAAAAAATTAAAGTGATTTTTTAATTATATTGTTTGTTTACTTGAATTTTTATACAAACCAAAATAAAGTTAAAAGAATTTAAAAAAAAATCAAATTTAGAAACCGATTTTATACGTGAATCTGTTGGGAACCAACCCAAACCGGTAAGTATACGTTTCGATTCATCAGCCTCTAAATCATTTTAGAAACCGAACTTGTTACTTCCCAAACCTTTATCGACTATATTTGACCAAATCGGTTCGGTTTCAAACCTAAAACGATTTTTTTCTTTGTACACCTTTAAATGCAATTTCTAAATAACGAGTGTGCAAGCACCTGTTAAATGAGGATAAAGTGGATACGTCCGGTTAGATATATGGGCTTTAATATGCATAAAGCCCAAAATTAGAGCCCAAGTTAAAGCATTCCAAAAGTGTAAACAACAATCATTAAGCAATTTGAGGCAACTCCTATAACGTAAAAACTTTTGAAAAAAAAATAGTCTACAAACTAGTACAACTATTATTGGTTTCACCTGTTGTAAATAAGAAACTTTTTCGTTTTTCCTATATGAACATTTGTGAAATTGGGCTAATTCAATTAGATTAGTGATGAGTGTTAGATTGTATGATCAATATTTGCTTTTTAAGTCTTTTCGTAGCATATAAAACTCATAGATAACAGCTTTTAATGATGCATTTTAAAATCTAATGAAATCATATTTTTTATTTATTAACTCATCTTTAGTGATCTAACTCAACCAGATACTTAAATCGAGTTGATACACACAAGAAGCCAAAAATATGATCACACCTGTAAAAGAGTTTGAATCCTCTCACAATCATCCTAACATTTTGTTGGCTTAAGTAGTCTGTTAATGTGAAACATTTTCTTTTGTTATGGTTAGGGCCTAGGGGTGTTAGTTTCTTCATGTTTATAGAGGTAAAAGTTTTCTTTTTAACTTAAAATAACACTATTATTAATAACAAATGACGTGATCAATCAAAGCATGACTAGAGTCACGAGCATGATGCACGAGTTTTGATTTTCCTTTTTTATATTCTCTTTCACTAACTACAATACTACACCTAGTCATATCTTTCTTAATTAATCCCACTATGACACAAACATTATTACATCTCCTTAAATGTTATATCAGCCGTCCCAACAACTTGATCCAGTGGTCAAGAGCCTGCCCTCCCAAAGTGGAGGTGCAGGGTTCGAATTTCACTTGTACCAGTTGGAGGGACATCCAGGTGAGAGGACGAATCTGGGCTTTATCCCGGGTTCGAACCTGACATGGGACGAAGGTTTACCCATTCCACAGCGTTCCTGCGCATCGGGAGGGCTGGGTCTTGTGGGCAGTCGAGTAGTCGACCTTGGACATAGCCCCGAAAGAATAGGTTTACACCCAAGATCTTAGCTGTTCAAAAAATACTGCATATATGACAACACTCTCTTATGACTATCATTATTTCATTACTAATGTTATAATTAAAGTAGAATAAACTTTGTATTTTTGAGTGATACTAATAAGTTGTGGCCAATAATGCAAGGTGTGATGTAACATTATAAAGCCGCCAAGATACAAAGAGATTAGGTCAAGAAGAATGGGTCAACATGATTGCATCAATAATCACTTGTCAATTCTAATTTTTGTTCTTTAGTCCTTTCCTTTTCCATTTATAAATTCAAATTTGGTCCAAATGCCTTATTTTTTTTTTAAAATAGACTTTCATAAAAACAACGACCACCGACGACTATCACCAAGACGGAGATAGACGCCGAAAGCCAAAAACACAAAACATAATCACGTTAATTATGAAAAATTTGCGATAGTTTTAAAAAGATTGACTAGTGTCGTTTGTATAAAAAACAAGGTTTATGATTAATTCATGTAAGAGTATTCATACCACTTTTTCCTATAATATTTGACAAACACTCATATAAAAATAAAAAACCTACCGTGAATGTTTTAAGAGATGTTTTTTAAACTCATGAGGTACGTTAATGTAAGAACACGTTATAAATAAAAAAATGCTAGAGATTTAGACCAATAAATATTAAGGTCCATTTTATTTATGGCTTGGCCTAAAGACTTTTTTTTGTTACTATATGAGGTCCATTTTCAGTCTATAATTTTCGGATTGTGTAACTCTAACTAATTATTTGTTCATCTCTTTCTTTTAAGCTGTCATGTTAGTTATGTATAATTTTTTTTAACTTTATACTAAAAGATAAAATTAAAATTTTAATTTTGATATCTTCATATGATATATTAAGGGGGATGGATTCATAAATCATATACAGCTCTGACACATCTTATATAAATTGTCATTTACATGTTATAAACGACAATCACCATTGGTAAACGGTAGTTAAGTTAAGACTAGGGTATGAAACTCAAGTTCCTATGTTAAAGATATTAAAAGAGGTGCATTTAGCCCATCTCAATCTAAAAGCAAGTAACAATTAAGAAAAATTGAAATGATTGGCTGAGAGAATGTGTGATGGAAAATGTACCGAAGTGAGGATTAAAGGTATGTTTTAGAAATTAAAAATAAAAACAAAATTGATGTGACTGATTTGGAAAACGTACAAAAACATAATAAGAATGATGGTAGAAAACTAACCAGTAAAATAAGCTAGTCCGATTGATTTATCCAATCTGACTCATCAACTTTATAAAAGTATTACTACTTTTGCTTAAAATAATAATAATAATAATAATGCTTACGATGGTTCATGAAAACAAAACAGTAGTTTATTATACATAGCTAAACATACCACCTTATGGTTCTAAACAATGTTTTCAGAACCGGATCGGACGTCAGACCGGACGTCTTACTGGTTTGGTGGTCGGATCAGTTGGACCGGATTTAACTACATTTATATATGTAATTAAATATAAGTATTTTATATATGTTTTATATATGTATTTTATAGTTATATATAAATTTAACTATATTTGCATATCCAACGTACTAATTTATGGTTTAACACCCGTTTTTACCCATTAAAATAAAAAAATTAAAAAATAATACCAAAACAGGTCCGAATCGGTCCGGTTTCCCGGTCCGACCAGCGGTTCGTGACGAACCGGCCGGTTCGACCACTAAAAACGATCCGTATCAGATTGGACCGGCCACCGGACCGACCCCCGGTCGAACCGGTCGGACCGGCCGATCCGATCCGGTCTCCAAAACATTGGTTCTAAGAAGTTGTTGATAGATATTAACATAAAAGCTAATATGGTTTTAAAGCATGAAGCTTTCTAGAATTACTCCCATTAAGTATCTCTTTTCATACATTACAGCATTTGAACACTTCATCTCTTACAGTTGATTAGTACCGTCCTCATAAGGATATATATATATATATATATATATATATATATATATATATATATATATATATATATATATATATATATATATATATATATATATATAGGGGAGGGATCCTAAGAAAACTACTAAATTATGAGAAAACCAAGAAAACCAATTCTAACCAATCATATTATTTATAATCATTTCTATTTTCTTTTTATTTAAAGGGTACTTTTGTAAAAATCACCTCTAATATTTTTGGTATCTATTTAATTTAAGTTATAAACCGTGGTTAGGTTGAGAAGGCGATTTGCAAGGTGAATATCAGATCAATGGCGTCGGGGTGGGGGATAACGGGGAACAAGGGGAGATGCTACGACTTCTGGATGGATTTCAGCAAGTGTATGTCTCGTTGCAGAGAACCCAAAGACTGCTCTCTTCTCCGTGAAGACTATCTCGAGTGTCTTCACCACTCTAAAGAGGTACAATCTACTTCAATCCATTCAATCATCAAAGCATCTGTGTCTGTTCATGTTTTTTAACCTCGTTTTGATCAGTTGATGCTGTAATAAACCTGTTATACTTAAGCCTGTTTGAAACCCTAATTGATGATCTGCACTCTTCAAGCTACGAGAAATCGGCAAATTGTTTGGGTTTCGTGATACGTGTGTTTGCCTTACTGTGTGGTTCTACAGGTTGATCACGATATTTTATTACTAAAACCTGACATGTAGAGGTTTAATCGGTTGAATAAGCAAACCGAATCTGAGCACACTATTCTATTTGTTGTAGTTGTAGTTTGATTTTTGGATCTGAGTAGTAACGAATCTGACAATGAAAGTCAAAATCTGGCTCTACTTTGTTATGGTAAGGAGGTTGTGGTAGTTTTAACTTTTGGTGAGTTTGGATCTAGGTAGTCGAAGGCTAAAGGCGCAAAGGTGTGCATGCCGTCTAGGTGCAAAGCCCTTAGAAAGCTAGGGCACGAGACCAAGCATGACGCACTGTGTAAACATGCCACTTTTAGTTGTTTTAGGCTTGTTCTGACTAGTTTAGACTCTTTTTTGGCTTGTTTAGATTATTTTAGACTAGTTATGCCGGTCCAGGAAGATATTTTGCTGATTTTGCCCTGTTTCTCCATTTTTCTTTGTGCCTTTTGCTGCTCTACACTTTATCATCGAGTCCACCTAGTTAAATGTAACATACATATAATCATATATGTATAATTGTACATACATACATGTGATCTTATATGTGCATACATACAATCAATGAGACAGAGCACCTACATCTTCTTGAAGCTAGCAACCCATTTGACTTTTTCTCTTTTCTTTTCTATTTGTTTTCTGATTGCTTACATATATGTAAGTTTTACCATTTTAATATAACAATATGTATATTGTTTGTTTTTTCTTTGTTTGCTAATAGTTTACATATATGTAGCTTGTCTGTTTTAGTACAATAACCATGTGTCTTTTCTGATTGCTTACATATATGTAAGTTTTACCATTTTAATGTAAAAATATGTATATTGTCCGTTTTTTCTTTGTTTGCTAATAGTTTACATATATGTAGCTTGTCTGTTTTAGTACAATAACCATGTTGTCTTTTCTGATTGCTTACATATATGTAAGTTTTACCATTTTAATGTAACAATATGTATTTTGTCTGTAGGAAGACTCCTTGAGTGCCAATGTATAAGAACCTCCTTAAGAAACACAACATTAGGCTCCTAATGTACCAGTTGAGTACAAGCCTTTCGTAAGGAGCAAATATGATACAATGGACGATGTATGAGGCGCATGTAATCAAGTTACATATAAGTAACCACGTCTACAGGTTTACGTATGATGCAGGTTTACATATACGTAAGCAGGTTTACGTAAGCAGGTTTACTTGTCGGAAGATTTGGGATTTAATTTGGTTGTGCTTACATATACGTCAGCAGGTTTACGCATGATGCATCAGTTAACCGTTGAATTATTAAAGAAAATACAGAGATGAAGGTATTTGTTGATTAATATGAAGATGATGAAGACGAAGTCAACTGCTAGATTTTTTAATGTAATTTATAAGAGAGGAGAGAGAAGAGTGAATGTAGGAAATTTAATAGTAGTTTCTAAAACTAACATTTTTTTTTCCAAATTTGCCATTGTATCATTAATATAATCTATTTAAATCTTGAATTATTTACAAAAATGCCATTGTATATATCAACCATTGATCAAATAGATCAATGGTTTAGATTTAGTTTTCTTGGTTTTTTAGTAAATCATAGTTTTCTTAGGAACCCTCCCCTATATATATATATATATATATATATATATATATATATATATATATATATATATATATATATATATATATATATATATATATATATATATATATATATATATATATATATATATATATATATATATATATATATATATATATATATATATATATATATATATATATATATATATATATATAGTTAAGATCATTACAGAACCACTTTTTATTTTCAGAACTACAGAACCATTGATTTACATAAATGTATATTAAGTCTGGTAATAGTTGACCTATTTTACATATGTGTATATCAAACATGAAAAATAAACTATCAAAAAACAACTAAATTTCATCAGATTTAACTTACATCTATGTAAATCAATGGTTTATAATTTATATTTATGTAAATCAATGGTTCTTTTGGTTCTGAAAATAAAAAATGATTCTGTAATGATCCTGATCCTATATATATATATGTATGTATGTATGTATATATATATGTATGTATGTATGTATGTATGTATGTATGTATATATATATGTATGTATGTATGTATGTATGTGTATATGTATATATATGTATGTATATATATATATGTAGGGATTCATTCATGTGGAAACCAATATTTTGGAAAAAACTAAAGAAACTAAAACCCACCAATCAGGAAATTTTAAAATATTAATATTTTAAATATAACCAATAAATCCGAAAAGGGTAATTCTGTAATTTCTAGAACTGATCATAGTTAGTGGGTTTTAGAATCAACTGTTCCCTCCATTTTCTCTGAATGCATCGGGAGGTTTTTCACTTTGATGGCCATGATTTTTGAGATTTGGATTCTGATTTAACAACTACAGAATCAAATTGAATCTGATGCGAGATTAGGAGGATTGTGAAATACGTGATTTGTAAGTATTATTGTGGTTTTATAGAATATGTAATCAGATGAAAACAACAATTGAATATTTCAGAAATTTGCAGGTCGATACGTGGGTTTAATTGAAATAAACCAGAAACGGAAATCAGGAACTTCAAATCAAAGGTTACGAGAGATGGAATCAGCTTATCAGGATAAAGGAAAAGGAGTATGACGGATTCAATTGAAGAAGGAGATGTCGATTGTGATATGGAAGATCATGAAGATAGAAGACAGATTGATGCAACAATAGAGACATTAATTAACTGTGACGAACCAGGTATTCTTAATAAATCAAAAGTAATTGCATCATTAGATAATATGGATACTAAAATTAGAGTAAGATCCGATATAAATTATCAGTTAGGATAAAGATCTATAAAATTTACAATTCAGGGCTAGTAAATTTGATTGTGAGTATAAGCCTATCACTGTAAAAAAGAAGTGTTCATAAAATATTCATATATGCACATAACTAAAAAATGGGGAATGTGATTATATGATGCACATAATCAAAAACTGATCATACCAACACTGATGGAAAACTAATCACTATATTCTTAAATCATCAAATATTATGATACTACATCTTACCACAATTAAATATATAAATAAATATCTCTTATTTGACATTGATCAGGTTACTATAAATATGAGTGGCGAAGAGATGGACTGCTCTTGTCTAAATTTTAGGAGGATTGGGTATCTGTGCAGACACATATTCTGTGTGCTAAAGTATATGGGGATTGATACCATACCAAGTAAATATGTTCTGAATCGATGGAGACAAGATGCACTTTCTGAGAAATATGCATTGATGCATGGTTCTAACACGGGGGTGAAGGATGAACGTGAAGAATTATTTTGTAAAGCAGTGAGTATTGTGGAGAAGTGTGCTGCAAGGTTAAGGGGGGATGTCTGTGAGATGAGGTTGTTTGTGAATCAACTAAGAAAAATGGAAGAAGAAATAGATAAAAAGTTTCCAGATGAACCGGTGGAAAACAGCAACAGGGAAGTATTCAAGACCTTTTTTGATACTGAATCGCCGGATAAGGTGACAGTTACTGACCACAAGTCGCGTGGAATAAGGGTTGTGGTACCAACAAGAGAATGATAGGACCGGGAGAAAAGGCTGTCAACAAATCAAGAAAAAGTTAAGACATTGCAATATGTGCGATGAGTTTGTGAATCATGATTCAAGAAATTGTGACTTAAACCCAAAAAACATCAACAAAAATGAAGATCTCAACAAGAAGAAACGCGGGAGACCACCAAGAAAGGCTACATAGATATGAGTTGACAAAATATGGGTGAATTAAGTTAATGAATCTTTGTATGCACAAAAAAATGGGATTTGAAAGAGTGAATGATGTGGGAACCAAACGTTAACTTAAGTTTGATGTTTAATTTATATATTGTTTACTTGGATGTGGTATTACCATTTAGTTTGATTTATACATGAATGAATATACATTAATAAAACTTATGATTATACATAAGTTTTCTATTTATTCAGACATCCACACATTATGCAATTATGCACAAAAAAATTATGCATTTATGCATTTACGAACGGGATTAATTTAACAACATATATAGTAATACATTAAAATATCCCTAGCCTAGCAAATATTAACATAAAAATCATAACAAAACAAATGTTGAAATAGGATAACTTATAAACAGCTAACACAATTAATTAACTATTCCGATAAAACAAAACAAAAGATATTTAACACTTGGAATATTCAACAGGATCCAAAATTGAAAACAAATGTTATTTCACATTAAAGTTCAACATAAGGATATGACAAATCCCCAAAACATCTACCTAACCATTTCTTAACATATAGTCATTTTTTGTGTTTCACAACATCCTTGTCTTGCTTTCGTGTGGCAGCTTTCTTGGAAGATGCTTTTTTATTGCTTCTAGCGGTCGCCTTCATCGCTTGAGTTTCCTCCCAAATTCGCTCAGCACACTTGATCACTTGATGCCTATAAACTTTAACCTCGGATAGAAGAATCTTGGCAGCATACTTGCATCGCAATCTCCTAATCTGCGTTTTCTGTCTCCTCCCCTCTTCCTCGAAAACATTGACCCAATCCCTTGACATCCCTTTGAATGTTTCCATATGCCTCATCAAGAAGATGCCACAGTCATCCAAGTTTTTCTTTGTTGCCCAACTAAGCACGGGCTTAATTACCTACTTTAAACCAACATAATAAAAAATCATTTAGAAATAAATGAAATACATACAATTACAAAAGAATTTATGCAATATAAGACACATATTAGCCAACAATTTAACTATCCTATCAAATAGATCTAAGTGTTATTACCACTTTTGAATGTGCATTAATGAACAAATAAAGAACAAGGCAACACAGAATTCTAACAAACTATGGACAATGACCATGAAAATAATTTATAAAAACCAACATCAGAATCTAAGTACAAACATTGATGAAACTTTATATTAATATAAAGAACAACATAAATTTAATGGAAGAAAAAATGAACACTATTATTGGCCTGCATCAAACAACATGATAATCAAACATTACATATACTTATGATTAGTATTGAGCATTTAGAAAAAACTACATATACAGAACCAACAGTTTATTCCAAACACCCAATACAGCATTAAGATCATATTTACTAGAAAACTACACAACACATCATCAAAATGAATTCAACTAGAAAACAGTGTGTGCATTTAGAATACACATTCAAACACTAAAAATATAAAACTTATACTATCCCCAATAACACAAACAATACAAATCAGACATATTCTTGAACTTTTAAATTTGATGATGCTTAAAAAATCACCAGCTATATACTACAACAAATCTCAATCTTATGTTTTCTTTAGCTGAAACAAAGCATAAATGAAAACATTTACTTCTACATACAGTACAATTAATATTACAAACACATCATAACTCAGGGAATGACCTTTGCCAAAAATCAAAAACAGGAACAAAATCACAGACATTATCAAAAATAACAATAACAAAGTTGATAAAATGTTAACATCCGATGATATTGGGGAAAAATTATAAAACAATCACAGAAAAATTGCATGTTGATATCAGAAACATGATATTAAATACGACTTGAACATTAAACCTAAACGCATACAAGAACCCAAATCAGAGCTTTTGGTGAAGCAAATATAGCATTAATCGAAGATTATAACTAAATAAACTTGAAATTTAAACTAATTGACGCAAAGTAAAGAGCTTACCTCGGAGAAAAGAGATAAAGGATTGAAACCCTTAATTGACGGAATTGGTGGATTCGCAGCACGAATCACTTTGAGATTTCACTCAAAGATGGAATGTTGATGCTCCTAATTGAGAATCAACTGGTATTACACACGATTGAAGGAAGTATTGTTGTTGGATTGTGTCAATTAAAGAGGATTGTTTGGAATTCGTTTGAATTTTGATTTCCCGAATAGAACTGTAAGCGGTTATTGAAGGGGTGTATGCGAAATCCCCAAATTGCCCCTCCTGTACACATATCCGCCTTTTTAATAAAAAAATGAAATTCCAAATTTACCCTTTTAATCTGGACCCTTGATTCTGTAGATCAAAGGTCATAATTAGTTTCTTTAGTTTTTTCCATTTTTTGGTTTTCATTAGAATGTCCCTCTATATATGTGTATATATATATGTATAGTATATATATATATATATATATATATATGTATGTATGTGTATATATATATGTATGTGTGTATATATATATATGTATGTATATATATATGTACATATATAGGTATATATGTATATATATAGGGTCCGGTTCATTGCAGGACTTCCTTTTTAATGAGAACTGCAAGAACCTTTTCTAGTCATTGATTAGAAAAATATATGGTTGAGATTAAAGGGTCACTAATGTCATTTTTCAACCAAAACAAATATGTAAATTAATTTGAGAAGGGTAGTTATGTAAAATGGCATTAAAAATTCATATGGTAAGTAGATTGCATTTAGTTGATTCCCGTGAAACCCCTCCCCAATATTTTAAGAACAAAATCATAGAAGGGCATTGTTCAACCTTCCAGCATTATAGAGATTGTAATTTCAAACATTTGTTGAGGAAGAAGAAGCTGCGAAGAAGGTCGGCTGCGCAAGTGTATTCAAGTATGTTAATTTTTAGTGATACATGTCGCTACGTTTCAGAAGATTGTGTATAAACTTTAATTGTTGATTAAGCATACATGTATTAGTGATTTTGATGTAAATCAGTGCGTATTAGGGTTCGGTATAAAGGGAGAAAGAGTCTGATGTTATTATTCATACATTAATTTGTGGTTTCAGTGAAGATACACAAACCAATGGGTATATTATCTGTTGAATTATGATTTGATTTTGACAATTGTAGGCATTTAGGGTTTTCAAATAATCTATGCTTTAAAGATTTAATACCGAGTAGATTGATGTTTTTTTATAGTATATTTGCCAAAGTGGTTGTGTTGCATAGTTAATATTCGTATGTGTAAATTTAGTGAAAAGTAGGGAAAAATATTCAGTTGTTCATGGAAAACAGGATTGAGTGTGTATTCATATATGTAAATAGAAATTATATATTAACTTGTGTATGTAGTGGAACGTGTAATAATGTGGTCCATCATCATTCAAAATTGATATTTCTTACAGTTGTTTGAAATTTTTAGGATGTGAGATTTGGATGTGTAAGTAGTTGATAGTTTTATGCTTCATAATCTTATTTTTTGAGATATTAATTAAATTGTTGTTAGAATGTAGGAAATTGTATTCATGTGAAAATATGAACAATAGATTAGTCTCGATTCTTATGTGTAATTTTATGTTTAAAACTCTAAATAATAATATAGTTTACACTATTATGTATAGATGTATTAGAAGCCTTTTATTTGTACCTACTAAAATAAAGTGTTGCTTGGCCCTGTATACGTATATGTAAATAAGGGTTAATATATGATAACTAAGGATATAGGTTTCTGTTTGGTATTAATGAACATGAGCAATACAATATATGTATTAGTATACATGGGTATGCAGTTAGTAAATATCAAATTATTGATATGTAAAGGACATTTATTTTCTTTCATGATATTTTATTCAAGAAAATAAGTAGCTCGTAAAGATGTTGTCAAGTAAATGTATAAGTTATATGTGTCTAACTGTAGGTTATCTGTAATTTATATATTTTGTTAACAGTTAAGTGGTTTTACGTGTATGTAGAAAGAAGAAGTGAACGTATAGCTCATTTATTCGATTTTATGAATGACATGGCAAATCCAATTGCTCTTGATGATCCAGAAGTAAGTATACGAAAAGAAAGTGTATGAAAAGAAACAGGTAAAATGCTGGAGTGTAGTAGTGTGGTTAAGAGTTAAATTTAATGAAATATATGTATTATGAATTTTAGAAAATTTTAAAATATAATATAGCATCTCCTTTGTTACAGGCACAACTAATTTCATGAAATCAAATAAACCAACAAAACACAACAGCATTAATGTTTGGTGCTTCTAGTAGTATGAAGATTTTGTTAAGTAAGCTTATAATTAGGGTTATCTTATGTGTAACTATTGTGTATGAACCTGTAAAATAAGTTTATTATTTTCTGTGAACCCTTTATACATGATTTACAAATAGATATGTTTGATTCTGTAGGGAAAGAATCTGAAAGTAATGTCAAGGATGGTAAAAAGAAAGAATAAAAAACATAGAGATAAAACAGGTATGTTTTTTTAATTAATTAGAGGTGATATATTTGGAGGATTAAACTAAATTTTTATATTTTATGTTAAATTAGTTACGGACAAAAGACGAATAATATCAATTGTAGAATGAGTGACTCTGAGTTATAATAAAAAAGATCAAGCTACAAATTGTAGGAGTTTAGTTGCTGGAGTATCTTTAAAGCAAAAAAGAAAAAAAGGATTGCAAAGAAGGTGCCAAAAGAAGTGGATGAGGTTAAAGTTTGTATAGAAATACATATATGTAAAAAAGAGAAAAAATTATGTATTCATAAAAATGACTACTATGATATTATAAGGTGCCATAATATAACTTTGTAAATAGGATGTGTATGTTTAAGCATGCATTGGAAAATACGTATATCATGGTTGTGGTTATAACAGGGAGTGAGAAGTAAAAAAGAATTGAGGAGTGTTTATTATTATTTTTTTATTGTAATGCATGAGACAGGAATACTGTATCATATTGGTTGACATTTATTGGTTAAATCATCTTAATTAATTTGTATGTATATTGAAACTTATGAATGTTAATAAATAATTTGATTTAATTTGTGTGGTTTTAAATGGCAAAAAAAGTATCATTGTGAGATAATAATAGAAAGTCTAAAGTAAAACAATAATTAATGAGTGGTGTTTCTAGGTAGTTGTTTACGTGCATATAATTTGAAAAGAATTAAATTAATATCATAAAGGATTTTTGAGTTGTAGAGGATGACCGTACTTGATTTCATTAGTTTACTCCTTAATGCTTCTTGTGATTTACGTATATGTAAATATTAAGGATACAATGTGGGTTGAAACTATGAATATGCTTATTTCCATATATGAAAATGAGTAATACAACACAATCACAATAACTTGTTAACATAATGATTTTTAAAAGGGTGTGGGTTGAAACTTTTGGATAAGCATGTTTACATATATGTAACTCGATGTACCAACATAATCACAGTAATAAAAAATACCAAGTTTTAATAATGCTTCTGAGAAAAAGTCAAATACAGTTGCAAACACTAACTACTCAACAATTGCACAGCAAAATTAGAAGAAAATAGAGAATATAAAAACGTTTTTTATTTATTAACTAGTGGTGTCCGTCGACACGCGTTGCGCGTGTGATGGATCGGGCTAAAAATAGACTCTCAGTCGTGGCTGTTAATTATAAACGGTAGTGACGACAGAACAACCGATACCATTTCCGGTTATCATCCAGCCCGACATTATATGTTAACAAATGCGAAACAAACAATATCGTACGAATGTTACCAAATTAGTATCTACCCTATCCACAAAAAACTATCTCTTTATGTAAAGTAACCTGCAAGTAATTTTCAGCAAAGAATTTACATTATACCAAAACCAATATTAATGAGGCCACAACCAAGTTAATTCATATGAGGCCAAAATCAATAACTTATTTAACTTAAAAATAATAGAATTTGTTTTAAAAAATCCCAAATAAAAAACCTAATTAAATCACAAACCCCCAATCGGCCACCCCCCCAAATCAAACCCCGATTGATCGAGCGCCCAACCCCAAACCCCCGCCGGCGACAGACCCACCGGCTGATCGAACCCACCGCGACACCCCCGCCGGCGACACACCCACCGCGATACACCCCGACCGCGACACACCCACCGCGACATACCCCGACCGCTGCGTTCCAATTCTCTTCACAACCGCTGCGTTCCTAAACACATCGCCACCGCCACTCGCCGCCTGTTTCATGCACATTCGGCCACCGTCACCGGACCGTTGCTGGTGGTTATGTTGTTCAACTCCGGTCATATAGTTCCTCACCTCCGTTGTAATCATCTCTTGCATCATAGATAAAAACTCTGGAGTAAATGGCGTGAAAGCCTTCTCCGGTTGATCTACCGACGACACCGGATCTCGTGATACTTTAAGCTGATGCATCGCCGATGAAATCGCCATCGGAATCGAAGACATCAGGTCTGCGTTGTGGCTAGGATTTGAAATCGCCATCGGAATCGAAGACATCGGAATCGCCATTAGGGTTTCTTCAACCACAGTGATATTCCCAATATACCCTTACTGTTCATACTGTTCATTGAAGTTAGTTTTTAAATATATAGGGTAATGAGTGGACATAATTCGAGTATCATATGACAATTACTAGCATCATGGTAAGTGAACACATAACAATAACGACAAAAACGCTTCCTCCTTTGTTCATGAATGCGAGCACTGATACCTCCTTCGTTGACAAAAACATCGTTCATTATTTAATCAACTTGGTTTAGGTTCGATTCATCAGCAAGAATATTCGCTCTCATACTGTTAGAATTCGACATAGCATATGAATATTGAAAAAAACCCAATTTAGCAGATGTGTGTTTCGGTATAATGTAATGAGAACAATATATATACACCACCAAAATTATATGATTTCTTTAAAAATCATACGAATAAAAACACTAATCTATAGGCAAAATATATTCAAATATATAAGCAAATCTTATCAAAAACCATGTATCAATTAAAATTGAATGCTTGGCTTCAATCAGAATTCAAAAAAAAAATAATTATTATAGTGATACTCAATTTTTAATAAAAAAAAGAAATATATATATATGGGGCGATCTTACTTGAAACTACTAAATCTTTAAAAAAGATTTGTTGATCTTGTGAATCCTTGAAGAATCGATGAATCTCTTCTAGATGGTATACTGATAAATGTGCAGATAAAAAAGGATTTTGAATTAAAAATAAAAATATAGAAACTAAAAAAAATTAACAAGTTTGACTATTATGTAACTTACCAATATTAAATCTAACTTATTAAAAAATCACATTAATTGCAACGTAAAAATACTATATTACCCTTATTGAATTAGATATAATATAAATAAATTAACAACAAATCAATGGATAGGATGAGTTCTCGGAGTTCTCGCGATCTTTATGAATCCTGTAACGATCCTGACCCTATATATATATATATATATATACATATATATATATATGTATATATATATGTATATATATATGTATATATATATATATGTATATATATATGTATGTATATATATGTATATATACAGTAAGATGCCACTCATCTATCCAAAAACCCAAGGATCGAATCTCACAAGCTGCAGATATACGTGGTTAATACAAGTAGACTATACGTTCTTCTATAAAAAGTTGACAAGTTACTCAAGTTTTATGCAAATTGCTAAATTATTAGAATTGGCTTTAGTAAACCCGTGTAATACACGAGTTGAATAAATAAAATATTAAATTAATTAAAAATTATTAATTATAAAATGATAGACTAAAACATGATATGATTGAAATTATGTATAAGTAATAGTTATAAGTAATAAATAATAATATGAACCTTTTAATTTTTTTATTTTTTCAAAGATAAATTAGACATTTTGTTTTAAAACAACATTAAAATTTTTTTTAAATTTCCTTACTATAAATCCCTATTTTAATTATTATTGTTTTATTAAAAAATTACTTTATAAGCCAGTTTTAAAATATTACGTAAAAACAATTTTATTTTTTAGAAAAAAATCTTTTTAGAAAAAACTATCTCTATAGAAATAAGATTAATAAAGATTTATCTTTCTTAATTTATTAAATACTAATTATAATGTAAAAATAAATAAATAATATTATTAGTAATTAATGTGATTATTTAATAGGAGAGAGAAGCGGGAAAAATTTGATTAGAATAAATGTAATGCTGACACGTGGCATTAGATGATTTTAAAAAATGACATGTGTCAACTATAGTTACCCTTTTATTAGAGTAGTGAGATTGAAGTGTTAAAAAGTCATTTTATAAAATTAAGGCTAAAGGTGACCGATGAACACTTGCACCAAACAAATCTTTTGCCCGAATTTGTCTCTCTCAATGAAATGTGAACATGTATTATATCTCTAACAATTGTTTGAAGACAATGTGGAAAATGGAGATGAGCAAAATGACTCATTTGTCCTCTTAATTGACATAAATTATAATTAGGTGGTATGTCGTACACATGTCATAAAATAGCAACAACTGACTATAAGACTAGCTACATCATGACAATAAAAACGACATCATGTCATAACTGATTTCAAACTGTAAATCATAACAAATTTGCTACATTAAAACAGTTTATTGTTCCCAATATACATATATAATTTTAAAAAATAAATTATATTCTAGGTAATTTGCCTTTATTTCACGTTACAATGACAATATAATTTAAAATTTAACTTTTGTGCATGTTTATAGTCCACAATTTTGAAATTGTTAGTTTTCGGTCATATCATAATATTGATGACAAATACGCCATGCATGTCGTAGACTTTTAATTACGTCCATAAACTATAGAGAATCTTGTATATCATATGTTGATTGATTTTGATTGGTATGCCACTATGTCATATGTGAATACATACTTAATTAATACTTTTCGTGTTACCTTACATTGCCGACGTGGTTTGTAAGAAGCACCCTTTTTACTTGTTAGTAGAGCATCATCAGTAGAAATCTTAATAACAACCGACATGTATCCGTGCCAAAATGTATCTAGACAGATAACACAATAAAAAAAAACTTATTCTTAAAACCCTCAAAGATCTCCCATTAAGAAAATGATTATTAGATTTTAACAATACTAACTTTCATTTATTGGTCGGAAATCCTAACTTAAGAAATGTTCACAGACACTTTTAAATTTGAGTTTATTTTACTTCAACGATCTTTTACTAACTGAAAGTTAACTTCATTAATTTTTTTAAGTAAAAAAGTTAAAACCTACCTTTGGATTTGAAAATCTGAAACTTTTACATGTTGAAACCGACCCATTAATCTTCACCTTCTAATTTGAACCATTTGACTGGTCGGATGTGGATTTCAGGTGAAGATAGGGGCAATACACTGAAAAACGGACCCGACGGAGGTTGGGTGGCGGTGCAGTTGAAAAATAGCGCAAATTTGGCCATGTTTCATAAAAAAAAGCTAACGAGTGTTAACTCTTAATTAGTAAAAGATCTATGGAGGAAAATAAGTTCAAAGTCGAAAGTGTTTATAAATATTTACTAAGTTGGAATTAATTTCGACCAAAAAATGAAAGTTGAGATTATTAAAATCCAATAACCCTTAAGAAAACCCAAAAACATTAGCATACCAAAATCATATTTTTAAATTTTTAACCACTGTATGTAGTACATGGGGCTCTATGTCAAGTTCGTTTTAGGAGTTCATGAGAACGAACGAGTGCCGTGAAACCGCCCCTCACCTAGTGATGAGGTACTCAATAAACGTCCATGTGACTGTTCTTGGGCATGAAAAACACCTATCGACGATGTTCGTTGTTTCATTATGAAGTTATTTCTCAACACAAATGAATATCCTCTTGTTTTAGCTTTACTTCAAAGTTTTACTTAATTAGATAAAAATTACAAAAAGAACCTAACACCAAAGGTATCTATCTCGGTTTGACCATAATCTTCCTAATTTTTTTTAATGAATTTAAATTCTAGTAAATTAAGATGTCAGCTCGTTTTATTTTAAATTTTAACACTATGGTTTCGGTTTTAATGAAAACCATTTCTAAAGATTTAGCTTACGTGTTATACTAAAAAGCATCAAAATCGAATCATCTACGCCACCAAAGCTACATTACACCCTCCTTCGTTATCTTTTTTTCCTTTTTTTTATTTTTTATTTTTGAACAGCAGAGGACTCCGAACCTGACGATCTATCGGGACTGGTTACCCTGGACCTAGCCGTCAGTCGTAAGTCATACCCTCCAGATGCGCGAGAACCGGATTGAATCCGTAAACCCTCACCCCACATTAGGATCGAACCCGGGATGAAACCCCGAGCCAAACCCTCACCCGGATGCCACAGAAGTTAAATGAGGAGGGTGAGATTTGAATCTGAGTCACTTAATACACCAGATCAACTCATAAGCACTCCACCACTTACATCATTGTCACCTCCTTCGTTATCTAGTTCCTCCATTCTACCAAAGGCATATCAATCTCCGTTCTAACATTTATGCTTTTAGTTTTAAAACAATCACATGATAAAAAATAGTACTTCATTTTACAACGCAGTTACTAGATTCATTATCTTCTGAAGTGTCGATTCAAGCCTTTACCAAAGCCGCTTACGAAATGAAAAAAATATTTTATCTTGAATACAACTTGGTATTTAAACTAAACATTATATTTAGTTTTCTAAATAAAACTAACGAGCACAAGAATTAAAGAAAAGCCAAATTACATATTAAATGAGATATTATAAAAAAAATCTATACTAATAAATGATTACATATGATTACACATATCATCACTAGATTTCACCTCATAAAAACTTTCCCGCCTAAACTTCTTTTAATAAAATTTTCACAAATCATGCTATATTTCTTATTTAAAGTTTTTATTTTATTTTAAGTTTTTTTGAACGACAAGTGTGAAGTTTTTATTTTTTTTAATTACCTCAATCACCACCAACCATTCTATGGATTTTGAATCTATGATATCAATCATATCAAGCCTTATTTAACCCCTTTAAACCTTATGATCACAAATACTTATTTTTATATAATCGAGTTAAAATAAAAACGATAGAGTTTAAATATTTTTGTTTACATATTTGAATTATATATTTATAATTTTTAACCTGTGTAATACACGGGCTAATAACCTAGTAACCAATAAAACCAATGTTTTTAAAACCGGACCGGACAGTGAACCGGACGCCTTACCGGTTCGCTGGTCGGACCGGTCGGACCGTTTCAACCGGTCGGACCGTATATAAGAACCGGATAAAATTATAATTATTTTTTATAAATATATTTAAAAATTACAAAAAAATAAAAAATTGTGTAAAAAAACCGGTTCAACCGGTCCGGTTCCCGGTCCGACCGCCGGTTCGACCGGGTCAACCGGTCTGACCACTGGTTCAACGTTAAACCGGTTTTAAGCACCGAACCGGACGGGACTGGAGTCCGGTTTCCGGTCCAACCGGTCGGACCGGCCGGTCCGATCCGGTTTTCAAAACCATGAATAAAACAATAAAACCACACATGTGTCTTAATTTTATTGTGTGAGAGAGAGGGCTCACAATCAGGGATCGCTTCACGAACAAAAAAATATTTTTCAAGGAGTTCGCAAGCAATGTTTTCAAAACCGGATCGGACAGTGAATCGGTCGCCTAACTGGTTCACTGGTCGGACCGGTCGGACCGGTCAGACCGATTTTATGAACCGAATGACGTCAGAATTAATAAATAAATATATTTATTTATATACATTTTTTCAAATATTAATAGAACTTTAAATACAAGTCAGACACTACAATTTTAAGTTTTAGAAATTCTAATCCACCTAAACTCCATAGTTTCATTTGAAATTAAACACAAAATTAGGTGGAAGTGGTTAGTTGGTTTCACAAAATTAAACACGGCATAGTGTTCCTAATAGTGAGTTTCCTTTTAGGGAGTGAATTTTCCATCTTTATTCATATAATTATATTATAAAATTATTATTTTTTATACTCTTATCATTACTTTTTTCTCTCTCATTCACTCACATCACTTCAAAAAATGTTATGAACAGTATTCTCAAAATATACCGATAAACAGCAACATTTTTTCTCTTATTCATTCACAGCCACTCAAAACAATTTCATATAATATAAGAAACATACTCATATATTTTAAAGGCCGCAACGTGAATGTTCTTATTATTAACACCACCATAATAGTGTCTCCTAGTCACGTCTTAGAGTGCTTGGGATACCCAATGGCCTTGAGGCTTGAGATAAATAGGATAAGGAGTTATATTCCAAGTCATTTTTAATAATTATCTTACTAAAATAAATTACTAATTGACACTTACGTTTATATCATTGACTCATTCTCGAAGACCATAATCATCACTATGTTTAATTTTTTGAACGGTCATCACTATGTTTAATTGCCCTTCCACACATGACTTTTCCCTTTTCCTTCCACAAATAAAAGCACAAATATCTTCACTATTTTGACTAAACTGCCCCCTAAAATTGTCTTTTGCAAACATTTTTGTTTTTATATAATACTACTATGATATTTTGTAAATCCTAATAGCAAATCAGCAATCATACTCTGATATTTTGTAAGCTCATTTCATGTAAATCCTAATTGTCGAACCGGCTCAAAACGATTCGATGCGAACCGGACCAGCTAGGTGGCCGATCCCGGTCGGACCGATTGGACCGGCCGGTCCAATCCGGTCCCCACAGGCCACAACAATGATAATTTGATTTCACTAGTCAATCATTTTCAAAAATAAGAAAAGTTAGGCTGTGTTTGATTTCGGCTGATCGGGCTGACCGGGCTGATCCGTCTGACCCGGCTAACCGGCTAACTCGGTCAGCAGGTCAGCCCGTTTGATTACTGTTTCGTTTCAGCTAACAAGGTCCCCCTTAGCTGACCCAAACCTAAAAACTCAATAAGCTGACACAAATCCCCCACAACCCCCCTCCGCGACCGCTTCTTCAACAACAATCGACTCCTGCGCGACCCCATCGGCTGGCTGCGCGACCCCCTCGGCAGGCTGTTCGACATCCCTCGACAGGCTCCACCCGACAGATCCTCTCGGCCGCGAAACCCTCTCGGCAGATCCCCCTGCGGCTTCGCCTCCACCCGATTCAATAATCTTGTTTTCTCTCTATGAATTTTTATGAGTGTAGTTGTGTATGTAGATGTGTATGTAGATGTGTACATTAGGATTTGGATATGTATAGATTGAAGGAAGATTTTAGGATCTTGAGTCAAAGAAAAAACTTGAAAACGAGTCAAAGAAAAATAAGCACATAACCCCCCCAACAAAATGAATCTAATCAACTTCTTTTAGATGCCTCAAGTTAGATTTATATGCAATGTAACATTTCGTATTTTCGTTAATTTAAAAGTTAACTTTGTTAATTCTTGTAAGGACCTTTTATGTCAATTAATATGCTTGATAATTAATTTGGAGATTAACAAATTAATTAAATAATAGAAATAATATTTATTATGCTAAAACATTGGTAATAAAAAAAATCTTAAAAATAATTGTTATTATAATAATAATAACAATATTAATAATACTAATGATAATAACAATAATAATGTTAATAATAATAATATTAATGTTTACTTTTTAAGGCTTTTTAGCCTAAATTATATTTCTGAAAAGTTTTTAAAATATATCAAAATTACTTTTGTAAATTCTAAATTTTTAAAAAACCCTTCAAAGACAATCTGAAATATTTTTTTTAAATAAAAACGTTTATTTATAAAACATTTTAAGAAAAGAGAGATATATAAATAGTTTAATTTTATAAAAAGGTAGACTTTAGATAATATTTTATTCACTTAAATATTATTATTTCATTCTGTTATCTTCAAATTGTTGTTCTAAATTATGTTTACAAAATTTTATTTAATCTTTATACATGTATTCAAATCGTTATAAATGATATATTCATATATATGTAACATGTAACAAATTTCTTTGAGTTTGTTAAATATAATTGATTCCATTTTGTTAAACATAATTATCTAACAAGCCTCAGATTCCCATCGAAACCCTAGTTCGCGTTATAATATTAATCATACAATTAAACTTTAACCTTGTAATATATACATTTAGGTGCCTTGTAATGGAATACTTTGGATAATCTTTTATATCATCTTATAATGCCTACATCAAAGTGAGTATTTCTATACCCCTTTTTCTTATTTTCACACTTTGGGTAAAACATGTTAACTTATATCATTGCACTTGTAAACTTATTTGAGACTTGTAAACTTATGGCAATTCAACATGTAAAGTTGTGATTAGTTGAACTTTTGTGGTTACCATGTTATGGCGTTATATGTACAATCATTAACTATTGCTAGCCCAGCGAAGTCATGGATCTATGGGACAGACAACCTATTCGGTGCTAAAGTCAATGTATTGCCGACTCCTAGGAGCCGTATGCTTGTGCACTAGGGAACCAAATACATTTAGCCAATCTTATATACTTGTAATCAAGTCGAGGTTTGGTTGTAAAGATATGTGTTCTATAACCTTACTAGCTTATAACCTATAACATGAATTGCTACTTGTAATCTTTTCATATTATGTATGAAAACTTGGAAACTCACCAACTATTTTTAGTTGACCCTTTTATTTTTATCATGTTTCAGGTAACCCCAAAGTTTAAAGTGGTCTTTTGAAGCTTGCAATAAAACTAGGACATGGACCTAGTTAAATAAATAAAATGTTTTGTTTCATGTTTGAGATTATGGTTGTATTTCCTGTTGAAACTTATAATATTAATATTTACATTTAAATATAGCGTTATGTGGCTGTGAACAATCGTAATCCCTCACACCTCGACGTTTCCGCCGTCAAGGTTGGGGTGTGACAGATTGGTAAAATATAAGAGGATGAACTTCTTCATTGGTAAGTTAATGGTCATACCTTGGGAATACACCATCAAGTTAGGAGTGAAAGCCACACCTTGATGACTATTCTCATTTCTTGATCTTTAATTTACCAAGGTTATAATCAAGTGACGAGAAGCATGTAGTAAATTGAAGGGTGAATCAATGTTAGTGATTCGGCCTATCAAGCCAAAGCATGATCTCTGAACTTGAAAGGAGACCCGATCGTTTTAGGTTGATTTTGATTCCAAGCTTGGAGCATTTAAATTCTTAAATCGATTTCTTTCCCTTTATTCTCATGTTTTGACTCGATCTAGCTACATCGAACCATTTATTCCTTATTCATCGACTTTCATTTTGAGTTACCATCAAAACCTGATTGCATGATGGTAGCCTTCCTAAACAATCTTTCTGCTAAAGACATTATCAACTTATGCTCATGTCTGTCTAGTCATACAAATGTTCTCAGCTGTGCTTATGGTTTGATGAACTGCATATGTAAACTGTACTTAGAGATTGCTACCTTGCAAAACATGTTTACAAATACCTTTCTTATTGTTTGCGTCATTTCTTGAATCGTTTTTGAATCTTTAACCTTGAAAATCGTTGAAATTCTATCCTGGTTTTCAACAACAAGACTTGTTATTATCCTCATTATGATGTGGATATAATGGTTCATAAAATTTCATAATTTGTAGTCATGGGTATGACATAAAAGGAAAGACATAACTTGGCATGTGTCCAAGTGTCTTATCTTCACATATGACAAAACCTACCCTCCGTATTCCCGTGAAACTCCTGTTTAACTTTTCATTCACTAAGTGCCTCTTATCTTAGCTGTTATGATGATAATTGGTGCATTATAGAGCGATTGACTAAAATCTCGTATTGACTCATGAGAGATATTGGGTCGAGAAATTTACCTGTATCTGTTTCAAATATTCGTATATCGTGGTATGACGTTAAAACATCGATCGTTATTTTGAATAACCGATTCATTTCTGCTTTTAATAATGTTCCTAATCATCGTCGTGAACTCATTCCAAAATCTTCGCATATCGTATTATTCTTAGACCGATGGTTGGTCAAAGGAGAAATACATATCGTTTCATATGGTGACATTTGGGATTCTTAAATTCCGACGGTTAACCTTTCTTATCATTGTTTGTCTTTTATTGATTTCTATACATCACCTTCCGCGAAATTATATCCTGGAAGTTGTGATACCATGATAACTCGTCATCATTTCCAATGTTTCCTCTCAAAACGTCTCGTATTTCACTGGAAGAGTTCAAGTTGGCATGTATTATGTCAAGAGACTTGAAGGATTCCCTAAAGTGAAACATCTCATCTGTAATTAAACGTCTATCACTGTCCGTTCGTACGCTTATCTTTCATTAAACCCTCTTGTTCGTTTAAGTTTCGTTCTTAATTCCGGGACGAAATTCTTAAAAGTTGGGGAGACTGTAACATCTCGTATTTTCGTTAATTTAAAAGTTAACTTTGTTAATTCTTGTAAGGACCTTTTATGTCAATTAATATGCTTGATAATTAATTTGGAGTTTAACAAATTAATTAAATAATAGAAATAATATTTATTATGTTAAAACATTGGTAATAAAAAAAATCTTAAAAATAATTGTTATTATAAGAATAATAACAATATTAATAATACCAATGATAATAACAATAATAATGTTAATAATAATAATAATATTAATGTTTACTTTTTAAGGCTTTTTAGCCTAAATTATATATCGTGAGCTTAACAAGCTTACCATCAAGAACCGATATCTTCTTCCTTGCATCGATGACTTGTTTGATCAACTCCAAGGAGCTGCTATATTCTCAAAGATTGATCTACGTTCTGGATATCATTAATTACGAGTCCATGATGATGATATCCCAAAGACCGCGTTCCGTACTCGTTATGGGCACTATGAGTTTATGGCGATGCCTTTTGGCTTAACTAATGCTCCTGCTGTTTTCATGGATCTCATGAACCGAGTATGCGTTCTACTCCTTGAAGCTTATCTCACTTAGGACTGGACTTAGAGAAATAAACAATAATCTTGTTACTTTCAACCTTGTATACATGATGTATCTTTGTTTGAGCCTTTTACTTGTATTGTTACAATTGAATCTTAATTAATATATTTGGAATTAATAATAGCGTTATGTGACTGTGAACAATCGTAATTCCTCATACCTCGACGATTCCGCCGTCAAGGTTGGGGTGTGACATGCAAACTTTTGTAATATGTTTGAAATTCGATGTGTTTGTTTGGATTATGTTTGATTTATGTTTAACTTGTATTTTGTATGACATTTTGAATTTTAAGCTATTATGTTATTTTTATAAATTTGCCTATTTTTATTGATTACACAACAACAGTTAAAATCAAACTCGTCAGAATAATGGGGCAATATGATTATTTTTATCATTCAGCAGAGTCAGTCAGATACTAAATCAAACAGCAAAGTTTCAGTCAGATGCAGACTCATTCAGAAGCTGACCTAGTTAGAAGTTCTGACTAGGTCAGCTTCTGACTCAGTCAGATACTACTAAATCAGCAGTAATCAAACAACCTCTTAAACTCACTGATTCAATGATTAAAATTGTGACGGTGCTACAATTTAAATAATACAAGGTTAGTAAGACTGAAAAGTTGATTTTAATGTTTTAATAGATAAATTTAAATTAAAAGGATCGCACGACTATTCTACTATAACTTAAAATTAAAGGTATGTGGTTAATAAGAAGCCACCGACTTTTAATGTAATTAAATAATTTGTTTTTAAAGACTTAATCAAATGGGCTATCGTAGGAGTGGTAAACTCCTGCATTTTAACATGTGGGTTCAAAACCCATTAATTGCATTTTTTTATCCTGGTTTTTTTAGTTTTTTCTCTTTTATGTCTCTCCCACTTTCAATACGTTTTAAAATTTTATTAAATATCACTGTGATCCTTCTTAAGTTTCTAAAGTTTTGGATTTACCCATGTATGTATCTGCCTACGTTTGAACTTAATTATTTAAAATTTTATAAAATATCACTATGACCCTTCTTAAGTTTCTAAAGTTTTGGATTTACCTATGTATCCGCCTACGTTTGAACTTAATTAGAGGTGACTCGGGTTAAATATAAAATATTTTCATGCTTAACATAGTATACCCTTTCAGACTGTCTAAGTTTCGTCATACGTCTATGTTTTGACGTAAGTTTTGTGTGAAAAGTGAAAACGCATTGGGTCAAATATAATACGTTTTGATTTACTCTACATTACAACGTAAATTTAATTTGGAAGCAAGACAAAGAATTATAAGTCTGCTTTTTTGACATAAATTTTATTTAGAAAAGAGCCGGGTTAAATATAATGTGTTTTTATTCAACGGTATAAATTCGAGTCACTCTACATATTGACGTATATAAGTTTATTTCGGAAAAGAATCGGGTTGATTGTATCTATACCTTATCACACTGCGTACGATGCCACGACAACGCACGACGTGTAAAAAATCTAGTTAAAATAAAAAGTTACTGATAATTGGAAAAGATTAAAACAAAATCAACATCCATTGTTACTTTATTAATTTAAATCCAATTCAATAAACTTTAAACTCAAATATACTTTAATATCATTTCAAATGATATGACAAAATGAAGAATCGTGATATTCTTTTATCTAAATATGTTACTGTTATATATTTAATAAAGAAGATGATATAAAATGTTATAGTCTTATCTCATAACACTATAAGGAACAAGAGCTATAGAGGTGACAAAAGTCGTCACTATAGCATGTATAAGTCGTCATTACAGGCTATAGTTTCAAGAAGTCACAAGTTTTTTGCTCCACCACGCCAAATTATATGTAACGATAATTTGTAGCAAAACCAAGAATTTGTCAAAGAGAAATGAAGGGATATAGCAAGGATTTGTTATAGCCATCACCATGTACAAACGACTCTTATCGTCCCTATAGCCTTTTTTCGTAGTATAATTCATTTTACAACCTCACAATTGTTGTTTCCTTGGGTTTTTCGTGTGTGTGCTGAACAATGCTTACATTGTAAGCAATGTTTTTATGTGGGATGCTAATCTTCACACGTCTTTGAAAGCTAGAAAATTAACAACACATGACTTTACAAACAGTTTTACATCAATCTGTCCGAAGTTTATCCTCACGAACCATCCCAAAAATCTTTCATTCTTATGTATGTTCGAAGTTTCTTCTCTCCCTCCTCACACAAAACTTGGTATCCTCCCTCACATGTGGTTCATAGCCACAAACAACAGCCTCCCTCTTCCCTCACCACATCTGTAGCCTCTTCTTATATCCGTCTCACGTCTGTCATCCCGAAAGCCTTATACCCCCAAGTACGAATAGTCTTGTGAGTAGATATTTTATCATTTAGATCAAACAAAAGCACGTATTTTACACAAGAAACTTATAATAACCGGTAGAAACGTCTACGCTTTATATTCATCATTAGGATTTCAAATAGATAATACGTATAATTTCTTAATCATTATATGCCTGTTGATTTGGCTACAGATACTTACAAAAGCAAATATACAACCAAACAACATAAAACCTTCATCTTCTTCCTTTAATCATTCTCCATTCTTCAGTCAACCAACGTAAACCTGCAACTGTCGTATCATGTTTGTGTGTTCCCCATAGCCTTTAAGGTTCCATTTATTCTTCTTCAGCTCCCATTAAAGCTCCACCATTGTATTACACCCATAAATTATGCACACAAAATACTCCTTTAAATTGCATTTAATCACTCCAAAAAGGCTTTTTTGGCGCCAAAATCACACACCCACTTCGCACAAATCGGAGTAAAGGGTTAAATCATGGAGCTTTTGCTTAACGTATTACTCAATTTCTCTTTCTCATTCTTCTTGCTGGTTAACTCGGTGTTGACTCAGGTGGTTCCACTGAGTTCCCGAGTTGAACGAGCCGCGTTATTTGATCTTCGAGCTTCTTTAGGAATACGAGCCGAAGACTGGTCAAGATGGTCCGAACCATGCACCAATTGGACCGGGGTCCAGTGCGTCAACGGTCGAGTCACCGGCGTAAATTTGTACGGTTTACGACGAACTAGTGTTGGGCGTCGGAACCCTAGGTTCGATATTGATTCTTTGGTGAATTGTAGTCGATTAGTGTCGTTTAATTCCTCTGGGTTTTATCTCCCGGGGTCAATACCCTCATGGTTGGGGCTAAACCTTAGTACCCTCCAGGTGCTCGACCTTAGGTCTAGCTCAGTTTCAGGCCCAATTCCTCAATCAATCGGTGGTTTAAATCAGCTTAATAGTTTACTGCTTTCGGATAATGATCTTACTGGGAGAATCCCTGATTCTTTGAGTCAGCTTTCGTCGTTATTGGTCTTGAATCTGTCGTCTAACATGCTTACAGGATCCATACCCTCTGTGTTTTCAGCTATGACCAGTCTTACGGTTCTTGATTTGTCATCGAATTCGTTGTCTGGGCCGATTCCGCCTGAGTTTGGTTTGCTTTCGGGTTTGAGGTTCTTGAATCTTTCCAACAATAGTCTTGCTTCTTCTGTGCCTGTGCAGCTTGCATATCTTTCGCGGTTGGTTGAGCTTGATCTTGGGTTAAATTCGTTGGTTGGGTCGTTACCTAGGGAGTTAGGACGGTTAGCAAGATTGAGGAGGTTGTTGATTGGGAATAATCATTTGGGTGGTGAGTTTCCTAGTGACTTGATGATGAACCTACGAGATATTGTCTTTCTTGATGTGTCTAGTAATAACTTTACTGGTAGTCTTTCGGATGTCACATTATTTCCCAATGCTTCTGGTGTTACCTTAAACTTCTCGAACAATAAGTTCTATGGGAACTTGAGTTTCAATCTTCCAAATGTTGAGTTGATTGATCTCTCGAACAATTATCTTCAGCGTTTAGAGGTTCGTACCGGAAATAGTACTTTGTTATCTAGAAACTGCTTTCCTCGACTCCCTGATCAAAGGAGTTTGAGTGATTGTGAAACGTTCTATGTTATGAATGGTCTTCCTTTTGATGGAAGTTCCATAGCGCCTGCACAACCTCCAGTCTCAAAAAACAGCAGAAAACCTTTGAGAATTGTGTTGGCGGGAGTTCTTGGTGGAGTTGGTGTTATTGTAATTATATATATAATAGTGGTTTTGATGTTCAAAACATGTAATAAGAAAAGTGTAAGCCAAAGAAGTGCAAACGTAGAACCTATTCAAGAAGAAGGAAACGTGAATGATCAAGATAGTTTAGTTGATATTGTAAGCTTCACGGACTCATTTACATATGAGCAAATGCTGCAAGCTACAACTGGTTTCAGTGATACAAACCTTATGAAGCATGGGCATAGTGGAGACATCTTTTCTGGGAGATTAGAAGATGGATCTGATGTGGTTATTAAGAGAATTGATATGCGAACCTCAACGAAAGATTGTTACATGTCGGAATTGAAGTTGTACAGTAAGGGTATGCACACTCGATTGGTACCCCTTTTGGGACATTGTTTAGAGCATGAAACCGAAAAGCTCATGGTGTACAAGTACATGCCAAATGGAGATTTATCGAATTCTTTATACAGATCTACCACTTTGGAAGATGATGGTTTGCAGTCGTTGGATTGGATCACGAGATTAAAAATTGCTATAGGAGCTGCTGAAGGGTTAGCATACTTGCATCATGAATGCAATCCTCCCCTTGTCCATAGGTAACTAAAAACTTAACTTTCAGTTATTGTTATTATACTATACAAATAGCCTTGGTCTCTTGCTGGTTGAGGAGAATTTGGGTCATTCATTTCTCTTAATTTCTTATTTACAGAGATACTCAAGCAAGCAGTATCCTACTTGATGATAATTATGATGCGCGCCTTGGAAGCTTGAGTGAAGTTTGTGCTCAAGAAGTCGATACCAATCAGAATGCTATCACAAAGCTGCTGCGAATTTCATCGTAAGTATTATTTTTTCTGTTCTGTAAGTTTAAACTAATGGGAATTCAATATTCTTCTAATAATTCTGTTCTACGAGGATCGGGTAGAGCTTACTTCTGAACAGGACGATTTGGGTTTTGCTTTATCTCAACTGATCTGACCAAAAAATATGTTCCTAGATTATCATTGTAGTAATATTGTTTTCATAAATATAATTAACAGATTAGGTATTTAAGCAAACAATTGAAAAAATGTATCCAAGTGTTTGCTACTTTGCTCATCAACCAAACCCTGTCTGGGCCGTCTCAACCCATTCTAAAAACGACCCGCTTACCCATCTAGACATGTTGAACATTAGCATTGACATAATATCCAGACTTTGTCTCGTTATAGTAATCATGTAGCGATTAATGTTAATGAAATAAACGATTGATAAACATGTTAACAACCACAATCGCTTCATGGACTTGTGTACTATGAATGTCAATCTTGCAGTAAATTATCTTATTAGACCTTTTCTTTTATCCTTTATGGTTACTATTACCACAACCTTTTTCATACAACATACTTATACATTTCTCTTCTTCTTTGTGAATGTGCAGGAGCTCTGAATCAACACCTTCCGGTATGTCAACATCATTATGACATCAAGTCATCAACTACTTTTGTGTTACTCTCTGCTTCCTCTATATAACTTTTAGTCAAGTTGTAACTTAAGTTTTTTGATATATTTAAAACAAACAGGATCGCCAGCTCCTAGTTGTGCTTATGATGTATACTGTTTTGGAAAAGTTTTACTCGAGCTGGTAACGGGTAAACTTGGAATCAGCAATCCAGAAGACACTTCCACAAAAGAATGGCTTGACCAAACTTTGACTTTGATCAACAACTATGACAAAGATTCGGTATCCAAATTTGTTGATCAATCTTTAGTTATAGACGAAGACTTAATGGAGGAGGTATGGGCTGTAGCCATAGTGGCTAAGTCTTGCCTAAATCCAAAGCCATCAAAACGCCCGCAAATGACTCATATCTTGAAAGCATTGGAAAACCCTTTTCGGGTTGTAAGGGAAGAAGACTTCAGTGCTGAATTATTAAAAAACAATTCGTCAAAAACGTCACGAAGTGCTACTTTGTTTAGTAACTGGAGGCAGAGCTTTTCAGGGAGCAGAAATAGTCAAGGTCAAAGTCAAACGAACAAAGATGGCAACAGTGGTACAAAGCTTTCTGTAATTCTGTGAGAGAACTCTCAAGGAAGTGGTACAGATAACAGGATTATCCAGTGAGATTTTCCCGCGATCTATTGATATTAGCCATGTGGAGAGATGCGATGAAACTAGATGATGAAATCCGGTTAAAATGGTCTTGAAATTTCGACACACTTCGTCTTGGTTTACATGTCAAGGGGACTGGATCCGCGGTATGAGGTGAATTTTATATAAAATTATTGGTTTGAAGCCAAATTCTTTTTTGGTTCTGAGATTGTGCTTGTTATAGATCCAGATCCATAAGTGTAAATTGCGGAGTGCAACTATGTGACATATGTTATTGTTGTAATGTAATGTCTGTACCTTCAATATTCAAAAAAAAATTAAATATTTGAATGCCAAGATATGCCTCACAAATAACATATACCATTGTAGATATAGTAGGCAGATGTGGTTATTTGTGGTACATCGAATGCTCATTGGAAGCATCATTCCAAATTTAAATTGTTGATTCTATGTCATTCGCCTTTTTGGATATTTAACCAGTTATATTTTTACTATGGAATCCAACAAAGAATAGGATTGGTCCCGAGAATTCTTAAGAGATTTTGGGCTCGGGGCGAGACAAAAAAGAGGCCCCTATAATACGACGTATAAAAAAATCAAAACCGAATAACTTGTATATAAAAAAATTATAATACGACGATAATTGTTATAACAAGTAAACAAAACGAAAGTATTGTATCAAAATAAACTAATTTATTTACTTATACGAATTGGGAAGTTCTCTTAACATTTTTTTAAACAAAGCTCTCGATCAATTTTTCATACTAAAATAAGTTTAGATTGGGTAAATGGTATTGGGTTAACCTATTTATAATGTTAATAAGCTTTAAGCTAAGATTATATAGGTTAAAATAATAAAAATATGATTGGGTCTTTGTAGTGAGTTTATTAATAGTTTATAGCTTTTTTTGTAAAAAAAATACATATATATATATATATATATATATATATATATATATATATATATATATATATATAATATAACTTTTTTAAAAATTCGGGGCCCCTGAGGAGATCGGGCCCTGGGCGGTCGTCCACCCGGCTCACCCTCAAGGTTGGCCCTGATAAGGAACATAATTTGTTTTGGAGATTGTCTCGGATTACTTACAAATAACACTAGAAATAATAGGCTTTAAAACCAGACACTTTAATTCTACTTGAGTGCAAATATAAATCGTTAGTATGATTACATTATGAATAAAATCAGGAGCTAGCTTTGATGGTAACAGAGTTATATCATTTTAATGTAACTAACTTAGCTCAAGTAATTTAATAGTTTGTGGTTAAAAACTTTTTTAATAATAATAATAGCAAAGCTATTCAATGGTTGATATGTAAAGGTTGTATAGTGTAGGAGGTGTAATTACAATATTTCAACAGAGGAACTCCTTTCTTAAAATAATATTAATCCAATAAGTTACATAACCACCACCACCACCACCACCGGAAAAGATGTCACCACCGTCAATCTCCACCCTTATCTCCTCCACCACCGTCGTCACCACCACCGCACTCCCCCCAAATCTCCCAAAATCGCCACCACTGTCAAACACCACCACCACCACCCGCAGAGAGGCCGCCGGTGGCGTCATTCTAACTTCCTTAGCCTCACTCGTCCCCTTCCTCCGTCAACCACCCGTCGCCACCGCATTCTCCGTCGGAATCTGTACGGAATCCACTATCCATGACACCTTCACATTTCTTCAATAACCTTCGGATTAAAACTTGTTATCATTGATTTCATGTGCTGATTGTTGAATTCTCTCAGCAGGACCCAAGGATTGGTTGAGAGATCAGAAGAAGAAGGCGGCGAAGTATCTGTTAGCTCCGATTGATGCATCTCGCAACAGCCTCCAATCTGCATACAACTTAATCAGTACTTTTTTATTACGCTAATTAGCATTACAATACATTACTTAGGGTTGAATTTCTTCGTTATTGATTAGATTGAAGTTCGATTTGATTTGCAGCAGGTGCCGGAGAGTCACCGGAGAAGGATTTGGAAGAGGTTCAACGACTGCTCATATCGGCTTCAAGAGATTGTATTCCTCAAGAGAGGAATTCGATCGTTAATTTTCAATCTAACACCGGTGTTGAGGTTTTCATCCTTAACCTAAACCCTAGGAAAATTACCAAAATAAACGTTTGACTATCTGTTTTGAGAGAATGAGCATTTGACTTTTAGTTAGTTTTACGTGTTTTCAACCAATAATAAGGTGTCAAATACCCGTTGCCGGATAAATCGGCTACACCTTAGCCGACCAATCATGGGCTTGGTCTATTATGAAAGTAAATGAGGAGCTGACACTTGTACCGGCCTTTTTAAAAGCTGTGTTGTGAGAGCTCGGCTTCGAGCTAGCAATGAGAGTAGGGGTGTTCAACGGTTTGGTTAACGGTTTATTCGGTTATGAATTTTCTTTTGGTCTAATCGTCAACCAAACCGATCTAGAGATAGGCCTAACCGAACAGAATTTAACCGATTAGAAAGTTTCAACTGATTTATTATGTTTATTTGGTTCGGTTAGCTGATTAAACCAGTTATTATTCAGATAACCGAACCAAATTAACAAGATTTTGTGTGACCGTGAACCGAATCGAAAAATGTGTTCACAATTCGGATATGGTTAGTATTGAGTAACTGCATCAAAAACCAAATTCACAATTCGGTTACGGATACAATTCGCTTTTCAGTTATTAATGGTTGTCGTTTTTTAGAGGCCGTGATACGTGTCATCTCCCTATTCATTTTTGTATGGACCAGCCAATAATTAGGTCCGGCACTAGTTAAGCCGTGTCACGTGTCAGCAACGTATTGGTTGAAAGTGGATAATAGAGTGCTAAAAGTCAAATGTTCAATTTGGCTTTTTGGGTCTATCAAACTTTTATTTTGGTAATTTTCCCTAATCCCTTCATTGACAACCAAAGAATTAGAGGATGAACTGCAAGATGATTTCAATTTGCAGGTTTGTACATTCAAGCTGGTGTTGAAGAATGCAGCTTCATTACTAGATGATAAGGATCCAATAAAGTTGGAGGCAGAGGCAAAGCTCTGTGATCTAGAAAGGTAGTTTACACTTTACAGTTGTAGCTAATTGTATGTGTGAGTTGGCGTGGATCAGAAGATCATACACAAAATGAAGGAATTTGTGGATTGAGAGCGTCGGGCAGACTGCGTGTGGTGTTTGCCAACGCGTCTGGCTAAGCAAGTGTGCTAACCATTGGGTCAGATTCGTGTTCGTATCAATCACTTGTTCATACAAATCTAGGAAGCACGGAGACGGCAAAAAGGGTGGGGTACCCGCTTCCGAAACGGATTGGGGACGGAAACGGCATGGGGACGCCAGGGAAACGTTTCCGTAAATTTGGGGACGGCTTTCTCGACGTTTCCGTAAATTGGGGACGTTTCCGTAAATTTGGGGACGTTTCCGTAAATTTGGGGACGTTTCCTTGAACCCTTCAGTTTTCCTTTTATTGTTTATTAGGGTTTAACCCTTCACATTCTCACGTACGTGTTATTCATCCATCTTCTTCATCCACAATAACCTCTGACTTTTGTCAAGGAATCCGAATGATGATGTAAAGATGTAGGATGTTGGTGGAGATGCCTTTGATTCAATGGAAGATGTAGGGTTTTTGGAGTTTGCCGACCTCTCACTAGATGAGTCGTAATTTGAACATGAGTTGCTTATTGATAAATAGTTACCTATGAAACATGTAGGTTTTTTGAGGTTTTTTAGAACTAGAAAATTATTTTCTTATTAATTAATGATTTGCCTATCGTGGTTCTTTATATATATATATATTTTTTTTTGTATTTTTTTGTTGCCGTGCCTATGCTGTCCCCGTATCTAGAATTTTTGAGTTTTGCCATTTCCCATCCCCGCATTGTCCCCGTACCCCGCTCCCGTACCCGTTCCCGTGCTACTTAGATACAAATAACTTACACCATTGTTACATTCTCTGATTGCAGGTCTTTTAGTTCTCTCAATAGAGTAGCAAATGGAACTGCTCCTCAGCTTGTATCTGATAGGTACCCTTTTGTTATGGGCGTGAATTTATGACACAACATGAACCTCATATGAAATTCAGAAAAAAATGGCTTCGGGTCAGTGTTTTGGTCGAACCCGCATACATGTTTAGCTAAATGGGCCATGCTAGGTCAACCTGATAGGTTAGCTGGTTGACCCGTTTAGCCAGTTAGTTTTTTTTTTATTGTTTCAAAATGCTTATCATGCCATAAATAAAAGTGGGTGGGCATTTCATACCAAAACTTAAATGTTAAAAAGAGGAATTTACATAACATTTTATAATTTAAATGTATTTGTTTTATATACATATCTTTTTGTTGTAAATTTGTTAATATTGAAATTAAATTGATTGATTCCTATTCCATAAAGTATTAACATGCAAAGAAAGATAATAGATAAATAAAATTGAGATTAAGCAGATCATGTTCGTGTCAACCTTTTTGAATATTCATGTTAGGTTCGGGTTTTTTGTTTGACACGATTTTCAGATTCGTGTCGTGTTCATTTCGACCCGCCAACCCGCAAACATGACTAGTTTAGCATACCTACCTTTAATTGAATCAAACATGTAATAATATACAAAATGCAATTCTTTGCTACAGACAGAAGGTGGCTGATGCACTGATGGATACCATATCTTCTCTTAACAATTTTGAGCAGGGGATTAAAGATTGCCTTGAAATTTGATTCATATCCTTCATCATGTAAACTTGCAAGTCTGTTAATTGACCTCACTTGAATTTTGATGGTTTCGTTCTTTAATAAAGTACCATATTAATGCCATTGCTATCTTCTTATTGCTTCTTTGAAGAATCACATGAATGCAAACAAATCCAAATAAATTATCTCAAAGCTTAGAGTTCCATCATATTACTGCTTCAGCTCTATTGCAAACTCACCTGATCAGTTAAAAGTCTAAACTGTAGATTGGAGGGGTGTGCCAGGCTTTGGTGGTAGTGTAAGACCAAGGCGACACATGAAGAACCCCAGCAGCAAGCCACTGTGATGGGTCTTCCCCCTTAAAAAATAAGATTAATATCGAGTGGGTCGATGACCCACATATCAGATATTAAACTGATAAGAACAGATACTACACTTGATCTTAGCCAAAAGGCCGAGAAAGGTATGATTGTGAAATTACCAGATTCTTGCTTTTATACTCAACTCCCCCCTTTCCTGTTACTTCACTCACCCAATGTGGGATGCAAAGGTTGCATTTTACTATCTATAAATGAAGCCCCATAAATGGTTATTAAATCTCTAGAAGGAAATAGGAGAAAGCTCTCTGTAATTGCATTACATAACACATCAAACCTCATGAGTCATGATAATGCTAAATATGCACACACAAAAAAAATATCCTCTTAGCCCTTGGTACACCATTATTATCTAACCTATAATCAAGTGGTATACAAGTTCCATCATCTAGCTGCCATCAGTGCTCCTCAGCTGGAGAAGTTAGAGAACATGCCTTTTTCTGGTGTTTGTTCACCAAGTAACTATGGAGAAAGATTGATAACCGGTGCAGGTGTAATACAGTGAAGAAGGATGATCATGATCTAAATGAGGTAATGATCTAATCGTGTTTCATGCACATCGTCCAAGGTTAGAAAGAATTTTGTTCTACGCACTTTTGTATTCTGTCTTTTGGTTCACATGAAAAGCTAGAAATGATGTGGCGCTTTCCTATTTTTCGGTTTCAAAGATAATGGAGGAGATCGAATAATTTGTACCTTTGGGTTTGTCACTGATCAAGGTGTCATACTTCTTTAAATTGGTCTATGTGGTGTATCTCCCACGATTATGCTTGTAGAGGATATGCATTTACAATAGTTGTAGCGTTGTCATGCATACGTGTAGTTTGTTTTGTTTTCATTGTATCTAGTATTTTCTCAGCTTCCAGTTTACCATCATTTTGAAAAAAGAGTTGACCTGGTCAAACCGTTAAATTATTGAAAAAAAGTAATAATAAACAAAAAAAAAACTTAACCTAAGCATGGCATGACTGTTCGTGTTCGTATTAGTGTCACTTGCTTATATTTCTTGATTTTTTGGTACATTCAAGTTACACCATTGCTACATTCTACTAGTGCAGGTCTTTTAGTTCTCTTAATAGAGTGGCAAATGGAGATCTTTTAGTTCTCTTAATAGAGTGGCAAATGGAACTGATCCTCAGCTTGTATCTGATAGGTACCCTTATGTAATTATGTTATGGACTTATGGGTGTGAATTTCTGACAATGCACGGAACTAAGACGAAAGTTGTAATTTGGGTTTAGTATATAACTGCTTCGGATCAACTTTTGGTCAAACCCACAGATACTTTAAGCTGAGTTGGATGCTCCAACCTATCAAACATTTAAGAATATAACATGCTTCTCTTTGCTGAAGACAGAAGGTGGCTGATGCACTGATGGACATCATATCTTCTGTCAACAACTTTGAGCGGGGGATTAAAGATTGCCTTGAAGTTTGTGAATCATTTACTTCTTCATCATCATATAAAACCTGCAAGTGTGTGTTTAATTGACCTCCACTTGAATTTGATGGTTTCTTTCTTAATAAAATACCAAAAATGATTTCATCACTTACTTTCTTCTTATTGCTTCTGTTATGAGTCACATAAGTGCAAACAAATCTATATGATATATCTCTGCTCATGAAAACCAGGTTCTTGAAATTGTTTGGTTCTACGAACCAAAACCCCAAGTTTCTTTATCTGGATGACGCAGCTCTATTGCAAACAGATTAGAACAGTGAACAAAAAAAACCAGCTGGATGTTGAAAGTTAGACTGTAAATTGGAGGGGTGTGCCTAGCCTTGGTGGTAGTGTAAGACAAAGGCGACACATGAAGAACCCCAGCAGCAAGCTACTGTAATGGGTCTTCCCCCTTAAAAAATAAGATTAATATCAAGTGGGTCGATGACCCACATATCAGATATTAAACTGATAAGAACAGATACTACACTTGATCTTAGCCAAAAGGCCGAGAAAGGTATGATTGTTTCAGTCCAAGGCCCTTGCTTTTATACTCAGTTACCTTCTTGTCTCTTATTTCACTCATCCAATGTGGGATTTAAAGGTTTTTCCCGCTTTCTTCCTTGGTACACACTCACTAGTATCCACTTGATTTTGGAAAGACTTGTGGGTTGGAACATTATCTATAAAAGACATGTTTCCCGGCATGTTTGAATTGGAGTGATTAAAGAATTGACTGACCTAATATCGCTTGAATATGGTGTTGTAATGTCTATTAATTGGTGCTGGAAAAAACAAGACTTATCAGAAGATGAGCTCTTGGATTTAGAAGACCTGGAGCAAATGATCAGATAATTCACTTTCATTCTGCAGACGGTAGTTGGAGATGGGCTAGAGAGTAGAGACTTGTCGGGACAATTCTCAGTCGAGTCAATGTGGATATTAATGGTAGAATCGTTTTTATCGGTGTCTGCTCTGTGAAACTTTACATGGACAACGTGGGTTCCCTTGAAAGTTTCTTGTTTCGCTTGGAGAATTCTCCAAAACCGGATTCCATTATCGTAACTTATCATCAAGAGGTATACAAGTTCCATCATCTATCTGTCGTCTATGCTCCTCTGCTGAAGAAGTTAGAGAACATATCTTTTTTAGTGTTTGTTCACCAAGGAATTATGGAGAAAGATTGATCACTGGTGTGGATGTGGCATTCAACAAGTCCAATCCACCAGCTTCGAAGATAACAGAGATCTAGTAGTTTGTTCCTTTGGATCTCTCATCGGTCAAGGCTTCACACTCCGTCAAATTGGTCTACTTGGTGTTCTAATCCCATGTCATACTTACTACTATTATTTGTGTGTCGTGTTCGTGTTGAGTTCAACCCACCAAGCTATCAAACATTAACATAGTTTCTCAATGTGCTTCTGAATGAAACATGTAATAATATAACATACTTCTTTTTGCTACAGACAGAAGGTGGCTGATGCAATGATGGATACCACATCAAAGTGTTGGATTTTAGAAGTTTAAACTATAATTTGGAGGGGTGGGCCGGGCCTTGGTGGTATTGTAAGACCAAAGCGACACATGAAGAACCCCAGCAGCAAGCTACTGTAACAGGTCTTCCCCCTTAAAAAATAAGATTAATATCAAGTGGGTCAATGACCCACATATCAGATATTAAACTGATAAGAACAGATACTACACTTGATCTTAGCCAAAAGGCCGAGAAAGGTATGCTTGCTCAAGTCCTGTGCCCTTGCTTTTATGCTCAACTCCCCACTTGTCTCTTACCTCACTCAACCGATGTGGGATGTAATGGTTGTAAGTTCCGTACTTGGCGGCCTTTTTATTTACCATCTTTTCATGTTTAAACTCGCAAAACGTTTATTAAATCTCTAGAAGGAATTAGGAGAAAATTTCTTTGGGGCGTGGCTGGGTTAAAAGGAATATTTAGTGATCAGAAGATCAAACACAAATCAAAGAAATTTGGGACTTGAGAGAGTCGTGCAAACCGCGTATGGTGTTTGCCAACATGTCTGGCTCAGCGAGCCGTGACCTCTTAATCTTATATATGCTTATGGTCCATATACGTGGGTGCTAATCATTGGATTAGATTTGTGTTCGTATCAGACACTTGTTCATACATACAAGTTACACCATTGTTACATTCTCTGATGGAGTGCAAATGGAACTGCTCCTCAACTTGTATTTGATATGTAGGTTGTGAATTTATGAGACAATCTGCACCTAACATGAAATTTGCGGGTTAAATGGGTTCGGGTTAGTTTTTGGTTGAACCTGCAAAAACATTTTTCTAAATGAGTTGTGTTAGGGATAACTTGACGAGTTTGTAGGTTGAGCCGTTAACAAAAAACATAGTTTAAGTAATTTTGTATTTAAAAAATTTACTATTATACTTAGCTTGTTTTGAAAGACTTTCTTAGCTATAAAAACCAAATCCTTATTACAAAGATAAAGGTATTTTTTGATTAAAAAACCTATTATGAAACAAAATTTTGAACTTATAGAAAATAATCATCGATCAAACACACACATAATCCATAATATATAAATAAACAACAACAAGATACATAATTGGAACTATATGTGATGATTACAACGTTTTTATTTTATTCATTGGTCGGAGCTCTCATAAACAAACTGTTAACAAACAAACGTGTAACCTACAAATATTATTGTTGTAGTTGTTTCTGCACATTCTAATTATTTTCAAACAAATTTGAAGTAGTCAACTGATATAACGAGGTCAAGAAAATGGCGGAATTGACGTGCTGTGAGACGGAATTCGTGTTGTATCTGTTGGTGATCGTTGGTCTGGTAGCGTTTGCAGGGCTGATGGCGGGTCTCACGCTCGGACTCATGTCCCTTGGACTCGTCGACCTCGAAGTACTCATCAAGTCCGGACGCCCTCGAGATCGCATGCATGCTTGTAAGTTATAATATTATATTGCTACCACTCGACATGAATATGGTGAGATTTATGGTAACATCATATCTCTCGAGTCGAGTAGTCAACTAATATTGTCTGTTTTGCCAACAATCTACCACACAATTATATATGCATTCTCTTCATGTGTTTATGACACTAATATCTTGTTGGCAGCTAAAATATTCCCAGTGGTAAAGAATCAACATCTACTTCTTTGTACACTTTTAATCAGCAATTCTTTAGCAATGGAGGTCTGTGCAGATTGCCACAGGTTCTTGATCATCATGTTTGTCGTTTGCATCGCGTAATAATCTTGATAAACTTGTTCCTGTAGTCTCTTCCGATATTCCTCGACAAACTCGTTCCATCATGGGCTGCAGTTCTGATATCTGTAACACTAATCCTAATGTTTGGAGAGGTCAATAAATCATAACCGTTAATATTTCATAGTTCTTGTTTCGTTTTTTGATTGTCTGTGCTTATATGCATCCAATATATTACCTATAGATATTACCACATGCGGTTTGCACACGATATGGCTTGATAATTGGAGCCACAGTGGCACCTTTTGTCAGTCTCCTATTATGGTTGCTCTTCCCATTGCTTATCCTATCAGCAAGGTATTTTTCAAGCTGCTTACAGTTTTATCGCGCATAAGTATTTCATATTTGTGTACAAAATATGTAATATTTCGTAATTCGTCTTGTATTTGTGTGTAGGTTCTAGATTGGATGCTGGGCAAGGGGCACACCGCCCTTCTGCGCAGAGCAGAGTTAAAAACCTTTGTCGATTTTCATGGAGATGAGGTAGCCTAAAGTTTAACAAAGTTTAAACAACTGATGACAGTTAAGAAATCAAACATTTAAGAATTAAACTATTATATGTGTGACAATATTTATGTGCTGTTAGGCTAAAAAAGGAGGAGACTTGACACGCGATGAGACGACAATAATAGCTGGAGCGCTTGAATTGACCGAAAAGACTGCAAAGGATGCAATGACCCCTATATCAAAGGCATTTACCCTTGATCTAGATGGAACTCTTACTTTGTGGGTTCATCTAGTGATTTTCATGTTGTATAAAACTTTATTACAGTTTCTCTGTGGATTCACTTGCTTTCTTGTGGCTGCATAGGGGTACCTTAAATGCAATTATGGCCATGGGTCATAGCAGAGTTCCTGTTTACCATGGAGACCGGACGAATATTATTGGAGTTATTGTGGTACATATATGTGTGTGTGTGTGCGCATATTTTTTAAAACGTGTGATTGAATTGTGATAAACATTGGTAGAAGGCGTTTCAAATAGTAAATATGGTGATCAACTTGGAAGTCGGTACCACTAATTGAGCTTTCGTCTGTGGTTATCGGTGCAGGTTAAGGATCTCTTGACAGTTGATCCGATGATACAGTTCCTATAAGAAATTTGCTATTAAGGAAAGTTCCAAGGTATCACCATTAAACTATGCTAATTCTATTAAATTAACTTGTGATAGATCACATTTTGTATCATGCTGCAGAAATTTGTGATTGATCATATTGTGTGTACACCTTTTAGGGTTGAAGACAACATGCCTCTTTATGATATCTTAAATGAATTCCAAAAGGGGCATAGTCATATGGCTGTTGTGTACAAAGATCTAAACAAGAAGACAAACACATTGAAAAAGTTCAAGGATACAGAAAGTGAGAAACAATACCTAATCTTAGCATCCCTATGATCTTATAAAAGAAAACTTCATATTTTATTTGATTTACAGAAACTCATATGTCACAAACAAATCGACATCATATGATGCTCAATGTGCTTTGATGAGAGTGATGGAGATCAACACGCAAAGAGAAGTCCACCTTCAACTCATGCTTCCGAGAAGAGGCATAGAGGCTGTTCATTTTGCACACTGGATTTGAACAACAATCCCATTCCCAAACATCCATCAATGATTTGTTGTCGGTGTGATCACTAGGGAAGATGTCATAGAAGAGCTTCTTCAGGGATACATTTTAATGACGTCATTTCAAAATCAATAATATGTTAAGAACTACGCGAACTATATACAGGCTATATGTGTTATAGAAAGATCCTAAAATAATATGGGTCCTGAAATGAACACGCCCTTATCTTAAGTCACATGAGGGCACTCAATATATAATAAACACTATATACTTTTGTGGTTACTTTCAGGAGGAGATATTGGATGAAACTGATATGTATGTAAACATCCACAACAGGTAGATTAACTAGTTTATTTTTAAAAAAGGAGACTTATTTAGCGAAAATATTCAAAACTTAATCGTGTATTGACTAACCCGAAAATACTGTTTGGTGTAGAAGATAAGATCAACATGGATTCATCACAGGGGAACCTTCTTATACCCCCCTTCTCCTCTCCCACCAGTCTATGGTTCAGGTGCTACAGCAAAATAATAATGTTTGTAGATTTACATAAATATTCTTCATTCTTTGGAGATCACTTTCAAGGGTTCAATTGTTCCTACACCATAAAGCTTTTGGATTGAAGTTTGAGAATTAGAAACTTGATAGGGGTGCAATTTGTGGTAGGATTTAAACTAGAAGGGGTTATGTTCATAGCTTACGTTTATTTATTTATGAGAAAATTATGAACGTAAATATTTTTACGGCTCTATGGCTCGCATAGACATTATTTCTATTAAATACATGTTTTTTATGTCTGTTGTGAATTTTTAATCTCTATATCATACATGAATCTATTGTTGCGTACCAGATTTCTATCGCGTATTGTACTTTCTCTTAGTAAGTAGCATGTCTATTATGTGGTCCGTATTTGTTATGATGCAACTTTTTTTCTACCCTATACCATAGTTTCTTTGACTTATTGCTTAAATTTATAATAATTATCATTTTAAAAATTTATAACAAATTTTATTCCCTGAGAAGGGGGCGCGTCGTGCGTCGTCATGAGGGGGCTCACAATGTAGCCGTTAGGCTACAGTTCCACATGGTATCCGTTGGTGATTCAAAAATTTTAAGAAAAAAGTTTTTTTTCC